>CATNUY010000372.1:600000-931473 GCA_951217065.1 Baccha elongata
TTCATAATCTTTGATACTGAATTTATTTATTTAATGTTTCTTAACAACAAAGAAAATTTATGATCTTTAATGCCTTATTTGTTATTATTACGGTGTGAGAACCTACTCTTCAAACCATGAAATCAAATTGAAAGACAAAAAAAAAATTTTTATCTTCAAACCAAAATTCTTCTTATTCATGTTATCGATATTTATGAGCAAAAGAGAATAGGATAATTTATTTTCTTTTTTCTCTTGTTCAACCAAATCTCCAATTGAGGATAGTTGTAATGAATCACCCTCCCTCTACCGCGACACGAAACGATCTATTCCGGTGAATAATCGCTTTAACACACAAATGCCTATTTCGAGTTATCAAATCGTATAAATGAATCATCAATATCCGTTCAATCTTAGTATGGCGGCTTATCTCTATATCAATCTCTTAACATTAGATAAGGTAGTCGTTCTAGTTCGCCAAGATCAAATGGACAAAAGATTCTGGAATCCGCTACTAATTGTTCATTAGTATGAGATTACTCGAGCTAAATTTGATAGATGAATTTAAATGCCTATGTAATTAATGATGAATTTAAATGCCTATGTATTGAACATCCAAATCCAAACTCTTGCTCCAGTTTTACTGCCATTCACCAAAATATACGTAGTATAAGAAAAAACTTTGATTTATTGTTGGTTCATTTAGCATCCTTAAATCACTTACCTGACTTAATTTTTCTTTCTGAAATATGGATTTTTCAGTGTGAAGCATCTAATTATAAAATTCCTAATTATACTTTTAGTGCATGTTGTAATGACACTTATGCTTCCGGTGGAGTTGCAGTATTTTGTAGAAGTGATATTTCTTGCGATATTGTTTTCCCTAAACTCAGTACTGCTGATCTCATTGTCGTAAATTGTGAGTTATCTGGTGTTTCATTCAGTTTTGTTTGTGTCTACAGATTTAATTTCTGTAACATTATGGCTTTTGTGGAAGAATTTTCTGCGTTTTTGGGTAATCAAAGTTGCAAGAACCAAATTCTACTTGGTGATTTTAATATTGACATACTGTCTGAAATATCTATCGTAGATAACTTTCTAGCTGTACTGTCGTCTTTTGGTTTTATGTCATTATTATATAAGCCGACCAGAGGTTTATCTTGCTTAGACCATATTTTTATTAAATATCAAAGAAACAACGATAGAAACTATAAGGCGGATGTGTTTGACTTACAGATAACAGATCATAAGCTAGTTTGCCTTCAGTTTGACAGCGTTGTTTCCAGATCGCATCAATTTTTTTCGAAAAAAAAAAACAAAAAATCAATTTTGTGACTCTTAAATCTGATTTGACTTTTGAGTTATCGGTTGATGTTTTTGATGCATTAGATCCTTCCTTGGCATTTGACCTGTTTATAGCTAAACTCCAGTTCCACATTTCCAATAACTGCATATTGCGTGAAAGTAAGGATTTAAATTTGACTTGTCGTAAGCCTTGGATGAATATTCATCTGTTGAAGAAAATAAATAAGAAGAAAAACTTCATAACTGCGTCAAAAAACATCCAAATAATACGAGATTGAAAACATTTTACGAAAAACTCTGTCTTGAACTAAAAACTGAAATTCCGCTTTGTAGAGACTCTTATTACAGAAATAAACTTATTGAAAATGTTGGTAATTCAAAAAAGGAGTGGGGCATCGTTAAGGGTGGGTCTTCATGACAATAGAATTTAAAATTCATGTAAACGTATTTCAATGTGGTAGTGCGATATTCTTTTCTCTTCATTATTGTTTTTGATACGCTCAACTACTCTTGTTCTCTTTTCAAAATGGGTTTGTTGTTTTGTCATCCTTTCGATTTGAATGGGAATGATGAGTTCTATGCTTTCTGTTTATGGAAGGGTGAAGGGATATTTTTCAATTTTGTTTTCAAAACACATGAGTAGGTATAGCTAAAATGTGAGTCATTTTTTTTCTCTTTTCGTTTAGTTGTTTTTTCTTCAATTTCACTTGCTGTTGCTGGAACTGGAAAAACAGTAACAAAAAAATGTGAACTCGTTTGTAATTCGATCGAGATCTTGATGAAGGTCAGGACACATCAAATGAACTTGCATAAATATACGTTACACATGTAGGTAGGTAGGTACATTGAAATAGTTTTTTTTTAGGAAGCTTTATGTAAGATAAGTGTGAGGTAGGTCAATATAACTATTTGACCTGTTTGAAAATTACTTTAGGGTTTATGGCAAAGGGGTGAATTTTGGAGTTTACAAGTAAGGATGTTGGAAGAATAAGGTAACTTGTTCATTTGTAATGTGCGAAATTTGAGATTTCCTTTCGATTTTTGTTGTTGTCAGATTTCAAACAACAGCATACAACACTGTATATTTTTGTTTTGCAATTGAAACATTGTCACTTCATTGTCACGTGGGAAAACCTACCTACCTATGTACATTTTGTTTTCAGAATAAAAATAAAAATGACCAAACAGAAAAGTCGTGCAGCATTTACATTCCTAGCTATGTATATAGGTATGCCCTATGATCATTTTTTGATGTTTGGAATCAGGGAGGCATATAGGTATGTTAATAAACATGCGAAATCGCCCAACTCTGAGTTTTTAGAACTTGTATCATCTTGGATGTAGGTACCTACCTCTAGGTGTAATATAACCTAATCTATATACCTATGTAGATAGGTACCTATATAAATACAAATTCATTGGTGTCTGTTTGTACGCGGATAACTCGGCTGAATAATTATCCGACTTGCTTGGGAGTTCTTTGTTGGATTTTTATTGAACCAGGTTAAAACACAATGGAGCCGAAAGTTTTAAATTTTGGAAAATTGAAAAAAATCTTAAAAACCCAAAATTGCGGAAAGAAGTTCACCAAAACAGCTAGTTTTATATACAGGGTGAGTCATGAGCAATGCAACAAAATGCTAGGGCGTGTAGGTTGCGTTGAGACAAGAAAAAAATCGTATGGGAGGGGGGGTCTATTGCCCTCCGTTTAGCCGGGAGGGGCAATTTTCAAAAAAACTTACTTAAAATGGGAAAAAAATTATTTAAAATCAACGGCTTCATTCACAATGCTGTGCGATACGTTTTTGAAAAGCCAATAACTTTTTCTTTCATTCTGTGTTTAAATAAATCTATTCTAAGAAATAGTTTTTGAAATATTAATTTTCAAAGTCAAAATTTTGAAAAAAAAATTGAAAAAAAAAATTTCAAATTCATTTTTTTCAAAATTTTACGTAATTAAGTGCTAATTTTAATTTCAAAATTCAATGCTGTTATTAATTTTAAGTCTAAATAAGAAAACCGGATGCAAAAATTTTATGTCGTTCTCAAGAAATTAAAAAAAAAACCAAAACCACCTTTTTCTAAGAAAAACATTTATTTTTATTTTTACGTTACACATGTAGGTAGGTAGGTACATTGAAATAGTTTTTTTTTAGGAAGCTTTATGTAAGATAAGTGTAAAGTAGGTCAATATAACTATTTGACCTGTTTGAAAATTACTTTAGGGTTTATTGCAAAGGGGTGAATTTTGAAAACTTTCAAAATTGCGAAAACTAGATCCAAAAATGTGATTTTCAGAAATTAGGTGCTTCCCCCCATTTTTCCAAATTTAAATTTTTTAAAAACTCTACAAGGTTGTGGTACCCTAATACGAAGTTTTTTCTCTTTTTATTTTGAAAAAAAAATCGAAACTGTGGATAAAAAGCTCAAAAAACATGTTCCCGAAAGTGTGAAGTTAGCCTCCCTTTTTTTCAAATTGGAATTTTTGACAAATGAACCAGGTTGTGCTACATTTGTGCTGGTTTGTGTTGATCTTTTTTTTTTTTTTTACTTAAAAATTGTAGGTTTTAGACAGCGAAAACTTTTGCACTAATTTAGCAATTTTGCCTTCCTGGGAGCTCCCTTTTTCGAATTTTCAAATTTAAAAACCAGTGCTAGATTGTGCTAGGACTCTTCTAAATTGTTCCAAAGTTTTGTTTCGAAAAAAAATATGTCATATGGGTCACATAGCGCCTGACAAAACCGTTACATGGCATCTGACCCGCCGGCGGTCACAGTTATTTTCCTGTAAATTTTTTTTCTGAGGCTCTTTGTGAACAAGTTACTTTTTAACATTCACAGATTTTGATTGAAGTATATTAGTTATTTGGCAAACAACAATTCAATCATTCAAATTGCATTTTTTTTTAATTATTTTCCATTTATTTTTTCAACAAAATCAACCCCAAATAATTTGGAAAATAATGGGTTAAATCTGATAGTTTTCATTTCTGATTTATTTTTACCTAATGCTTTTATTTAGGTGCCAGTGAAGAAAAATGAGTATTTTCATTGCAGGCTAGGTACCTACGTAGATCGTCATCATGATACCCTTTCCCTCGGCACATGCCAAAGGCCACGCAAAGACATTTCAGTCACACACATTCTTATTTGCAATTACCTACCACTCCATGTCCGTCAACACGCGAAATGAAAAAAAAATCGCTTCTAAATAAAAATAGGAACATAGATATACAATTGCAATATACACATTCCCTCTTCCCACTATCTCACAATTTACTAATCGTGTCCAACCACACCACCAAAAAGGAGGTCATCTTCAATATTTTTGTTTCTTTCCGTTGTAGGATAACAGAAGAGGAGGTATCTCCAATTTAGGTTTAATCGCAAACAAAAATTGAAGTGCCCAAGCCCAAGTGCCTACGTCAATTATTCTGATACAGAAACATAGATCTCAATTTCTTCTTCCTTTTGACACCTCAACCTTGAAGATTCGATAAGATTAACTCATTTTATAGACGATTCCCTGAGACTCTATTTCTATATAATTAACGAATAAAATCTTTTTCAGCATTATTCCCACATCAATAAGTTTCCTTCCAAAACCAAGTAGAAAAAAAAAACAAAAATATCATATACCTACTTGGACGACAGCGACGACGACGATACCTACGAATCGTACGTACACCAGCGTTGCCGAAGTTAACCAATCGTGCTTTTTTGACACGACAATTTTTTCTTGTGGCACAGTGGCACGAAACATTTCAATATCGCACACTTTATCATAGCCTATATCTTACTTTAATATTGATGGAAAATTATATAATAAATTACAGAAATAAAGTTTTATTTTTTTAACAGAAGATTTATAGTTTTTTCATGGCAAGCAGTTTTTAAAATGTGACACGGCATTTTCTTTTCTCGGCGGCAACGCTGATGTACACCATTCACCATACCATTTGTGTTTTGTGTATCACCACAAAAAAAAAGTTGATTCTAAAGAGAGTGCGAACAGCGAAAATATAATATTCTCTTTCGACGGAAGTTTCGTGAACTAAATATCGTTGTGTGCGTATTTGGATTAACAAAATCGTTAAAAAGATGCTTTTTCAAAATTAAATATAAAATTGTTTATGCGTGTGATATTGTTTTCTTCACTTGGAACTTTAGCAAAAAATATTGAAATAAAATACAAAAATAATAATAAAGTTGTACATGGCATTTTAACCTGGGAAAACTACCATGTGTATAGATACTTTGAATTGTAAATTTTTACGTCTAAACAATATAAAATTGCAAAAAAATTTACAGCCGGATTTACAAAAATAATAAGAGATTCGAATAAATTAAAAACAAAAAATATTAAGAATAAAACATGCCAGCCCCAACGGGGAAAAGAAAAAAGTAGTATTGTTTGTGTATATATAAGTTTTTCAGACGTATAAAGTGGAAAAAAATAATTTTTTGTTTTGTTTCAAATAAAGTATCTACTTTCTGTTATAAAAAAAAAATATTGTTTGGCTCCGTTGAAAATTTAAGAAACTGCGCCAATAAACGAGCTTTAAATTAGTGTGAACTTACGTCCATTTTGTAGCTCAAATAATTTTTTTTTTTTTTTTTTTTTATCCTATGAAAAGCATACATTCATTGACAGTTGAAAAACATTAACAACAAAATAAAAAAACAAATCACACGAGAGCCCCTTGAGGGAATGCATAAATCAGCCAAAATAAAGGGGACAAAATGTGTAATTCCTTCACTAAAAAGCACAAACTTTTGTAAAACATAAAATTGAGGACATATGTTTTAAGATATGTTCATGGACTAAATAATAAATTTTATTTCATCAAAATATCTTTTCAAATGTAGGAGATATATTAAGTTTTGTGCACGTAGTACCCTACATTTACGAGGAAGACCCACCCTTAACGATATTTTGAATAGAAATAAGAATCAAGTAGGCATTGCTATTGAATATAACGACACTCTTGTGTCCGACTCTGAACACGTTGCAGAATTATTTAATGACTTTTTCTCAAACATATGCCAGCAGGATATATATAACTCTGCATATAGTTCTAGCGCAATGTGTTGTAATTTCACTATAACAGATGATAATACAAATTCAGCTAGCTTTTTCTTTAATAACTTCAGCTCCCATGAAATTCATAGTGTTATAATGTCGTTAAAAAATTCAAACTCTTCTTCTGAAGATAGTATCTCTAGCACTGTATTAAAAAAAATTTCTTTTTTCATTTCAGATGTTTTATGTCACATTTTCAATTCCAGTGTACAGAAAGGTATTTTCCCTAAAGCGTTAAAAAATGGCATTGTAATACCATTGCATAAAAAAGGATCGACTTCGTGCTTAAATAACTATCGTCCCATTTCCCTCCTTTCAGTTTTTTCAAAAATATTTGAAAAAGGCATGAAATCGAGAATGATTTCTTTTTTTAATAGAAACAAATTCTTCAGCCAGTTTCAATTTGGTTTTCTGAGTGGTAGGTCTACGGAAGATGCTCTATTAAAATTGTGTGGTGAGATATATCGTAGTTTGAAAAACTCTGAGTTAACTTCGTCTTTGTTCATTGATATAGCTAAGGCCTTTGATACCGTAGATCACACTCTGTTACTCAGTAAATTATATAAAGCCGGTTTTAGAGGTGTTGTCTATGATTGGCTGGCTTCTTATCTTATGAACAGAAAGCAAAAGGTACGAATTCAAGGTAAACTAAGTTCTGAAAAACCTATATATTTAGGCGTGCCACAAGGATCAGTTTTGGGTCCAATTCTTTTCTTAGTCTTTGTCAATTCACTTTTCAATCAACCATTTAAAGGTAAAATTGACATTTGTGTTCTGTCAAAGTGGTTTGCCAAAGAAAAAGCTCTGTATAAATATATTAAAAAAAAGTCGAAATATTCGAATAAAATTGAAAATTTTTCTGTTTTAACTAGAAATAAGTGCAATAATTGCATCTGGGCATTGAAATATCTGTAAGTCATAGCATTTAAGGCTCTTAAATTTCTTAGCCAAGGTTTGCCAAATTTTAACCTAACCTATGAACAAAAGAGGACTTAAGGAAACTTCCCCTGAGCATTATAACAACCCAAAAGGAGGCCCCTCAACGAATCTAGTCGAAATGGTGACACCTGGAGTCAGTGCGGAAAAAATGAAGGAAATCCTTATGGAAAATAATGCACGGCTTGTTTCTGAACTGGTGTCAAAAGCAGACTTTCAGTTGCTCTATGCCGATCTGTCAACCCTCAAGGCAAAACAAGATGAGATTTCTGCAAAAGTTGCCTTCTTAGAAAAGAGAAATAATTTTCTTGAGTCGCAAATGGAGAAAATATTGCAAAAGAGTGTTGAGGACAATGTTGTAGTACACGTGCCAACCGAAAATAATATCGACCCGGTCGAAAAAGCAAAAACCGTATGCGCTGGACTGATTAACGCAACCGAAACAAACACCGCCGTAGAGTCCGCGTATAGAGTAAACGGCCAAGGTACACACTCAGCGATTATCATCGTCAAACTTAAGTCCCGAACAACAGCTCTAAACGTATTAAAAAATGCCAAAAAACTGAAAGGATCCAATATAAGTATACACAAAGACCTGCCAATAAGTACGCGTCAAAGGAGGAGTAAATTGGTATCTGTAATGAAGGTGCTCCGCGAATCCAATCCAAAATCCAAAATATTCGTCAGAGACGACAGGTTGTATGTGGAGGACACAATTTTTACGTGGGATTCATTACATGGTCTAAAGAATGGAAACAACAGTAGCTGTCTAACCAAATTAAAACAATTAATTGGAGGAATCCCTCCATCTTTAATATCTTTATTAAATAAATTGCAAACACAAAATATGAACAATGAAAATGAAACGTCAACTTCTGATTCTGACAATCGCGGTAATGTCATTTGTCAACAAGGAGTTGAAGGTGCAAACAGAATTGAGGAAGCCGCTGTACAATTTTCGGGTGGAAACCCAAGTGGGTGTTCACACGGTGACTCTTCTAATTGAGAAAAACCCGTCTGCCAGGTGAACTTATGCTTTTCAACATTAAACATATTAAGCTACAATGTCGCCGGGCTTAAAAACAAAAATTTATTTGCTGACTTTTTTAATTATATTAAAAAATTTGATGTTTTTATTTTATATGAAACTCATGTTGTAGATTACGATGAAATTAGTTTTAAGAATATTTTTGCAAATTATGAAATAGAAAGTATACCTGCTGTAAAGACCAATATATTTGGGAGAGGAAGTGGTGGTGAGCTCTTCGGATATAAAAAACAATTCAAAAATACTATAATTAAGTTTGAAAGAGTAGGAGAATCTCGATTAATAGAAATCAAATTAGAAGGAAGAATTTATCACATCATTCCAATTTACCTGAATTGCAGCCATTGGGAACGAGACTTCGACAAACTACGTGACCTTTTATACGATTTAGATCCAAAAAACATTATGCTAATCGGTGACTTCAATGGAAGAATAGGGCTTTCGCAAAATAATTTTAGTAGTGGGATAGACACATCTCTAATATCTTACCATCGAAAGTCAAAAGATGAGCAATGTGATTCAAAGGGAGCCAAAATTCTTGAACTAGCAGATGCGTTTGACTGTAGCGTATTAAATGGAAGCTGTGAAGGAGATAGCAATGGTGAATTCACGTTTATTCGAGGTGCAGCGTGTTCAATAATAGATTATTGTTTTATATCTGGTGATTGGTACACTATGTTTAGTAATTTTAGAGTAGCAGTTAAAACATTTTCAGACCATATGCCTTTAGAAGTATCTTTTAAAATCAGAACGACTTTGAATGAAGAAACTGCACCATTGCCTGAACTTTTTCCGAAACTGGTATGGAAAGATGACTTCCGTGAATCATTTCAACAGAACCTAGGTAAAGAGCTTGAAAATCATGAAACCTGCAGCTCTTCAAGGAATCTAGACGTAGAAACTCTAGTGAATATGATCAAGAAAGCAGCACCACAAAAGACACAAGGAAGGAAAGGGCAAAAAACTAAACAAAAATGGTTCGACAGCGAATGTTTGAGAGCTAGAAACGAGTCATTTGGATTCTTAAATTTAGTGAGAAAGACGAACAACATCCACTTTAAAGTACTGTATGAAAAGGCAAATAAATACTACAAAACTCTATGTAAATCAAAAAAGCAAGAAATGGACCGAAGAAACATGGACCTAATAAACCAAGCTAAATCGTCAGCGGATTTCTGGAAAGCAGTTAGACTGGTGAGTGGGAGAAAAACATCGAATTATGGAGTCTTAAATATTCTCCAATTGAAAATGCATTTTATGAATCTTCTCAACACAACTCAGATATCACCTGACTTTCAGTATGCAGCACCATACATATACGATGAATATCTAGATACGCCAATCACGCAAGCCGAGGTCGAAAGCGTTATAGAGAATTCCAAAAATGAAAAAGCGCCGGGGGAGGACAGAATCCCTTTCGAATATTTTAAAAATTTAACGCCCGAATTCGTAAGACTTCTGACTGAGGAGTATAACAGAATTTTTGAGACATGTGATGTTCCTGGAAGTTTTCGGAGATCAATCATCTTCCCACTACACAAAAAAGGGAACCTTGAAGATCCAACTAATTATAGAGGCATTTCTTTTCTCAACACAGTGGCGAAGATATTTGGCTCGGTCCTGTTTAATAGGCTAAGCGAGTGGGTAGAGAAAAATCAGATTTTACACGATTTTCAAGCTGGATTCAGGAAAAGGCACTCAACTATAGATCAAATTTTCTCCTTGATAAATATTGCTGATATCTATAAAAAGAGAGGAAAAAAGCTTTATCTTTTTTTCGTAGACTTTCGAGCAGCCTTTGACTCAATTCCCAGAGAAGCTCTTTTTTACAAACTCTACAGATATGGAATTTCAACTAAAATGATAGCTGTCATCAGAGCCATGTATAAGGAAAATGTTGCTCGGATATGGGACACAAAATTTCTTTCTGACGAGTTTAACACATCAATGGGAGTTAAGCAAGGATGCGTTCTCAGTTCACTATTTTTTGTTTTGTACATAAATGACATCATCGATTGCGTAAAAGGAGGAATTGTTATTAGCGGCAAACACATCCCAGGACTGATGTTTGCAGATGATATAGTCTTCCTATCTGAATCAATAAACGGTTTGCAGCTAATGATAAACAGACTCGAACGTTATTGCAAAACCTGGAATTTGTCGGTCAATCTTGCCAAGTCAAAAATCATGATAATGAGAAGGGGTGGTGGCAGGTACTCCAGAAGTGAGAAGTGGACGTTTGAGGAAAACCCCATAGAAATCGTCAAGGAGTATAAGTATCTAGGAGTAGTGATCACTTCTAACCTTAACATGAATAAGCATCTCCAACTCAAATTATCGGAAGCTAAGCGTGCTATGTGTTCTGTTTGGAGAAATTGCATTAGTAAGAAAAACATTTCGCATGTGGCAAAGTATAACATTTTTCGAACAGCGGCAATATCAATTCTTTTTTACGCAGCCCAGGTATGGGGATATCTTTCCTTTGAGGATGTGGAAAAATTCCTTCGCTTTTTTATAAAAAGTACTTTCAGGTTGCCTAGTAGCTCACCTAATTATATGTTACATCTCGAAACTGGTATAGCCCCGCTGTTTTTGGACACTCTTAAAATGCATTTCAATTACGTTACAAGAGTTATAGCGATGGAAGAAGAAAGGATTCCAAGACTTGTTCTCTCGCAGCTGATAATCTCGGAGGGAACTTGCGTAACTGAATGGAAAAAAATGGCCAATGAATCTGCAATAAGTTTACATGTATCAATAAGCGATAATCCTGATGCATTAAGATCGAAATTTAACAATTTGCTTAAAAGAACAGGAAATATCATTTATGAAAAGTTTAGGAACCAAGCCGAATCATCGCAATACAGAGATTATTACAGCAAACTTAATCATTATCTGAATTTAAACACATATTTCTTAGCCCAAAACACGACTGAAAAAATAAGCACGCTGTTTAAAATAAGAGGGGAAGTAATGCGTTTGAATTTTATTCCACATAGGCCAGAACTACCTCTGCTGTGCGATCTATGCAATTTGAAAATGCGCGAAGATGTGTTTCACTTTCTGGGAATCTGTCCAATACTCAAAGAGTTCCGCAGGCACTCATTTGGAGTAGATACACTGGATTTAGACGAAGTGATAGCTATATTAAATGGCGAACGAAGTTGGGATCTTCTAATGGAGTATACTACGAATGCTCTTCGTTACCGAAATCTCATAATTGAAGAAAATTTTTAGAGCCTTATTTTGTATTTTGTTCTGAATTAAAATATGCGTACCGAATTTTTTAAACAAAAACAGCAAAAAAAAAAAAAAAAAAAAAAAAAAAAAGAAAAACCATTTTAATAATTTTATAGTTTTTTTTCTAATCATGTATAATTTATAATTTAAATGTTAGTCTGGTAGACGGCTTTTGGCCAATCCATAATAGACTTATTATATTAACAACACTGAAATGTAATTAATGTTTATACTAATGAAGTCAATAAAACTAAAAAAAACTAAAAAAAAACTAAAGGTAAAATTACAGCTTTTGCAGATGATACTGCTCTATCCTACTCTTCTAAAAATTATTTTAATTTATTTATGGATGTTAATTATGATTTAGAGATACTTCGCAAATGGTTTTATCTTCACCGACTTGTGATTAGTGATAAAACTAAGTTTATGATCTTTAATATTTTGGGCAATGTCTGTGATGATATCAAGTTCTCATACCATTCGCCGTTTTTTTGTAAGTTTTCTTTAAATAATGATTGCAGGCATGTTGAATCTACTTTTAATGAAAACTGTTTATGTACAAAAAACTGTTTCGAAATTGAGCGTGTAGAAAGCTTTAAGTACTTAGGTCTGTTATTAGATTTTCGGATGAGTTGGAAAAACCATACTTGCAAGTTAAAGGACTATCTTAATAAAGTTGTAAGACAAATTTACCATTTGAGCCTGTATTGCCGTCAACCAATTCTTACTCTAGTTTACAATGGTTTATTTAAATCTAAAATACAATATGGTCTCTCTTGCTGGGGTGGAACTCATGGCAATAAAATCGTACCCTTACTTATAAAACAAAAACACGCTGTTAGAATTCTGTGTAGAGTTAACCGTCGAACCCCAAGCTTTGATCTGTTTAAAAATCTCAAGATTCTTCCACTACAGCATCTGTATTTTTATAAAGTTCTTAAAATATTTTTTGAAAAATCCGGCTATTTAGCTGCAAGGTTATACGAATCTCATAATTTGCGAGTCAACAGTAGTAACTTTGTTATTGTGCCTACTATTAAAAAATCTTTGTATTCCCACTTCTTCGATGTAACTGCACCTCGTCTTTTTAATAACCTGCCAGACAGAATCCGATGTGATACACTGAAATCCTCATATTTAAGAGATATTAAAATTCTTTTATTTTCGTTGAACTTTGATGCAATTGGTAGTTTACTGAATTATATAACTTAAGCTTTTAAAATACTATGATAAATGTTATTCATTAATTATTTTCATAATTTTGTGCTAATTATTTATTCATTTTGTTTTTGTTAACATTTGAGTTTATCGTTACACTTTAGATAAGATCCCCATCAATAATGCTAGTTTTTGGATAATTGTAACTTCTGGCTGTAAATTCAAATCTTGTCCTTTGGGCAACCGGATTTACCTAACTATTTTATCATGATTTTCTTATTCTGTAAAATTACCTACCTTATAAATTGTTCAAAGTAAGTTTTAAGAAATCATGTAAAATAATTGAATAAATAAAAAAAAAAAAAAAAAAAAAAAAAAAAAAAAGATAGGTACCTATTTTCCGCGATCTTAAAAATTTCAAAAACTTAGAATCACAAAGGTCAAAAATGTTCACAACTTTACAACAAAATTACGTAGGACGTCTCCACTGATTAATATTCCCACCCGAAATAGTTGAAAAAGAAATGTTAAAATTTTTCAATAATTACAAACAAAAGTAAAATGTGTGGATCAGAAGTATCATCCAGAATGCTGGCAGGTCCATTCAAACCATACCTTAGCTGAAACAAACGTTTGGTTAATTTTATTAAATTTATTCAATAATAAAATTTTAAATAAAAATATCAATATAAAATTTTCTACAAAAAAATAAAGGCGTTCGAGGAAGGTACACCCTACCGAGGTAAAACCAGATGAAAAGATTAATTTCATTAGGTCGTTAAACTTTTAATTTCTTTCTCAGTTATCTTCAATGCTAATTTTCTTTTTCCCCAATTTCAGAATGTCAAGAAAATTTCAAGGATGGGACCAGTGAATGATTGTACAAGTATCTGCATTCGAACAAACTGTTGAGATTTATCTTTAAACTCCAAAACTTTTTGTCATTATGTCTTTTCAGGCCGATTCTGAATTTTTTTTTTTTTTTTTTTTTCTTTCGGTAGGTGGAAATCTTCAAAAGACACTTGATAATATTCGGTATCAAGTAGTGTGGGACTTCTACCGCACTAAAACCACCTAGAATCATGACCAATCTATAAAAGATCGACAAATGATTTTAGTTTCTCAATTTTTAGTTCACATTTTGGGAAGTTTGATGATTTAATACTTTCCCATCGCTTTTAGACCATCAGCTCATGAGGCTTGGTTCTTCTTAGTCTCCGAACATTGGTACGTACATTTAAGACTGTCTCCATTTCGGAGTTAGTGTGACTAAGCAGTCGCTGATTGTGTGATACAGCGTGTTTTCTAATTACTTCTGTAACCATTTCTACTTGAAGGTCACGATGTAAATCGCTGTTTCTTATATACCAAGGGGCGTTTACTATTCCACGAAAGACTTTGTTTTGGAATGTTTGGATGGTTTCCGCATTTGTTTTCTTTGTTCAACCCCAAAGTTGGATGCCATACGTCCAAACAGGTTTTAATACCTGCTTATACAACATTAATTTGTTTTCAATTGATAGGGCAGAGGTTTTTCCCAGTAACCAGTACATTTTTCTATATTTGAAGTTAAGTTCTTCCCTTTTTTTCTTGATGTGCTCTTTCCATTTTAGCTTTGCATCCAAAGTCATCCCAAGGTATTTGGCCGTATTGGAGTAAGGTACTACTTTACTATTAATAAAAAGTGGAACATTATTAATCTTTTTATCAGTAAAGTTTATATGCGTTGATTTTGTTTCATTGAGTCTGATACGCCACTGTTGCGTCCATTCTCTTATCTTGTCGACTGCATATTGCAGTTTTACTGTTGCCTTTACAACGCATTTATCTGACACTAATATCGCAGTATCATCTGCAAAAGTGGCCATGATCGCATTGTTGTCCACTGGAATATCCCTTGTATACAACAAATACAGGGTTGGTCCTAAGACACTTCCTTGTGGTACGCCCGCTTCGATTTTCTTAAGTTCCGAATACTCTTGCTCGTACCGTACTCTAAAAAGTCGGTCGGTAATATATGATTTGAGTATTTCATAGAACTGCCTGGGAAGGTCCCTGTGCAGTTTGTACTCGAGCCCCAAATGCCAAACCTTGTCATTTTTTGAAGGCTATTGTTGGCATTTCTTTCAAGACCTGAGCCGTAATTAGATCATACCCGGGTGATTTTTTATTTGATAACTTGTGATGGCACATGCTTTTTACTTCTTTGAGCCTTACTAAGGGAATTTCTAAGTCATCATTTTTATTAACAAATTGTAAGTTATTTGCCCCTGCACTTTGTGGAAACGGCTTAAAGACATTCGAGAGATGATCTGCGAAGAGGTCAGCTTTTTGTTTCGGATTTGCAGTCCATTTTCCGTCTTGTGCTTTGATGGGCGGATTTTGTTGTTGCGGTCTATTCAGACGTTTGGTAGCTTTCCACAGTGAGTAATCAGTAGAAGCATCCGTCGTCAAACTTTCAAGAAAACTGCTAAGTGAATCATTTTTGAATTCATAGATTCTTTTTTTCAATTAGTTATTTAGTCGATTAAATACTCTCTTATCGCCCGGAAATCTCGAAGTTTGCCATTTTCTTCGAGCCCTTCTTTTTTCCAATATTAACTATGTTATATCTACAGGGTATTTTATTTCTGTTTCTCTTCTGTTCAAAATAGTTGGCGTGCTTTCTTCTGCAGCCTGTTGCACATCAGCAATAAATTGTTCAACTTCGTGGTCAATTTGTTCACTAGTTTCCATTGGAGATCTAAGGTCAATAAAACTTTCCAGTTTTACTTTAAATTCCTCCCAATTTGTTCTTTTATTCACGAGCTTTGGATTACTTTTTTCTTTTATTTCTACTTCACTCAGTGATAAAATAGCTGGAGTATGATCTGATGAAAGATCGTAACTACCTACAACACTTACATGATTTCGCTTTATACCTTTGGCCACGAAAAAGTCTATAAGGTCTGGTATTTTGTTAGGATCAGATGGCCAGTAAGTTGGCGTTCCAGAGGAAAAGAATTCACATTTGTGTTTGCGACCTGATAGATAAAGTCGTTTACCTTTTGTATTTATGAGCCTAGATTCTGAATTGACTTCATAATTTCGTATTCTTGAGTTCAAAAAAAATTATGTACTTAAACAAAAAGAAAATTTCAGCATAATCACCATCAGTGGTAGGTAAGTATATTGATCGTTTATAAGTTTGAATTTGATCTTAACTTTCGTACTCTTTCACTGAAGGATCAAGATTATATGAAATTGTTAAAATCACTTGAATACTTATCAAAAAAAAACCTTATTTTTAAATTGCTTTCATTTTCAGCTCAACTTATCAAACGCTTTTATTTGAAATTGGTTCAAGTCTTCAATAGGCAACTTAAAGTTTAGTATCAAAACCTCTAAAGTGGACTTGAAGAAATTTCACTCACAAATGTTTTCTTTTTATCTTTAGAAAGCTATTTGTATCCTAAGTATACTTGACCACTTCAGGTAGGTACACTTAATTCGTTCAACAAAAAAAAAAAAAAAACAAACTAAATTACCGAATTTTACTTTAATTTTAAATAACCGACACGACAGGATTTGTAAATTTCTTTATTTTTAATCTTTTATCTTTTCTTTTCAGATTTCTTTTAGTAACAAAAAAAAAGTAAGTATCTTTATCTCAAATTCTGTTAATTTTATTTCGTGATAGAGTGTTGTCTTCTTTTTAAGGCGAGATTCTCAAACTTCAACTCTTTTTGTTCTTATAGGTTTTTGTAGGTATAAGTAATTTTTTTTTTTTCAACAATTACAAAATGAATATAAATATAAATATCTTTATGACCATCAAAAATTTGTTTGTATGTTCAATTTTTCATGCTTGATTTTTACAGACTTATCATATACTAAAAAGGATATTTATGTAAACGTTAGTATATTGTTTCCATTAAATATTCTTCATGGACATTTTTCAACAGAATGATCTTTTATTTTATTTTTTGCTTGCGTTTTAAAAATTTCACCTTTGTAGATTATATACAACAAAGGAACGTTTGATTCATCTCTATACATATGGGTGTGGTTATATATTTTCTGACCAGATTTATAACCTACAATCGGCTACAAAAAAAATGTCTACCTACTATAAAAAAAATAATTTTAACTACCATACCTCGAATTAATATTATACATATTTATACTTGGTCCATTCCTGCCTATAGGTGACTCCAACAGGATTTTTTTTTCTTTCAGCATTCTTTGTTTGGAACTGTGGATTGGTCCCGCCATCCGTTATGTTGTTGGGCCCAACGGTGAATGTTTGTAGTTACTTTTTGTGGTGACTGTACTGGTCGCACAGTACCTTCACCATAATCAGCAACTAAATCGCAAATTCTTCCGTACAACTGTCTTCTATGGTGTGTGAAATCAGGACGTATTAATTTATTTATAATTCATTGAATAAGTGCTCCTTTTCTCTTACTACACATAGTAATTTAACCAGGTAGGATTTCTGCTACTGTGGGCGAACACGTGTCGCTTTCGTGACGTAGCGACCAAAACTGTCGCTTTAGCGACTGCTGAGACCAATAACTCTTTTTGACGATAGATTTTGGTCGTCTGCTTCGTTTTCGTTGCGTACAGAAATTCTACCTATTATGATAAAAAAGACTTTAGTAATATGCCTCGACAAAAGTAATACCTATTTTTTTTTAATTCTTGAGATTGAAATAGTTTTTGCTACCTTCTACTTAAATTTTGTAATGACCAACAAAAAAACATGTGGTTTGAAGTCTTTTTTCGTAATTAATTGATTTCTTTTAATTTATTTTTTTTTTTGTTTGGTATAAAAAATTTTTTTTAATTACCTGGTTTGACTGGGATGCTGGAGTAGGTGTTTCTTGACGCTTTCTGATTCCCAGTAGGAAATCGAATCTGCTTGGATTGGATTTCTTAGTGGGAGTTCACCAGAATCTTGCTTTCCAACTTATTATACTCTGACTTTTCTAGGTGATGATTTGGATGGCGTTAATTTTGGGGATGATTTTCAGCCGTCCTGATAATCCCACGTTTTCTCAATTTAGATCGACACTCGTGTTTAAGCAATTTCTTGGTCAAATATGAGTTCGATACCTGACCAAAAAAAATGTTTGCCTTTGCTTTTTGTTGTCTAATTTGTTTATCCAATCACCTTTTATTGGTCAAAAAGAATAATGTAGCTGCCTACGATTAGTGTCTAATAAATTTATTGGATTTTATAAAGATAAAAAGGAGAAAAAAGATGCTTGGTTGCTTCAGATTCTGAATCGTACTTCAACCCTTAGCTAAATTGTCTTACCTTGCTTAAAATTAGAAAGAAAGAAACTACTCTGGAAAATGATTAAATAAATTTACATTGGTCAGACAACCTAAGTCAACACGCGGCGTTAAATTATTTTTACGAATCTTGCTAAACGCAATCATTATAAAGGAGCAGCGAGATATAATAAGAAAGAAACATTTCTCCTTATAAGCATTCTAAGTATAGGGACGATGTGGAAAGAGAAACGCATATAGGAGGGTAACGTAATGTAACCCACCCGAAAAGTTTCTATTCATCCACCATCAGTCAAACGGCCCAGAAAAATTCTTTTAGTAAGTAAAAAAAAGTAATTAAAAAGTGATTAAAAAGTATAAAAGATAAAGTGAATATTAGATAATAAACTGTGGGATACGAAAAAAATTTCACCGCTAGGATTAGTTGCAGGGAAAAAAAAAAGGAGTAGTGATACATTTGGTACGTGGTAAATAGAAATAAATTTATGTCAATGACAGATAGGCGTAAACATCGACCGAAGTAAGGCGAAGGCAAAAATAACTAGAAATATTGAAAATTTGACAGACAGTTGAAAAAAGGTTAAAAAAAGACACCGGTTAGAAAATTTTGGTAATTAGACAGACAGATACACTCATTAGACTGCAACCACAAAAATTAAAAAAAAATAATGGAACGTTCGTATTTTCTTTTGAGCCAGAATTCGGAAAGATAAAGGTTACTTGACCGAATAATCTTTTAGACATTCCCAGTTAAACTAATGAAGGAATTACTATTCTGATCAGAAAATTTAGGTCCTGATGAAGACAGATTAGAAAAAAAATAGAAGAGAAAAAAAGTACAAAGTACTACCTGCAAGCATCTAAAAACACCTAAAAATATTTACATATATACTGATTTTGTCCTAAACGGATTAAACCGAAAAGTTTTGTTGTAGGCATTTGCACATTAAATATATTATGTGCTAAAATAATTTGATCACAAATCTTCAAGACATAAATGTTCAATCAACATGAATTAAAAATTAAAATCAATAATCTCAAATTATTGCCCCACGCTTCTAATTCTAACTTCACTTGGTATTTTTGGCGCGCTCCACATTGCTCCTTTATTTACACATGCATTCCACTCCACTTATTTGCACAGCTGATCAGACAGGGATGCATTAATTTGAGGAGTATTCGAAAATAGAAAAGGTTGTGATATATGCTAAAAACATGTTGTGTATGTCTGAACTATTTCGTTACTACGAACAAAAAGTTTTTGAAGTACGTTCGACAAAAATTTTCGACTTGGTTCACAAGTCTAGGTGAATTGAAAATTCCCTCAACTTGTTTTAAGTGTTTGTCACGGTCGAGGTGTGTAGGTAATTTTCCTACAATATTTCTCTTAGTAGATTAAATCTGATAGCAGATATAAACCATGGTGTTCACCTATTAAGAAGGTGGTTCGCTGACCACGAACTGTTTGTAAGCAACAAAACTATATTGATGTTTTTCAGCCTTTTAGGACAAGAACATCCAGATGTAAATATAACATTTCATTCGGGTGACTGTCCACAACACAATTTATTAATTGGTAACTTACATCTACTGCGTGCTCTATCTTTTGACTGCAATAATTCGTGTTTTAAAATTGATAGTGTAGAAACGTTCAAATATTTAGGTGTAACCATTGATCAAAATTTTAGTTGGTATAACTTCAATTCCAATTTAAGACAATATCTTTATTTATCCTCTCGCTGTATATATAAACTTCAAAAATTGTGTTCAACAAATTTGTTGAAGACTATTCACTATGGTATTTTTCAATGAAAATTGCAACATGGCGTTTGTTGTTGGGGTGGAGCCTACTTAAAAAAACTCCAACCACTCACTATTATTCAAAAATCAGTAATCAATCAGAAAAGTTTACAAATCACATAGAATTGCACACTCAATGAATTTGTTTAGAAGTTTAAAAATTCTTCCAGTGCGACATTTATATTATTTTAAAGTTTCAAAGGTTTTTTTTACTAGAGGGGGATATTTGCAAGGTCCCATTTTCAACAATCGATGCCTACGAAGTAATGCTATGCTCTACGTTAATATTACCGTTTTTCGTACAACTAATAACAGAAACTTCTACTCTATCCTATGTTGTAATCTTTTCAATACTCTTCCTTTTGAAATTCGATCAATAAGTTATATAATCCACTTCTTAAGAAAAATTAAATCTTGACTTCTTTTTTTTGACCTACGAGAAATTGATACGTTAGAACACTACATTATATAATTTTAATAAGTGACTTGTTGCGTTGAAAATAATAATTTACTTTCTACTTTTGTTTGTATTCAGCTTTATATTTATTTTGCTTATTTATGATCTTGAATGTTCTTCTTTCTTATGCTTTTGTTTTTTTTTTCTATTTGCTTTAATTTCTTTGTACACCCCACACAAAGTTTCTTATTAACGGGGTACCATCTCAATTAGTTTTGTAATAAATAGATGCCTCTAGCTATTCTCATTTTTTTAAGCTTTTTAGTTAGTGTGTTTTACAAATTGTAATTAATTTTAAGAGAGAATAAAAATAAATTGAAAGAGATAACGTTAAACTAAATAAAATTAAACAAATGTGTTAAACAAATTTTATACGCATCTAGTCTCCTTGGATTTGTGACCTGCTTAAGCATTCTGACGTTCTCGAGCTTGATGTCAAAGTGATTGCAGCTCAAAGCATGAGAAGCAACCGAAGATTTCTCTGGTCGGTTAAACTTGATGTGACTGCAGTGTTCTGTAAAACGAACTCCCAAACTCCGTTTAGTTTGCCCGATGTATTTCATATTTCATGATTTTGCTGTTAGTTCGGTTTTATCTTTTGTTGTGCCGAGTAGATTTTTAATTTTAGTATTGCTTAAAAAACACAGCCTATATTTGTACTTTTAAGTTTCGGCTTTAATTTATAATTACACATGGTGTTTACGTAATGCCTGCTCGATCGAAATTGTTGTTGTCATCTCGTTGTTTCTTTTGTGTAAATAAAGTTGTTAAATTTGATTTTTTAATTTTGTTTGTGTGTTTTTTGGTGTTTTCCACTTGTGATTCTGACTTATGTAGTTTGATAATCAATGTTTTGTTCTTTACACCATTGTGGGTTGTTTTTAGCATTTTAACTCGTTCATTGGAGTCTAACCATTTGAATCATTAATCTTGTTTAAGGCTTTTAACTTTATTGTCTTGTTTTGGCGGGATGACAATTTGTTGTTATTTTTCAAAGTTAAACCATTTTTTTTTCTATTTCTTTCTCTCTCATTCTATTTTTTTTTTCTAATCGGTTTTCATCAGGACCTAACTTTTCTGATCGGAATAAAAATCCTTTACATTAGTTTGACTGTGAATGCTTAAAAACACAAAATATCCAACTCGATTATTCGGTCATATAATCTTTATCTTTCAGAATTCTAGTTGGAAAGAAAATACCGACATTCTATCAACTTATTTAATTTTTGTGGTTGCAGCCTAATGATTGTATCTGTCTGTCTAATTACCAAAATTTTCTAACCGGTGTCTTTTGTTTACCTTTTTTCTTAACTGTCTGTCAAATTTTCAATATATCTAGTTGTTTTTGCCTTCACCTTACTTCGGTCGATATTTACGCCCATTTTTCATTGACATAACTTTATTTCTATTTACCACATACCAAATGTATCACTACTCCTATTTTTATTTCTGAACGCTTTCAAGTAGTGAGATGGGTGTCGACCATGTGGCCTCCATATCCTATTTCGTTCTGCCTCTCAAATTATTGCTCCCACGCTTCTAATTCTAACTTCACTTCGTTCTTTCAGCAATGGGGTGGAAGGTATTTTTGGCGCGCTCCACATCGCTCCTTTATTAACACATGCGTTCCACTCCACTTATTTGCACAGCTGATCAGACAGGGATGCATTAATTTGAGGAGTATTCGAAAATAGAAAAGGTTGTGATATATGCTAAAAACATGTTGTGTATGTCTGAACTATTTCGTTACTACGAACAAAAAGTTTTTGAAGTACGTTCGACAAAAATTTTCGACTTGGTTCACAAGTCTAGGTGAATTGAAAATTCCCTCAACTTGTTTTAAGTGTTTGTCACTGTCGAGGTGTGTAGGTAATTTTCCTACAATATTTCTCTTAGTAGATTAAATCTGATAGCAGATATAAACCATGGTGTTCACCTATTAAGAAGGTGGTTCGCTGACCACGAACTGTTTGTAAGCAACAAAACTATATTGATGTTTTTCAGCCTTTTAGGACAAGAACATCCAGATGTAAATATAACATTTCATTCGGGTGACTGTCCACAACACAATTTATTAATTGGTAACTTACATCTACTGCGTGCTCTATCTTTTGACTGCAATAATTCGTGTTTTAAAATTGATAGTGTAGAAACGTTCAAATATTTAGCTGTAACCATTGATCAAAATTTTAGTTGGTATAACAACATTTCCAATTTAAGACAATATCTTTATTTATCCTCTCGCTGTACTGCCTTTATGCCCGTTCTTCAGTTGTTCATTTATGTGTATATGCACAATTTTATACGCATCTAGTCTCCTTGGATTTGTGACCTGCTTAAGCATTCTGACGTTCTCGAGCTTGATGTCAAAGTGATTGCAGCTCAAAGCATGAGAAGCAACCGAAGATTTCTCTGGTCGGTTAAACTTGATGTGACTGCAGTGTTCTGTAAAACGAACTCCCAAACTCCGTTTAGTTTGCCCGATGTATTTCATATTTCATGATTTTGCTGTTAGTTCGGTTTTATCTTTTGTTGTGCCGAGTAGATTTTTAATTTTAGTATTGCTTAAAAAACACAGCCTATATTTGTACGTTTAAGTTTCGGCTTTAATTTATAATTACACAAGGTGTTTACGTAATGCCTGCTCGATCGAAATTGTTGTTGTCATCTCGTTGTTTCTTTTGTGTAAATACAGTTGTTAAATTTGATTTTTTAATTTTGTTTGTGTGTTTTTTGGTGTTTTCCACTTGTGATTCTGACTTATGTAGTTTGATAATCAATGTTTTGTTCTTTACACCATTGTGGGCTGTTTTTAGCATTTTAACTCGTTCATTGGAGTCTAACCATTTGAATCATTAATCTTGTTTAAGGCTTTTAACTTTATTGTCTTGTTTTGGCGGGATGACAATTTGTTGTTATTTTTCAAAGTTAAACCATTTTTTTTTTCTATTTCTTTCTCTCTCATTCTATTTTTTTTTTTCTAATCGGTTTTCATCAGGACCTAACTTTTCTGATCGGAATAAAAATCCTTTACATTAGTTTGACTGTGAATGCTTAAAAACACAAAATATCCAACTCGATTATTCGGTCATATAATCTTTATCTTTCAGAATTCTAGTTGGAAAGAAAATACCGACATTCTATCAACTTATTTAATTTTTGTGGTTGCAGCCTAATGATTGTATCTGTCTGTCTAATTACCAAAATTTTCTAACCGGTGTCTTTTGTTTACCTTTTTTCTTAACTGTCTGTCAAATTTTCAATATATCTAGTTGTTTTTGCCTTCACCTTACTTCGGTCGATATTTACGCCCATTTTTCATTGACATAACTTTATTTCTATTTACCACATACCAAATGTATCACTACTCCTTTTTTTATTTCTGAACGCTTTCAAGTAGTGAGATGGGTGTCGACCATGTCGCCTCCATATCCTATTTCGTTCTGCCTCTCAAATTATTGCTCCCACGCTTCTAATTCTAACTTCACTTCGTTCTTTCAGCAATGGGGTGGAAGGTATTTTTGGCGCGCTCCACATCGCTCCTTTATTAACACATGCGTTCCACTCCACTTATTTGCACAGCTGATCAGACAGGGATGCATTAATTTGAGGAGTATTCGAAAATAGAAAAGGTTGTGATATATGCTAAAAACATGTTGTGTATGTCTGAACTATTTCGTTACTACGAACAAAAAGTTTTTGAAGTACGTTCGACAAAAATTTTCGACTTGGTTCACAAGTCTAGGTGAATTGAAAATTCCCTCAACTTGTTTTAAGTGTTTGTCACTGTCGAGGTGTGTAGGTAATTTTCCTACAATATTTCTCTTAGTAGATTAAATCTGATAGCAGATATAAACCATGGTGTCCACCTGTTAAGAAGGTGGTTCGCTGACCATCAACTGTTTGTAAGCAACAAAACTAAATTGATGTTTTTCAGCCTTTTAGGACAAGAACATCCAGATGTAATTATAACATTTCATTCGGGTGACTGTCCACAACACAATTTATTAATTGGTAACTTACATCTACTGCGTGCTCTATCTTTTGACTGCAATAATTCGTGTTTTAAAATTGATAGTGTAGAAACGTTCAAATATTTAGCTGTAACCATTGATCAAAATTTTAGTTGGTATAACAACATTTCCAATTTAAGACAATATCTTTATTTATCCTCTCGCTGTACTGCCTTTATGCCCGTTCTTCAGTTGTTCATTTATGTGTATATGCACAATTTTATACGCATCTAGTCTCCTTGGATTTGTGACCTGCTTAAGCATTCTGACGTTCTCGAGCTTGATGTCAAAGTGATTGCAGCTCAAAGCATGAGAAGCAACCGAAGATTTCTCTGGTCGGTTAAACTTGATGTGACTGCAGTGTTCTGTAAAACGAACTCCCAAACTCCGTTTAGTTTGCCCGATGTATTTCATATTTCATGATTTTGCTGTTAGTTCGGTTTTATCTTTTGTTGTGCCGAGTAGATTTTTAATTTTAGTATTGCTTAAAAAACACAGCCTATATTTGTACGTTTAAGTTTCGGCTTTAATTTATAATTACACAAGGTGTTTACGTAATGCCTGCTCGATCGAAATTGTTGTTGTCATCTCGTTGTTTCTTTTGTGTAAATACAGTTGTTAAATTTGATTTTTTAATTTTGTTTGTGTGTTTTTTGGTGTTTTCCACTTGTGATTCTGACTTATGTAGTTTGATAATCAATGTTTTGTTCTTTACACCATTGTGGGCTGTTTTTAGCATTTTAACTCGTTCATTGGAGTCTAACCATTTGAATCATTAATCTTGTTTAAGGCTTTTAACTTTATTGTCTTGTTTTGGCGGGATGACAATTTGTTGTTATTTTTCAAAGTTAAACCATTTTTTTTTTCTATTTCTTTCTCTCTCATTCTATTTTTTTTTTTCTAATCGGTTTTCATCAGGACCTAACTTTTCTGATCGGAATAAAAATCCTTTACATTAGTTTGACTGTGAATGCTTAAAAACACAAAATATCCAACTCGATTATTCGGTCATATAATCTTTATCTTTCAGAATTCTAGTTGGAAAGAAAATACCGACATTCTATCAACTTATTTAATTTTTGTGGTTGCAGCCTAATGATTGTATCTGTCTGTCTAATTACCAAAATTTTCTAACCGGTGTCTTTTGTTTACCTTTTTTCTTAACTGTCTGTCAAATTTTCAATATATCTAGTTGTTTTTGCCTTCACCTTACTTCGGTCGATATTTACGCCCATTTTTCATTGACATAACTTTATTTCTATTTACCACATACCAAATGTATCACTACTCCTTTTTTTATTTCTGAACGCTTTCAAGTAGTGAGATGGGTGTCGACCATGTCGCCTCCATATCCTATTTCGTTCTGCCTCTCAAATTATTGCTCCCACGCTTCTAATTCTAACTTCACTTCGTTCTTTCAGCAATGGGGTGGAAGGTATTTTTGGCGCGCTCCACATCGCTCCTTTATTAACACATGCGTTCCACTCCACTTATTTGCACAGCTGATCAGACAGGGATGCATTAATTTGAGGAGTATTCGAAAATAGAAAAGGTTGTGATATATGCTAAAAACATGTTGTGTATGTCTGAACTATTTCGTTACTACGAACAAAAAGTTTTTGAAGTACGTTCGACAAAAATTTTCGACTTGGTTCACAAGTCTAGGTGAATTGAAAATTCCCTCAACTTGTTTTAAGTGTTTGTCACTGTCGAGGTGTGTAGGTAATTTTCCTACAATATTTCTCTTAGTAGATTAAATCTGATAGCAGATATAAACCATGGTGTCCACCTGTTAAGAAGGTGGTTCGCTGACCATCAACTGTTTGTAAGCAACAAAACTAAATTGATGTTTTTCAGCCTTTTAGGACAAGAACATCCAGATGTAATTATAACATTTCATTCGGGTGACTGTCCACAACACAATTTATTAATTGGTAACTTACATCTACTGCGTGCTCTATCTTTTGACTGCAATAATTCGTGTTTTAAAATTGATAGTGTAGAAACGTTCAAATATTTAGCTGTAACCATTGATCAAAATTTTAGTTGGTATAACTACATTTCCAATTTAAGACAATATCTTTATTTATCCTCTCGCTGTATATATAAACTTCAAAAATTGTGTTCAACAAATTTGTTGAAGAATATTCACTATGGTATTTTTCAATCAAAATTGCAACATGGCGTTTGTTGTTGGGGTGGAGCCCGCACTCTTTAAATATTTTAAGCAACTAACATAATGAATGTCAAAAATTCTGAGAAATTCTTTAGTACATCTAACATAGTTACTTTATTCAATATAAAATTTGTCAAAATATATAACATTATTTCAGTATTGTATATATTTATTTAATATACTCATTACTCAATTTAATATGTAATTAAAAAAAAAAGAAAAAGAAAATAGACTTTGTATAGCTAAGCAAAAAACAAAAGAGATAAATATACCTAGTTTATAAAGAGAGAAAAAAAAGGAAGGTTAATGAACCCCACAATTTAAATGCAGCAAATAGTTCATTAACCAGGTGTCTCTCAGCGAGTATGATTCAATATTATTAGTAATAATAAACTTGTAATAAATAAAAAAAAAAATTAAAACAATAGAAATTATTGTTTTTGGTTTGTGATGTATAAGTGAAAGATTTTTACGAAAACAAAGTAATGCTATTCACATGTATTGTCGAAATCACTTAATGATAAAAAAAAACATTAAATCTTAGGATTAGCATTAGGTTTTGATTAAGCTTCGTGTTATGTAACATAAGCTTAAATGAATTGTATTATTAGTAGCATATTTTCTAGTACTACTGTACTCTACATTAAACAGTAGTACCAACTTATTATCATAGATTGTTCTATGACAAGTGAATTATTAGAGTTGAATAAAGTTGTCTTTTGTAACTTGGAAGTCAGCGTGTTTACTTCAGTGGCGAAGAGGATTTTTTTTAATTTTCACGAACTTGCGATTATTGAACATTAATTATTAAATAAAAAAACCGTTGTAAAATGGACCTGGATGCTCTAAAATATATCTTGGGATCACAACGTGAGTGGATGAAACGGATATTAACGGATCAACAGACATGGTTTACGGAGAACACATGCTATCAGAACATATGCTATCAGTCTTTGGAACTCTCTGCCAGTGGTAATAAAGAAAATAGTAAAAAACTCAAAATTTAAAAAAGCCATTTATATGAATTTTCGCTAATTTTGAAAAACAGCAATTTGGAAACTTGTAAAATGTTATTCTTTTATGTATTTGTTCATTGATATTTTTATTTTTCTTTCATTTATGTAGGTACCAAAAATAAAAATAAATTATAAATTGTATATCTACTTTTTGTTGCTAATTATTTATTATAATACGTAGGTAATAATTACATATATTTTGTTAATTTCTATATTTAAATATTATTTATAATATCTTTTGTTCTTAATTTATATAAAATTGAATTAACTATCCATATGTTAAGTACTATAAAAGACTTATAGTCTTACTTGTACACCTGATACTAATAAATTGAAATTGAAATTGAACACGCCGCGAACTCAGGCATCAAGTGCTCCAGTGGTCCAACCATTTCCAGCTTATAAAAAGGAAGATAACTGGAAAACATATCTCAAGCCAATGGAACAGCACTTTGAGGCATGCCGAATCGTGGACGATAATCAAAAACGCGCATTTTTTCTTTCCTGGGTCAAAGCAGATAATTTTGAAATACTCCAACCACTCACCATTATTCAAAAATCAGTAATCAATCAGAAAAGTTTACAAATCACATAGAATTGCACACTCAATGAATTTGTTTAGAAGTTTAAAAATTCTTCCAGTGCGACATTTATATTATTTTAAAGTTTCAAAGGTTTTTTTTACTAGAGGGGGATATTTGCAAGGTCCCATTTTCAACAATCGATGCCTACGAAGTAATGCTATGCTCTACGTTAATATTACCGTTTTTCGTACAACTAATAACAGAAACTTCTACTCTATCCTATCTTGTAAACTTTTCAATACTCTTCCTTTTGAAATTCGATCAATAAGTTATATAATCCACTTCTTAAGAAAAATTAAATCTTGACTTCTTTGTTTTGACCTACGAGAAATTGATACGTTAGAACACTACATTATATAATTTTAATAAGTGACTTGTTGCGTTGAAAATAATAATTTACTTTCTACTTTTGTTTGTATTCAGCTTTATATTTATTTTGCTTATTTATGATCTTGAATGTTCTTCTTTCTTATGCTTTTGTTTTTTTTTTCTATTTGCTTTAATTTCTTTGTACACCCCACACAAAGTTTCATATTAACGGGGTACCATCTCAATTAGTTTTGTAATAAATAGATGCCTCTAGCTATTCTCATTTTTTTAAGCTTTTTAGTTAGTGTGTTTTACAAATTGTAATTAATTTTAAGAGAGAATAAAAATAAATTGAAAGAGATAACGTTAAACTAAATAAAATTAAACAAATGTGAAATTATATTGCCTTTATGCCCGTTCTTCAGTTGTTCATTTATGTGTATATGCACAATTTTATACGCATCTAGTCTCCTTGGATTTGTGACCTGCTTAAGCATTCTGACGTTCTCGAGCTTGATGTCAAAGTGATTGCAGCTCAAAGTATGAGAAGCAACCGAAGATTTCTCTGGTCGGTTAAACTTGATGTGACTGCAGTGTTCTGTAAAACGAACTCCCAAACTCCGTTTAGTTTGCCCGATGTATTTCATATTTCATGATTTTGCTGTTAGTTCGGTTTTATCTTTTGTTGTGCCGAGTAGATTTTTAATTTTAGTATTGCTTAAAAAACACAGCCTATATTTGTACGTTTAAGTTTCGGCTTTAATTTATAATTACACAAGGTGTTTACGTAATGCCTGCTCGATCGAAATTGTTGTTGTCATCTCGTTGTTTCTTTTGTGTAAATAAAGTTGTTAAATTTGATTTTTTAATTTTGTTTGTGTGTTTTTTGGTGTTTTCCACTTGTGATTCTGACTTATGTAGTTTGATAATCAATGTTTTGTTCTTTACACCATTGTGGGCTGTTTTTAGCATTTTAACTCGTTCATTGGAGTCTAACCATTTGAATCATTAATCTTGTTTAAGGCTTTTAACTTTATTGTCTTGTTTTGGCGGGATGACAATTTGTTGTTATTTTTCAAAGTTAAACCATTTTTCAATTTCTTTCTCTCTCTTTCTTTTTTTTTCTAATCGGTCTTCATCAGGACCTAACTTTTCTGATCGGAATAAAAATCCTTTACATTAGTTTGACTGTGAATGCTTAAAAACAAAGTAGTCAACTCGATTATTCGGTCATATAATCTTTATCTTTCAGAATTCTAGTTGGAAAGAAAATTCTATCAACTTATTTAATTTTTGTGGTTGCAGCCTAATGAGTGTTTCTGTCTGTCTAATTACCAAAATTTTCTAACCGGTGTCTTTTGTTTACCTTTTTTCTTAACTGTCTGTCAAATGTTCAATATTTCTAGTGTAAGGGTTGTCCTTTACACATATCTATGTTTTTCTTAGCTACAAGAGCCGCTTATCTGTCCGAGCATTAAAATGCACGATTTATATTGAGTTTTATCTGAGCTCTCCAGCCGCAAAATAAAATGAGTCGTGTTCTATGTAATTATAAAACTAGACTGACTTTATTCTTAAAAATCTTTCCTATTTATACTTAAAATAATTTAACAAAATTTCATAAATCTTTCAATATATATTTATCACACTCTTGGAATATGAATTGACTTTTGCCTATGACCCACAAACATACCTCTTCTCATGACGTTAGAATTAAATGTCTATTTGACAAAATAAACCTTCGTTGCATTTCCTTAAAGGCATTCCAATTTCAGAGTCAATTTGAAGCATATACGTAAGTGCAGTCATAAACAAAAAACAAATATTGTAATGCACTTGGTGCATAGCGACCCACTATGATAATGTGTAACACGATCAGGTCAACACCCGATGGTATCGCACACGATCAGGTCAACACCCGATACCATCCGCTTGGTGACGGCTGACCATTCTCAACATAAACATATGTGGGTTGATATGCACTGAGTTCATAAATGTTTATTGTTTACTTTTTATTATTGTTTTGGGTTTCACCACAACACTAGTTATTTTTGCCTTCACCTTACTTCGGTCGATATTTACGCCCATTTGTCATTGACATAACTTTATTTCTATTAACCACAATCCAAATGTATCACTACTCCTTTTTTTATTTCTGAACGCTTTCAAGTTGTGAGATGGGTGTCGACCATGTGGCCTCCATCTCCTATTTCGTTCTCCCTCTCAAATTATTGCCCCCACGCTTCTAATTCTAACTTCACTTCGTTCTTTCAGCAATGGGGTGGAAGGTATTTTTGGCGCGAATTAAAACACTTGTTTCTTACTTTTAAAATTAAACAATATTTATTTGGAACTATGTCCTTTATTATTGAAATACTTTTTACTAATTCTAAAAGGAGCTTAAGGCTACTATGTAGTTACAATAAGACTATTGATAAATTCATCATACAGTCGTATTTATATACTTTTCTTATCTATCTACAAGGAGACCCAAGCGTACAATCGTCTTGCTTGATAATGAAGAAGAGATAATATTCCAACATTGTATACAAACGATATTATCTCTTTTACATATGTTATCATTGTAGCGTTGTGTGCAAGACTGTACTAGAGACTAAAGATATCATTGAATACAAATAATGTTATCTTTTTTCTCAATATGTTTTGCTATGGATACTTAACTCCCCCCCTTGTTAAACGAAATCGTCCCGATTTTTCGACGCTATTTTTAACATTTCTCTTTCATAAGTTTTGTTATATGCGTCAATCTTTTTTTGTTTTTGACGATCTGTTATACATTGTATAGTTTTTATCATTACGTACGTAAATGCTAGAATAACAATCAGTGTTACAATTGTGTATATAGTTGATAATATCGGTTTTTCTTCAAAAGGAATAATTAGTTTTTTTAAAGTATCTATGTTATCGAATTTGTACATTGTATCTTCTTTAATTATTTGGTCGATGTAAGACTCTGAATTATGATTTCTTAATATAACTTCTTTAATTTGCTTATGCATGTTTTTGTATATTTTATCGTCTAGATTTATAGTATTTTCATAAGTAACTAAGTTTATACCATTAATTGTTTGATTATTTAACTTATGCTTACCGCTTAATAACATAACACCGGATTCAATTTCTAAGTCGTAATCGTATTCTTGTTTAATGTTGCATTTTGAAGTTATATTCTTTAAAAGTGGAATAAGACAATTTTCTTCTTCAAAGTTAATTTCACAAATGTTTTTACTTAGATGATTTTGACAATTTTTTGTTCTTAAATAAGTTTGGTTACATAAGGCAATTGTTTTATCTGTAATGATTTTTCCATGTTTTGAATTTAAAGGTGTTACTTTATACAATTTACATGATTTAATTAGAACTGGATATTTATATATTGTGATGAAGAATTCATCAGTTCTAGCTAATAATATTTTAGAGTACTCAAGTATATTTATTATGGGTACTTGAATTATTTCATGTTGAATAATATTTTTAATGTCATCTAAGTCTAGGCTTTCTGATAAATATTCATTATTTTTTGCTGCATTAATTGTTCTGTTCAATAATAATAATTGTTCGTACACTTGTTCTATTACTAAATGTTCTTTAAGGCTCTGACCTTCGAATTGTTGCAAAATTTGTTCAAATCTAGAATTTATAGTTTTTTGTTTATTATTGTTTTCTATGAGATTATTTATACTCGTTTCTATGTTAACTAAGTCATAATGGTCAGGATTACCAAACACATATTTGAAAGCTGTTCCTAAAAAGTTAATTGATCTAGTATGCCTAGTATGTTCTTGTAATTGGTCTGCTAAATTCTTAATTTTACTTAACCAAATTTTTTCTTCTTGTGTAGGTTGATATTTACTAGTTACGATATTTACGTAAGGTTGAAATATCGAAGTCAGGTTGGTTGCATGTAACAAATAAGTTTGTTCTTTGAATAAATACACGTCATCTGTTTGCGTAAGTATAAACTTCTTGTTTAGTAACTCAGTTATTTGAACGTTTCCTTGCCCTTCTTGACTCTGTACAATTCCTAGTAATGTTAGGAATATTAATATTTTCGTCATCTGAAAAATGATAATTCTTTATGTTATCCTTGTGAATTTTTATTCCTTCTTTAGAGATTACAGTGTCTCCTTTATCTTCTTCTACTATTCTTGTTATGTATCTGGCGTTAGATTTCTTTCTAAGACCTGTGATTCTTACCATTATCTTATCTCCTTTTTTATACTCTCTGTGTCGAGTTCCTTTATTTAGACGTTCGATCACTTTTTTGGATGCTGAGTTTAGTTTATTTATTATAATTTCACTATTGCTATATTTATTTTGATTAAAGAAAATGTCTCTAGGTTTCAAACCGGTAACTGAGTGTATAGAATTATTTAATTCACGCACTGTTCTAAATATTTCGTCGATAAGTCTTGTTTTATTCTGAATTGTGAATATTCTAGACAGTTCAGTTATTGTACCGTTTACACGTTCTACTTGACCGTTCGCTGTCGATCTGTATACTGGAGTTTCTACTTTAGTTATGTTGTATTTCAAACACATTTGGTTCACCATTTCTGTTTTGAATCCCTTCTCATTATCTGTCATGAGTCGTTCACATTTTGGGAAATAATTAGATAAGACCTCTTCCATAACGTCGTACAGTCTGTTTCGAGTTTCGATTTCCCGAAGGATTGTATATTTAGAATACTTATCTACTGTTACAAGGAAAGTATACTTGTCGTTGAAGTATATGTCCATATGAATGTGTGTTCCCACATGTGTTGGTATTTCTGAATTATTCAGAGGTTCTCTGATAGGTTTTCTTTCATATTTTCCAAATAGACATGCTATGCATTTTTTGTTGAAACTCTTTGCTTGTTTATTTAGATCGGGCCAGTAATATTTCTCTGAGATTTCTTGTATATTGTTACGTAACCCTCGGTGTGCTCTTTCGTGAGTTACCCTTACAAGTTTTAGTTGTTCCTCCAAATTTGTCACGTCTTGAAGTTTTCTTGGTGTGAATATAAATCTTACTAGTGGGAATTCTTTTTTTATGTTTTCACCATATTTGTATATGTTTTCAAATTTCGTATGCAAAGCTACAATCTTTTGGGGTTGTATAACTTCTTTCATCTGCCTTAGTAAAGAGTCTTTGTCCTTAAACTTTATTATGAGTCTTATTTTGTTACTAAAATAGATTTGTGTTTCGATATTATTTGTTATATCTTCAATAAGTTCGAACTGTGCAGCGTATGCATTAAAAGGCTGATTCACAGTTTTTATTATATCATTAGAAGAACTTTCAGCTGAATGTGCTGTTTCTATGGTAGAAGTATTTATGCGTTGACGTGATAATGCGTCAGCTACAAGATTTAGGTTTCCTGGTTTATATACTAATTTTGCTCCAAAGTCTTCAATGATTCCCTTCCAACGTTTCAGCTTTGTGTTGGGATTTTTTTCTGATACAGAATATATAAGGCTCTGGTGATCGGTATATATGGTTAAGTCTGCTATACCATATATGTAGTTTCTGAGTTTTTGTAAGGACCATATGATCGCTAATAGCTCTTTCTCGTTTGTGCTATAGTTCTCTTCTGTCTTACTCAGTGTTCTTGACAAGAAGTGTATAGGTTGCTTATTCTGACTTAGTACGGCTCCAATAGCTATGTTGGATGCATCAGTAGTAAGCTCGAATGGTTTACTATAATCCGGTTGAAAAAGTTCGACTTGTTCTTTCAAATAATTTTTTAAAATTCTAATCGCTTCTAATGCTGAATCATTCAGATTTAACTTAATATTTTTACTTTGTTTTTTGTTTACTTTACCGTTATCTCCTCGTAAATATAATGTCAGGGGCTTGGCTATGCTTGCGTATCCTTTTATAAACTTACGATAGTAACCTGTAAGACCTAAAAATCCTCTCAAATCCTTTACCGTTTGTGGGACTGGAAAATTTTCTATAGCTGCTATTTTCTCAGGGTTCGTAGTGATTCTACCATGTCTGATTATGTGACCTAAGTATTCTACTTCTTCTTGAAAAAACTTACTTTTCTCATCAGATATTTTTAATGTGGCTTTATTGAGTACGTCGAATACTTGACTTATGTGCTGTATATGTTCTTCCTCAGATGAAGAATATATCAATACGTCATCAATGTAAACGTGTACGAATTTACCTACAAAGTCTCTCAAAATGTCGTCCACGCATCTCTGAAATATGCTTGGTGCATTTTTGAGCCCGAAAGGCATTCGTTTAAAATGATATTTTGCGCCATTTATAGCAAAAGCTGTTTTTTCTTTATCATCTGCTTTGATTTTAATTTGGTGGAAACCTGACTCCAAATCTAACGTTGTAAAGTACTTGGCTTTACCTAAATTTTGAATTGTCATGTTGACATCCGGAATGGGGTATCTGTCTGTTACAGTGTGAGCGTTAAGTTTTTGGAAATCAACAACCATGCGCCGTTTTGGTTTTCCTTTTTCGTCCAAACCTTTTTTAGGTACTGTCCATATGGGACTGTTATAAGGACTATGGCTTTTTTCTATTATATCGTCATGTAAGAGTTTCTGTATTTCTTTGTTTACGAATTCGTTATCTGCTATGGGATATGGATATTGTTTAACATAAACCGGATTATCATTGGTCGTCCTAATGCTTGCTTCTATAGTATCTGTAAAGGGTAACGGTCCTATGCTGTTATTAATCTTCATCAGTCTATCTATGTCTGCTTTATAAATATTATTTTCCCCAATTATGTAATTAATTTTCTGAATAGATTCGACACTGCTTATGGTAGTTAGAGTCATATTACTGAAATTTATTTCCGCGTTTAAAACTTTAAGTCCTTCATATCCTAATATCATATCAAAAGACTGAATATCCTCTAATTCAAAAAATGTTATATTTTTCTTTAATATCTTAACTACTTTCTTTGTATCTACCATAGAATAACCATGCATTGTTTTTATTTTTATAGGTTTAATTTTAATTTTTTCGCTAGAATCGCATTTTCTATTAATGTAATTATGGGTTGCACCAGTATCAATAAGAATTTTATAAATTTTCTTAGAAATAATACTAGTTAAATTTAAGCAGGGCAACCCGTCTACTAGTTTAAATGATCTATTCTTATGTTATTATTTACCATACATTCCGTTTCATCTGCTTCTGCATATGTACTGCTGACATCGTCTCTGCGTTGTTGTCGGGAGTTATTTACTCTCTGCTGCTTGAAGTTCTGCTGATAAGATCGTTGCGGTCTGTTGTGTGTGTTGAAACTCCCGCTGTGTTCACGTTTCGCTGGTGGATTATATACATCGGGTTTGTATTGATTCCAATTTTGTCGCTGTGCATGTACAATTTGTCTCGAGTTTATCTCCATCGGCTGTGGTCCGTCATTTCTCTTGAAAGGGTTTAGGCGTGGTCCTTGATTGTGTTGCTGCATATTATCGTATTGCTTCTGGGGTTGATAATTCGTTGTTTGGCTCGAATAATTTGGTCTTCTTTCGTTTCTGCGTTCATGTGGCATATTTTTGTGGTGCTTATCTTGAGTGAGATGTAAATGCCTGTGCACATTATCATGTTCTATTCTGCGAGCAATTGCGAATGCGTGTTCTAGATCATTTATTGTAGCTGAATATAATGATCCTCTTGTAAAGTTGTCACTCATACCATCAATGAATATACGAACTGCGTCGTCGTTAGCATTTTTAATTAGTCTGTCGATTATATTCGGCGGATCACCTGACATAGTGATTTTTGATATTATTAAATTGAGATTTTTATTTATCTCGTCGTGGTATTCAGACAGTGTGCTTCTTTTTTGCGTGATGGCTTTCATCATGTCTTGTAGCACGTATAGAGGTTCTTGATTAGAGTACGTATAATCTAATCTGTTACGTATCGCCTCAAAATTAAAAATTGTGTTATAATTAGTTAACACATTCGCGGCTGCACCCTGTATTTTACTTTTCACTATAGTCAATGCTGCTGCGTACTTACTGTGTGTTTTGAAGTTTTTAATGCTGTCCATTAATCTGGATGCTTCTTCGCGCCACGACCGATAATTTGATTGATCGCCGTTGAAAATAGGTAGGCTTTTAAATGCGTCTAACTGTATTTCACTACCATCTGTATATGTGGTTCTTATTTCCTCTAGCACAGGTATGTTTGGTACTATGCCTAATCCAGATTTTACTTCATTTAGTTTTGTTTCTAAATTAGTGTTTATTTGATTTTGGTTAGTTATTATTGCTGCTAACCTTGCATTCTCTGTGCGTGTGTGCTCTAGGGTTTGTGTTACTGTGTTGCACCTGGTTTCTAAAGCTTCTAATCTTGCCATTAATACTGCGAGTTGTTCCATTTTGAACTCGTGTCTGTTGTCGTCGAATTTGTGTGTTTTTTTTCTCCACATATACACTTTCACTGAATTGCTTTGCTGCTTCGTACGAAGAAGCTATATTTGTACCTGCTATGCTAGGTAATTCTTGTAACCGGTAACGCGAGTGTTCTGTTTATACTAGATTTCACTACTTGTTCCCGAGGTCCGCTCGATTGAAGTTAAAAAGTATATTTAACCTCCTGGCAGGATCGCCAATTAAAACACTTGTTTCTTACTTTTAAAATTAAACAATATTTATTTGGAACTATGTCCTTTATTATTGAAATACTTTTTACTAATTCTAAAAGGAGCTTAAGGCTACTATGTAGTTACAATAAGACTATTGATAAATTCATCATACAGTCGTATTTATATACTTTTCTTATCTATCTACAAGGAGACCCAAGCGTACAATCGTCTTGCTTGATAATGAAGAAGAGATAATATTCCAACATTGTATACAAACGATATTATCTCTTTTACATATGTTATCATTGTAGCGTTGTGTGCAAGACTGTACTAGAGACTAAAGATATCATTGAATACAAATAATGTTATCTTTTTTCTCAATATGTTTTGCTATGGATACTTAACTCGCGCTCCACATTGCTCCTTTATTTACACATGCATTCCACTCCACTTATTTGCACAGCTGATCAGACAGGGATGCATTAATTTGAGGAGTATTCGAAAATAGAAAAGGTTGTGATATATGCTAAAAACATGTTGTGTATGTCTGAACTATTTCGTTACTACGAACAAAAAGTTTTTGAAGTACGTTCGACAAAAATTTTCGACTTGGTTCACAAGTCTAGGTGAATTGAAAATTCCCTCAACTTGTTTTAAGTGTTTGTCACTGTCGAGGTGTGTAGGTAATTTTCCTACAATATTTCTCTTAGTAGATTAAATCTGATAGCAGATATAAACCATGGTGTTCACCTATTAAGAAGGTGGTTCGCTGACCACGAACTGTTTGTAAGCAACAAAACTATATTGATGTTTTTCAGCCTTTTAGGACAAGAACATCCAGATGTAAATATAACATTTCATTCGGGTGACTGTCCACAACACAATTTATTAATTGGTAACTTACATCTACTGCGTGCTCTATCTTTTGACTGCAATAATTCGTGTTTTAAAATTGATAGTGTAGAAACGTTCAAATATTTAGCTGTAACCATTGATCAAAATTTTAGTTGGTATAACTACATTTCCAATTTAAGACAATATCTTTATTTATCCTCTCGCTGTATATATAAACTTCAAAAATTGTGTTCAACAAATTTGTTGAAGAATATTCACTATGGTATTTTTCAATCAAAATTGCAACATGGCGTTTGTTGTTGGGGTGGAGCCCGCACTCTTTAAATATTTTAAGCAACTAACATAATGAATGTCAAAAATTCTGAGAAATTCTTTAGTACATCTAACATAGTTACTTTATTCAATATAAAATTTGTCAAAATATATAACATTATTTCAGTATTGTATATATTTATTTAATATACTCATTACTCAATTTAATATGTAATTAAAAAAAAAAGAAAAAGAAAATAGACTTTGTATAGCTAAGCAAAAACCAAAAGAGATAAATATACCTAGTTTATAAAGAGAGAAAAAAAAGGAAGGTTAATGAACCCCACAATTTAAATGCAGCAAATAGTTCATTAACCAGGTGTCTCTCAGCGAGTATGATTCAATATTATTAGTAATAATAAACTTGTAATAAATAAAAAAAAAAATTAAAACAATAGAAATTATTGTTTTTGGTTTGTGATGTATAAGTGAAAGATTTTTACGAAAACAAAGTAATGCTATTCACATGTATTGTCGAAATCACTTAATGATAAAAAAAAACATTAAATCTTAGGATTAGCATTAGGTTTTGATTAAGCTTCGTGTTATGTAACATAAGCTTAAATGAATTGTATTATTAGTAGCATATTTTCTAGTACTACTGTACTCTACATTAAACAGTAGTACCAACTTATTATCATAGATTGTTCTATGACAAGTGAATTATTAGAGTTGAATAAAGTTGTCTTTTGTAACTTGGAAGTCAGCGTGTTTACTTCAGTGGCGAAGAGGATTTTTTTTAATTTTCACGAACTTGCGATTATTGAACATTAATTATTAAATAAAAAAACCGTTGTAAAATGGACCTGGATGCTCTAAAATATATCTTGGGATCACAACGTGAGTGGATGAAACGGATATTAACGGATCAACAGACATGGTTTACGGAGAACACATGCTATCAGAACATATGCTATCAGTCTTTGGAACTCTCTGCCAGTGGTAATAAAGAAAATAGTAAAAAACTCAAAATTTAAAAAAGCCATTTATATGAATTTTCGCTAATTTTGAAAAACAGCAATTTGGAAACTTGTAAAATGTTATTCTTTTATGTATTTGTTCATTGATATTTTTATTTTTCTTTCATTTATGTAGGTACCAAAAATAAAAATAAATTATAAATTGTATATCTACTTTTTGTTGCTAATTATTTATTATAATACGTAGGTAATAATTACATATATTTTGTTAATTTCTATATTTAAATATTATTTATAATATCTTTTGTTCTTAATTTATATAAAATTGAATTAACTATCCATATGTAAAGTACTATAAAAGACTTATAGTCTTACTTGTACACCTGATACTAATAAATTGAAATTGAAATTGAACACGCCGCGAACTCAGGCATCAAGTGCTCCAGTGGTCCAACCATTTCCAGCTTATAAAAAGGAAGATAACTGGAAAACATATCTCAAGCCAATGGAACAGCACTTTGAGGCATGCCGAATCGTGGACGATAATCAAAAACGCGCATTTTTTCTTTCCTGGGTCAAAGCAGATAATTTTGAAATACTCCAACCACTCACCATTATTCAAAAATCAGTAATCAATCAGAAAAGTTTACAAATCACATAGAATTGCACACTCAATGAATTTGTTTAGAAGTTTAAAAATTCTTCCAGTGCGACATTTATATTATTTTAAAGTTTCAAAGGTTTTTTTTACTAGAGGGGGATATTTGCAAGGTCCCATTTTCAACAATCGATGCCTACGAAGTAATGCTATGCTCTACGTTAATATTACCGTTTTTCGTACAACTAATAACAGAAACTTCTACTCTATCCTATGTTGTAAACTTTTCAATACTCTTCCTTTTGAAATTCGATCAATAAGTTATATAATCCACTTCTTAAGAAAAATTAAATCTTGACTTCTTTGTTTTGACCTACGAGAAATTGATACGTTAGAACACTACATTATATAATTTTAATAAGTGACTTGTTGCGTTGAAAATAATAATTTACTTTCTACTTTTGTTTGTATTCAGCTTTATATTTATTTTGCTTATTTATGATCTTGAATGTTCTTCTTTCTTATGCTTTTGTTTTTTTTTTCTATTTGCTTTAATTTCTTTGTACACCCCACACAAAGTTTCATATTAACGGGGTACCATCTCAATTAGTTTTGTAATAAATAGATGCCTCTAGCTATTCTCATTTTTTTAAGCTTTTTAGTTAGTGTGTTTTACAAATTGTAATTAATTTTAAGAGAGAATAAAAATAAATTGAAAGAGATAACGTTAAACTAAATAAAATTAAACAAATGTGAAATTATATTGCCTTTATGCCCGTTCTTCAGTTGTTCATTTATGTGTATATGCACAATTTTATACGCATCTAGTCTCCTTGGATTTGTGACCTGCTTAAGCATTCTGACATTCTCGAGCTTGATGTCAAAGTGATTGCAGCTCAAAGTATGAGAAGCAACCGAAGATTTCTCTGGTCGGTTAAACTTGATGTGACTGCAGTGTTCTGTAAAACGAACTCCCAAACTCCGTTTAGTTTGCCCGATGTATTTCATATTTCATGATTTTGCTGTTAGTTCGGTTTTATCTTTTGTTGTGCCGAGTAGATTTTTAATTTTAGTATTGCTTAAAAAACACAGCCTATATTTTAACGTTTAAGTTTCGGCTTTAATTTATTAGTTACACATGGTGTTTACGTAATGCCTGCTCGATCGAAATTGTTGTTGTCATCTCGTTGTTTCTTTTGTGTAAATAAAGTTGTTAAATTTGATTTTTTTAGTTTTGTTTGTGTGTTTTTTGGTTCTTGTGATTCTGACTTATGTAGTTTGATAATCAATGTTTTGTTCTTTACACCATTGTGGGTTGTTTATAGCATTTTAACTCGTTCATTGGAGTTTAACCATTTGAATCATTAATCTCGTTAAAGGTTTTTAACTTTATTGTCTTGTTTTGGCGGGATGACAATTTGTTGTTATTTTTCAAAGTTAAACCATTTTTCAATTTCTTTCTCTCTCTTTCTTTTTTTTCTAATCGGTCTTCATCAGGACCTAACTTTTCTGATCGGAATAAAAATCCTTTACATTAGTTTGACTGTGAATGCTTAAAAACAAAGTAGTCAACTCGATTATTCGGTCATATAATCTTTATCTTTCAGAATACTAGTTGGAAAGAAAATTCTATCAACTTATTTAATTTTTGTGGTTGCAGCCTAATGAGTGTATCTGTCTGTCTAATTACCAAAATTTTCTAACCGGTGTCTTTTGTTTACCTTTTTTCTTAACTGTCTGTCAAATTTTCAATATTTCTAGTGTAAGGGTTGTCCTTTACACATATCTATGTTTTTCTTAGCTACAAGAACCACTTATCTGTCCGAGCAATAAAATGCACGATTTATATTGAGTTTTATCTGGGTCTCCAGCCGCAAAATAAAATGAGTCGTGTTCTATGTAATTATAAAACTAGACTGACTTTATTCTTAAAAATCTTTCCTATTTATACTTAAAATAATTTAACAAAATTTCATAAATCTTTCAATATATATTTATCACACTCTTGGAATATGAATTGACTTTTGCCTATGACCCACAAACATACCTCTTCACATGACGTAAGAATTAAATGTCTATTTGACAAAATAAACCTTCGTTGCATTTCCTTAAAGGCATTCCAATTTCTGAGTCAATGTAAAGCATATACGTAAGTGCAGTCATAAACAAAAAACAAATATTGTAATGCACTTGGTGCATAGCGACCCACTATGATAATGTGTAACACGATCAGGTCAACACCCGATGGTATCGCTTGGTGACGGCTGACCATTCTGAACATAAACATATGTAGGTTGATATGCACTGAGTTCATAAATGTTTATTGTTTACTTTTTATTATTGTTTTGGGTTTTACCACAACACCCTCACCCTTTAGAAAAAAAATAATTTTATTATTTTAAAATGAGAAAATTATTTTTAAATATGTACTCGTATCTTATTACAAATGAGAATAAATGGGTGATAGAATGATATGATAATTTCATACCGAAAATGTTTACAAAATTTTTTTTTTTTTTTTTTATTTATTTCTTGCTCTTATTAAATTATTGTTATGAACTTCTTTATTTTCGTTGACAATTCTTATGATACTATTTGGTCCATTCTGTTCAATTATTTTATAAGGGCCTTTGAATGGTTTATCTAACTTTTTTCTATTTCCAACTTTTAAATATACATAATCTCCAATTTTAAAATTTGAATTATTTACATTAGATTGATTTGTACATGTTTTATTTTTTCATGAGCATATTTTAATTTTATTTTGAATTCATTAACATAATTATCAATATTGTATATTTTTTCTCTATTTTTTATAATTTCACAAGGTAAAGCACATAATTTTCCGTATACTAATTCAAAAGGTGAATAATTGGTTGTACTGTGTGGTGTAGTATTGTATGTGTAAGTGTAGTAAGGTAGTAATTCTTCCCAGTCGTCTTTTCCGTCCGTGGTCATTAAATAATCATTTAAAACTCTATGATTTCTTTCTACTGTTCCTAAAGTTTCATGATGAAATGGTGTTGACGTAGTTTTTTCTATTTTTAGTATCTTACAGATATTTACTAGTAGTTCATTAGTGAATTCTGTGCCCTTATCTGTTTTTAACTTTCTAAAACAACCATATTTCAAAATAAATTTTTCTACAATAGTTTTTGCTACTGAAATAGCGTCTTTAGTGACTAGTGGAAAGGCTTCTATGAACTTTGTTAGTTCACATTGAATGGTTAGAATATACCTGTATCCATTTGATGGTCTGAGTGGTCCTACAGTGTCTATTGTAATTACATCAAATGATGTGCTAGGTGTTTCTGTCCTTATGAATTGTTCTTTAGTGTATTTATTAATTTTAACTTCGTTACAAATCTTACAACTATTAATTTACTTTTTGACCATCTTCTTCATATTTTTCCATATGTATTTTTGCTTTAGTTTTGCTATACATCTTCTAATACCAATATGTCCTCCTAACTTGTCATCATGATATTCTTTTATTAAATTATTCATCTCATTCGCATGCTCTATTCTTCTTGGTGAATTATATAATATAATGTCTAGACAAATTTCATTCTTATTCTTTTGCAGTTCATTAAATATCTTTTTAAATTTGTGCACTGATATTGTTTTAAATATTTCATTATTCATTGCTAGCGCTAGCTTTTCTATTTTCACATGCTTTGTATAGGATAACAATTTCTTCAAAATCACTTTTAACTCTGATAGAGAATTATCATTCTATCCAACATGTATTGTATCTTTAACTGCATATATTGTTTCTTTTGGTGGCCCCATTAAATTCTTTATATTTTCAAATTGCAACTTTTTAACGTTTCTAGTGTCTTAGATAGATATGCATTCCCATATGTGGAGGTGTACAGTCTCCACAGGAGGCATAATTTCCGGATTTTTTTTCTCTTTCACTAATATCTTCCTTATCTTTCAACTTCATTGCTCTTGTTAGGACATTTATATTGTTTACTAGTATCATTTCTTTTAATTCTTCTGAACTTAACTTTATTCTAGATAACGCATCAGCATTTGTATTCATCTTTCCTTGCTTAAAAATTATGTCAAAATCGTAATCCATTAAATCTACTCTAATTCTAGTTAATTTGGATGAAGGATTCTTATGAGTAAAAAGACTAACTAATGGCCTGTGATCTGTATAAACAACAAATCGCCTACCGTATAAATATGGTCTGAAATGATTTATTCCCCAATGTATACCAAGTAGTTCTTTTTCTATCACTGCTATATTAAGCTCATGTTTGTTTAATGATTTACTTGCATATGCAATAGGTTTGTCCTTACCTACTTCTCCTTGAGATAAAATGGCTCCTAATGCATAGTTTGATGCATCTGTTGTTAATATGAACGGTTTTGAGAAATCTGGATAGCTTAGTATTGGAGGTGTCATTAATTTTCTTTTAGGGTTCTCAAAAGCATTTTGACAATTTTGTGTCCAGCTAAAGATTTGGTCTTTCTTTAATAATTGATTCAAAGGTTTTGCAATTTCAGGGAAATTTTGAATGAAACGTCTGTAATAGTTACAGAAAGCTACAAATCTTCGAACTTCATCTGCATTATCTGGTTTTGGATATTCTTTAATAACACTGTGCTTACTTGGGTCTGTGGTTACTCCTTGTGAAGTTATTAAGTGTCCAAGATAAACTACTTCTGGTCGCAGAAAGTTTGTTCGGGTTCGGGTTTAATTTCAGATTGTATTTTCGCAATCTCTTAAATACTTCTATATGGTTATTGTTATGTTCTCTTAAATTTTCACCGAATACAATAATATCATCTACATATAGGAATGCGGATGCTTGTAAACCACTTAATGCTATTGATAACATTCTTTGAAAACTATTAGTTGCAATTTTTAGTCCAAAAGGTAATCTTTTGAATTGAAAGTGTCCCGAATCAGTTGAAAAAGCTGTTAGTGGTCTTGATCTGGGATGTAGTGGTATCTGATGAAATGAACTTGTCATGTCTAGAGTTGAAAAATATTTGGCCTTTCCTAATTTATCAAGCACATCTTCTAGTCTAGTTAATGGAAATTTGTCATCAACTACTTTTTTATTCAGAGACCTAAAATCTACAACTAATCTCCACTTTTTTAATTCTCCTGTGCTTTTCTTTGGTACAATTAATAATGGTGAGTTGTATGGACTTGTTGATGGTTCAACGATATCTTCATCTAATAATTTTTCAATCTGCTCTTCTATTTCTTGTAAATTTGCATGCGGTAGCCTGTAATTCTTTTTGTAAACTGGTGTTTTGTCATTAGTTGCTATTTTTTGCTCATAAAAATTGTTTTTAGTTAACTTTTCTCCTTCTAAATAAAATATATTCTGAAATTGCTTACATATTCTAAAAACTTCTTCTTTTGCATTATTATCTAAGTTATCTACTTTTATTTCACTTTGTATTCTTTTAAATCTATCTTCATCTTCTAGACTGTTTTTAAAATAAAGTATTTGATAGCTAGAGATTGGTTCTAATCCTATTGAAATATGTTTCAAAGTAACCTCATTCTCTGTTGTATTAAGTATTTTTATATGCTTATTTCCTTCTTTTGGAATAATTGTGTTTGCTAAAAATATCCCTTTCTTAATTTCTTTTCCATATATTATACTATCTTCTTTTAAATTTATATTTATCATTTGAATTATTTCTGTTCTTGGCGGTAGTTTTATATTACCATAAATATCTTTTGTATTCATGTTCATTGGCAATATTATCTCCTCTCCATCTAGGGAAATTGTTAGCGCACATGTTTCATAATCAATTTTACAATTATGCTCCATTAAAAAGTCTCTACCTAATATTCCATCAGTGGTTAAATTTATTTTATTATCTATTACACTAAATTTTTGTTCAACATTTTTATCTTCAAAACATAGATCTAGTTTAGTGATTCCTGTAGTTATTATGTATTCTTTAGCTATCCCATTTATCTGACAATTGTGACCATATTCCATGTTATAATTACTATTGACTATGCTATTCTTAATTATTGAAATATCGGCTCCTGTATCTATTAATAGACTTATAGGTTGATTTCTGCCTTTTATTTTTAATTTTATAAAATTTGTATTTTTGTCTGAATTCCTTATATAAATTATCTTCTTCTGGATGTGTGCCCCGGGTTTTGTTGGCCGGGGACGTACCCGTTTCCCTGAAAATGTTGCCTGTTATTATTTCCTTGTGAATTTTGGTTATTATATCCTCCTCTGTTGTTATTATAACTTCTATTCTGATTCTCATATCTATTGTTATTATTATATTGATTTCCATGATTTTGATGTCTATCACTATTGAAATCATTCAATCTTCTATTATAATTATTTCTGAAATTATTTCTACCTCTTTGTTCCCTATTGAAAAACATTATGTTGTTAGAATGTTGAGGACTAACTTCTAAAGCAATTTGGACTGCTTCTGCAAGCTTGGTTGGTCTTGCAACCATTACTAATATGGTTCTGATAAACCATTTTTAAAGGCTGTCATTCCAACCTGATCATTCAATTTTACTATAAGTTCTCTGTGTTCAGCCCCTTGCTCAGAGATTTGTAGCTCATTCAATGAAGCAAGTAATGATTCTATGCGTGAAGCAAATATCTGAATTGTTTGATTGCCTTGAAAGCATTTTGCAATATCATTATGCAATCTAGACGCAGTTTTGTTACATTTAGTATATACAGATCTTAAAATATTTTTTAAATCATTGAAGTTTGTTGGTATTTTCTCAGTTTAAATTTTATTTTTAACTTTTTCTGAGAGTTTGGTGGCCAAAATGAATTCTACTAAAAGTGCCTTTTGTACATCATCATTAAGAGTATTGGAGTAAAACTCAATTAAACCCAAAAAATTATTAAGATCTTTAAAGTCACCTTGGAATTCAGGGCTAACTTTAATAGCAGTTACTATATCGAAATTCGGCATTTTGTCGTTGATTTCAATTTCTTTGTTAGTACTATCCTTTTCTTTATGCTTTAAAATTTTTTTAATTTCTTCTACTAACTTGTCAAATTTGATTTTTAAGTCTTGTATGTCGGTTAAGTCTGCGGTTTTGGTTACTTCTGACCATACAGTGTCTATTTGTAAGTTAATTTGTTGTATATAGTCTGTGGAGTAAGTTCTGTTAGGTGATTTTTTTAAATTTTTTAAAATATTTTCTAATATATTGAACTCCATGAATTTTTATGTCTAGCTATTTATTTGATTTTAAACATTTAGTGATTTAAGAGCGTGTTTTCTTAGATAATTCTTATAGTATGAGTTTAATTTACATAGTATAATAACTATCAGAAGGAAACAATTAACGTATGCTATCTTGTCTGAAAATAATGATGCTGATGTTGTATTTGTTGCTGATGCTGCTGCAGCTACGTTATTGTTTATTATTTCTTCCTTCGAAGTTTTTCCAATCATGCTGTTAGTTGGCAAAATTCTTCCACCCCTGGTTTCTTAGGTTTGTAGTTGTTCTAATAACTCTTTTTTTAGAGCACCTTGTGCAATGTTGACTGTTCTTTGCAGATCAGCACACTTTCGCTGGAACTGTCTTTTTCTTCCGCCTCGCTTCTTATTTTTAGGTTTCTCTGTTTTTTGTTTTATCTGCCTTTGTTTGTATTGCTCTATCGTCAATGGCTTCGGTACAGCTTCTTTCGGTGTTGGTATGTATACGGGCACTGCTTCTTGTGGTGCAGACATCAATGGCTGGTATTCCGTGAGTTCTTCCCACTTCTTAAAAATTGCATTAATCTCTTCTATGGTTGTCATTGGAGAACGAAATTTACGTTTTCGTAGATGATTTTGCTTGTATCGTCAATTTTATTTAGGTATGAGTTGCAAGATCGCCATGTAAGGGTTGTCCTTTACACATATCTATGTTTTTCTTAGCTACAAGAGCCGCTTATCTGTCCGAGCATTAAAATGCACGATTTATATTGTGTTTTATCTGAGCTCTCCAGCCGCAAAATAAAATGAGTCGTGTTCTATGTAATTATAAATCTAGACTGACTTTATTCTTAAAAATCTTTCCTATTTATACTTAAAATAATTTAACAAAATTTCATAAATCTTTCAATATATATTTATCACACTCTTGGAATATGAATTGACTTTTGCCTATGACCCACAAACATACCTCTTCACATGACGTAAGAATTAAATGTCTATTTGACAAAATAAACCTTCGTTGCATTTCCTTAAAGGCATTCCAATTTCTGAGTCAATGTGAAGCATATACGTAAGTGCAGTCATAAAAAAAAACAAATATTGTAATGCACTTGGTGCATAGCGACCCACTATGATAATGTGTAACACGATCAGGTCAACACCCGATGGTATCGCACACGATCAGGTCAACACCCGATACCATCCGCTTGGTGACGGCTGACCATTCTCAACATAAACATATGTGGGTTGATATGCACTGAGTTCATAAATGTTTATTGTTTACTTTTTATTATTGTTTTGGGTTTCACCACAACACTAGTTATTTTTGCCTTCACCTTACTTCGGTCGATATTTACGCCCATTTGTCATTGACATAACGCTTTCAAGTTGTGAGATGGGTGTCGACCATGTGGCCTCCATCTACTATTTCGTTCTCCCTCTCAAATTATTGCCCCCACGCTTCTAATTCTAACTTCACTTCGTTCTTGCAGAAATGGGGTGGAAGGTATTTTTGGCGCGCTCCACATTGCTCCTTTATTTACACATGCATTCCACTCCACTTATTTGCACAGCTGATCAGACAGGGATGCATTAATTTGAGGAGTATTCGAAAATAGAAAAGGTTGTGATATATGCTAAAAACATGTTGTGTATGTCTGAACTATTTCGTTACTACGAACAAAAAGTTTTTGAAGTACGTTCGACAAAAATTTTCGACTTGGTTCACAAGTCTAGGTGAATTGAAAATTCCCTCAACTTGTTTTAAGTGTTTGTCACTGTCGAGGTGTGTAGGTAATTTTCCTACAATATTTCTCTTAGTAGATTAAATCTGATAGCAGATATAAACCATGGTGTCCACCTGTTAAGAAGGTGGTTCGCTGACCATCAACTGTTTGTAAGCAACAAAACTAAATTGATGTTTTTCAGCCTTTTGGGACAAGAACATCCAGATGTAAATATAACATTTCATTCGGGTGACTGTCCACAACACAATTTATTAATTGGTAACTTACATCTACTGCGTGCTCTATCTTTTGACTGCAATAATTCGTGTTTTAAAATTGATAGTGTAGAAACATTCAAATATTTAGGTGTAACATGGCGTTTGTTATTGGGGTGGAGCCAGCACTCTTTAAATATTTTAAACAACTTACATAATGAATGTCAAAAATTCTGAGAAATTCTTTAGTACATCTAACATAGTTACTTTATTCAATATAAAATTTGTCAAAAATATATAACATTATTTCAGTATTGTATATATTTATTTAATATACTCATTACTCAATTTAATATGTAATTAAAAAAAAAGAAAAAGAAAATAGACTTTGTATAGCTAAGCAAAAAACAAAAGAGATAAATATACCTAGTTTATAAAAAGAGAAAAAAAAGGAAGGTTAATGAACCCCACAATTTAAATGCAGCAAATAGTTCATTAACCAGGTGTTTTTTTTGTTTTTTGTATATTCAGTTTTTATATTTCAATTTTCTTATAACTACTTACTTGCTAGACAAAAACCTTAACAACTAGCTTACATATTAACTTAACTAACTTACTGGCCCTATGCGAGCGCTCTAAATTATACCATAACCAACTTAAAATTATTGCCTTTCGGCGTACCTAGCTTAAATATTATCAAAATTCATTTATTACTTAAAAATAAGAAAATTAGGAAAAAACTCATTATATCTATTTTTTTTATTTTTATAAAACTTAAAACTACACTTAAAACTAATTATAATAACTTAAGACTAGAACAGCCACAGCAACGGTTTTTTTTTCTTTTTAGTGCCACCATGATTGTTTTGTAATAACCTAGCCTACTTTTAAAGCCAAGGACACGCCTAAACCTGCGCAAGTCAAACCAAGGCAATAAACTCAATTAATGAACTTTTATTATTATTTATTTTTTAAATTTTATTAGTTATTTTACATATGATTCAACCACCAGAACTGGCGATTTTGGTCCAATCTATCTATCTGGTCCCTTTCGGACTTAGCCCTATTGAACCCAAGGCGCTCTGCTGCGCTTTCTGCGACGACGACACGACCATAAAGGAGTCGCCTATCCACAGTTTTTCGGCCGACGTGGTAGATCAGCGGTACCGCCGAACTATCCTGTATCAGCCCTTGACTGTCTAAAAAGAGGAAAGCGTCGGGTTGGATAAATCCGCTTAGACACACACTTTCGTAGTATTTATCTTTGGGGTAGTAAGCCCCGAAAATCAAGCCATTAGTTGAAGTCATCGCTCTTGAAATATGACCCCGAATCAGCTTGATTAAAAAATTATCTATTCTGTTTATGTTAGCCCTGTTGTATAGAACCTCGTTGGAATAATATTTTATGTACTCCGACTCTGGTGTTCTGTGCAATCCAAGGCAGCGTCTAATACACTGCCTCTCAAATACCCGAATCTTTTCCATTTGAGATGGTGCAACGTTGAACCACACAGGACATCCATAGGCAATCATCGGCCTGATTAGAGCCATGTAACAAATCACCTTCACCCTGCTATCAAGATGGCTGCTGTAAAACAGGCGTCTTGTCAGGGCAAAGGCTCCTCTAGCCCTGGTCAGAGCAGCATCTTTATGTCTGTCGAAATACAGATATTGATCCAGCCAGATGCCAAGGTACTTCACTACACTTTTACTTGCCAGTGGCTGTCCGAGGGGTCCAACGATCACAAGTTTTCGCCAGTTCTTTCTCGGATCCGCAGAAGCTCTAGACAAAGGGGTTCTAAACAGAATATTTTCGCATTTCTGAAAGTTGATTTTCAACTTCCAGTCATCGCAATATTGCTGAATCTTGTCGAAGTCACGCTGCAAAAGAATTTTGATAACTTCAACTTTTGGACCTGTTCTGTACACTATTAGATCATCGGCATACGCAATTGCATGAGTTAGACTACTTATAAGATCGCTAGTGTAAATGTTGAAAAGAATCGGCGAGTTAACCGCTCCCTGCTGCAGACCATTTTTTATTTCAAACATTTTGGTAGACGTTACACTGCCACTCTTGACAACAAACTTTCTACCGTTGAGCATATCATAAAGTATATACAATAATGATTTACTAATACCAAGTCTGGTCAGCTTTAGATACAGACCTTCTAACCATACGGTGTCGAAAGCTTTCTCCAAATCAACCAGACGGGCACCCGTGTACTGTTTTTTCGCATTGTTCCATTGAAATTCAGAAACAAGCTTAGACGCGGCATGAATAGTATCGTGTCCTGCCTTAAAGCCAAACTGTTTATCAGGAATAATATTTTTGTCCTCAGCCCATTTGAACAAAGCCCTATTGAGAACTTTTTCGAATACCTTACTGATACTCGGAAGGAGACTTATCGACCGTTGATTTGCTGGATTGGAGTTATCCCTCCCCTTTTTAGAGAGAGGATGTACCACTGCTGTCTTCCAACGCACTGGATAATATGCATTATTCAGTGCGTTGTTAAACAATGTTGTGTTAATGTCGACTGCATCCTGAGGTAGATGTCGTAGTACAATGTTGGATATACCATCTACTCCTGACGACTTCTTTTTCTTCAATGAAAGGAAAATGATCTGAAGTTCTAGCTTCGAAATTAACAGGGAATCAGACCCGTTTCGCTCGGCGATGATGGCGTTTGCCAAGTGTTCTTCATTGAACCCCAAAAAAGAGCGGTTATCGGATCGCCATTGCGTTATATCATTTCGAAAGTCATAGTGGTGAAGCAGGGCTCTGCTTTCCAGTTCATGATTTGGGCGAATACTGGTATTCACCTTATACACTTGCTAAAAAGCAGCCCCCACAGCCTTCACTTTCTCCTTAGGATCCTCGATAATGAAGAAATCATCATTAAAAACGGCATCCCCTGGATCTATGCCTGCGTTCAAAAGTAAGATTTCGTTTTCAATAGTTTTCTGAAGCTTGAGACACGGAAGGTCATTTTGATCTTTCCGTCTGAAAATTTTATTAATTTTAGGAAACATACTTGGGTCACTAGAGTTAATAGCCCGAATTCTATTATTCCAATATTAATTAATAGTCAACCTATAATTCTGCTTTATTAATTGATTGATGTTTTTAATCGAAACTTCAGAGTCCCAATCTCCGAATTATGTCTATCAGTGAACCGTCTGTACAAAAGTTTTAGTCTTGTAAGCAGTCTACTTTTTTGTCTGTGTAGTGCGTCAATTGTCACGTTTCGGTACTTGGCAGTTGCGTCTTGTTCTTTGTAACGTGGAATAGTCGTACTCATTGTTTGTTTTATGGCCTCGTCCATTTGTAGTAGGTATCCGTCGATCTCTTCGTTTGTTAAATTTCTGTCATAAGGTGGAGATATGTTTTTTAAACGTAATTCTCTTGTCAAGGTGTTGGAAAAGTGTGACCATCGCATTTTACTGTAGTTGTAAGTATGCTCAGGCACATACTCCTCTAACTCCACGAGTTCGTTTGGAAGTTGAATCACAGCAAAAAGTCCGTTGTGGTCACTGTCGTAGTCAATCGTTTGTAAACAGTTTTTTGTATCTTGAGTCACTGTATCAGTAATTGTCAGTCTTGAGTCAATTAGCAGTAGGTCCAGAAATGCACCGCTTCTTGGAAATGACGGTCTATCTGTAGCAAAAAGATCGATTCTATACTCAATATTGTACCGACCCATCCAATTAAATAGATGGTTCCCTCTAGGATTTTGTATTTGATTTCCCCAATCTTCATGTTTGGCGTTCCAATCACCGGCCATGAGATAAAAGTTCTCCTCCAAATTCAATCTAAGGCATTCAAAAAGTTTTTCGAGTTCTGCTGTAAAATTAGCTGGCTGAGGTGCTTCTGGTGCGTACACCGCGATTTCATACATACGTTTCCCCTGGTGGAGAGGAATGCATATGATGCAGGCTTCTAGCAACCCGAACCTGCGCACTTCATTCTTATAAATTACTTTATGACTAATGCCCTTTCGTACAAAGATTGCGACCCCACCCCCTTGTGAGGAGTTTGGCCGGTCCCTTCTTACGATATTGTAGTTATTATGAGTCAGTTTGTGCTTCTGATTTAGCTTAGTTTCGCTAGCCAAAAGCACATCAGGACTTTGATCTTGCAAGAGGTGAAAGAGATTTGCTCTTCGTTCGGTCCTAATCAGTGAATTTACATTCACAGCGAGGACTTTTAAGGGTCCATCTGGCAGCGCGCCTTTAACCGTTAAGCGTTAAGCTCGGCAGAATAGGGTAGAGATGATCCACTCTAATTGCCTGCTCCCGGATCTCTTTTTGAAGACCTGTTAACTGACCCTGAATGGCCAGCAACACAGTCATTAGATCCGCCTCTTTCGCCGGCGCCTTAGTCACGGGGACCTGTCTGGCTACCATTGGTTGAGGCTGTACCGTTCTTTCCCTGTAGCTTTAAGTTCTATAAAAAATTAAAAAAAAAAAAAAAAAAAAAAAGATATGGATAATGATTTTTTTTTAATAATTTTCTCGTTAGTTTTAAGTAATCACGAATTTTAAATATAAATATATATATTTTACGTCGAAAGGCATTGTTTAAGTATAGTCATAGTTTAATTTAGAAATTTAGAGCGCCCGCATGGGGCCATTAAGTTAGTTAAGTTAATATGTAAGCTAGTTGTTTAAGATTTTTTGTCTAGCATTAAGATAGATATAAGGAAATGAAAAAATAAAAAATGAATTAAAAATGAAAAAATTACCGTTCTTTCCCTTCCAGACGCCATTTGGGCGTAAGAAATCAGGGGGTTGACGGGCGTTGGGAGAGGACGGGCTGGTGGTCGTTTCTCCTCTACTATTTGCTTTGAGACTATTTTGTTTTTTTTTTTTTATATCCTGAAACTTTGGACATCCCCGATAGTTAGCAGGGTGTCCTCCGCTATGACAAAGTACACATTTAAGCTGGGTTCTGTCGATAACCCGTTCCTGCCCTAGTTTGCATTCCCCTGACTTGTGGTTCTCTCCACACTTTACGCATCGTGACAGCATTTCGCAGTTCGCTGCGGCGTGGCCGAACCTTTGGCAGCGCATGCATTGAAGCATGTCACCGCGCCTTTTTAATTTATCCCAAGTTACAACCTGGTAGTCTAGGACGGAAATACTCCTTAGTTTGCTTTTGGGTGAGAGCTGGACCAGGAAGAACGGTAGTTTCCGCATCTCCCGTCTGGCCTTTACTGTGGTAAATGGCTTGACTCCGATAAAGTCGAGATCGTCGTTCGCCATTTTGCGGAGCTCAGCCAAGAGTGCCTGTGGTTCCGTTGAGGAACCTATGCCCTTCAAGAGGACCGTTTGGAGTTTGTCTTCTTTTGGCGTAAAACTAAAAAATTCTGTGGTTGAATCTTTAAGAAGACTTCTTATTTTCTTATGCTGTTCAACTGTGAAGCAGTTTATAGCATGACTATCTGCGCTTAATCTTTTAATTGTAAAATTATTGCCTTTGGCGGACTTACACAGATTTATTGTATCCTGTAGCTCCATTTTGTAGGTGTTGATTGGTGGCACTTTTTCTTTTTTATTTTTGTTGGTTTGTGACTGCTGCTGATGATTCGGCCGCTGTTGGTTCTGCTGCTGTTGGTTCGTCCTCTGTTGTTGCTGGGACATCTGTTGTGTTTGTTGTTGCTGCTGCTGCTGTGATTGTTGTTGCTGTGGTTGTTGTTGTTCTGCTTGTTGTTTGCATGTTTGTTGTTGCTGTTGTGTTTGTTTTTGTTTCTTTTGTGGTTGTGATGGCTGTGGCTCTAGTTGTTGCCTTATCATTTGCTGTTGAAGTGTCTTCTGCGCTTTTATTTGCATGGCATTTTTTTTCGCCCGCTGTTGTGCTGCTTTTTCAGCCTCCTCTAGGACCTTTATCTTTTTGCGCTCAACAGCATTAAGGTTCTCTCTTTCTCTACGCGCCTCTTGTTTTTGTTTAAGAGCTTGAACCATTTCAGTAAGGCGCGTTATTTGCTCTGTAAGGGAATGTATTTCGTCCTCCTCATCTCTCTCTTCCTTTTCGGAGTCTGATGATTGAGCTGCTGACGTCAGGTCAAGCAGCTTGCTGTCTCCTGTGAAGTGCCCTTCAGCACCATCCGAAATATATTCCATCTCATCGGTGGTGTCGGACACTGTATTTTCCAATTGTTGTTGGATTTCTTCTGCTGCAGTTGCCTTAGCTATGCGCGTCATTTCCCTCCCTTAAACTGGCAGCTTAGCTGTAGTTGATTGGGAATAGCGCTTTGCATCTTCATTGCGATTCTTTCTTGTCTTTTTCCTTTTCTTTGGTTCCGTGTTGGCTACATCTTTCGATGAACCCGCTATATCGGCTGTTCTATCATCCGAAGTACCAGCTGTTGATTTGCTTTTTGTTGGGGGACCATCTTTCGATGTCCCCGTTTTTTGCACCATCTGATTTTGCCGTTGGTGACGATTTTTAATTTTTTCGTCCCAAAAATTATTTAAAAAAAAAGCCTTGGCCCTAGTGGGAATCGAACCCACGCTCGTGGGATCCGCTCTCTCCCACTCTTTTTTTTTTTTTTTTTTTTATAAATTCATTTTTATTTTCAATTTAACTTATAACTAACTTAAATGCTAGACAAAAACCTTAAAAACTAGCTTACAGAATAACTTAACTAACTTACTGGCCCCATACGGGCGCTCTAAATTATACTATAACTATATATTAAAAATGCCTTTGGGCGTAAAAACTAACTTAAATTAATATTCAAAATTACTTAAAACTAAACTAGAAAATTTTTTTAAAACTCGTTTTCCAAGACATTTATTTTATATAAAAACTTAAAACTACCCTTTACCTTAATAAAACTAAATTAACCTAAATAAAACTAAAATACACGTAAATATACGTAATTAACTTAAAACTACTTAAAAATACTTAAAATAACTTAAAACTAGAACTAGCCACCAGCAGGATTTTTTTTTTTTTTTTTTGGTGCAGCAGCCAATATGTGCACACGCTTTCAAATATATATATGTTTATATATATATATTTAACCGCCAAATGCACATACACACCAACAAATGCAGTTTATGTGTTTTCTATTTTTTTTTTTTTGGTGCCACCACTGTCCTACATAAATTATACCTATTAATACTTAAAAATACGTAGGTCGGCCAAGGCAACAATTTTGACTAACCATCAATATCAAGGTGGTCACCCAACCACCAGTATTTTTGAACTTGCTTATAACAGTCCCTTTTGTCCCGAAGGGGCACAGCTCCACTGAACCGCAGACGCTCTGCTCCGTCCCAGAGCCGACGTCTCGACCATACAGGATTCGCCGATCCACAGTTCTACGGCCGACGTGGTAGATTAACGGAACCGCCAATCTATCCTGTATCAGCCCCCGACTGTCTAAATAGAGGAATGTCTCGGGCGGGATGAAACCGTTAAGACAAACGCTCTCACTATATTCTTCATTGGGGTAATAAGCCCCGAAAATAAGTCCATTGGCTGAGGTCATCGCTCTTGCAATGTGACCCCGAATCAGCTTAATTAAAAAGTTATCTATCCTGTTTATATTGGCCCCGTTGTATAAGACCTCGTTGGCATAATAATGTTTGTACTCCGACTCTGGTGTTCTGTGTAATCCAAGACAGGTCCTAAGACACTGCCTCTCAAACACCCGAATCTTTTCCATTTGAGATGGGGCAACGTTAAACCACACAGGGCACCCATAGGCAATCATCGGCCGGATGAGGGCCATGTAGCAAATCACCTTCACCCTGTTTTCAAGGCGGCTGCTATAAAACAACCGTCTTGTCAGAGCAAACGCTCCCCTAGCTCTGGCCAGAGCAGCATCTATATGTCGATTGAAATATAGCCAGATACCAAGGTACTTTACTACATCTTTACTCGCCAGTGGATGTCCACTTGGTCCAACGATCACTAGATTTCTCCAGTTCTTTCTTGTATCCCTAGAAGCCTTAGACAAAGGGGTTCTAAACAGGATAGTTTCTGATTTCTGAAAGTTAATTTTTAACTTCCAGTCATCATAATATCGCTGAATCTTGTCGAAGTCACGCTGCAAGAGAATTCTGATGACTTCAACTTTTGGACCCGTCCTGTACGCTACAAGGTCATCGGCATACGCAATCGCATGAGTGAGACTACCTATCAGATCGCTGGTGTAAATACTAAAAAGAATCGGCGAGTTCACAGCTCCTTGCTGTAGACCGTTTTTAATATCAAAAGTTGTGGTCGAAGTTACATTGCCACTTTTGACAACAAACTTTCTACCATTGAGCATGTCATGAAGCATATACAACAGTGGTTTACTTATGCCAAATCTGGTTAATTTCAGATAAAGACCCTCTAACCATACGGTGTCGAAAGCCTTCTCTAAATCAACAAGAACGGCACCTGTGCATTGATTTTTCGCTTTGTTCCATTGAACATCAGAAACTAACTTAGACGCGGCATGAATAGTGTCATGTCCCGCCTTAAAGCCAAACTGATTGTCTGGAATAATATTCTTGTCCTCAGCCCATTTGAACAGAGCTCTATTGAGAATCTTTTCGAATACCTTACTGATACTTGGAAGAAGACTTATCGACCGAAGATTTGCCGGATTGGAGCTGTCCTTTCCCTTTTTGGGGAGAGGATGGACCACAGCTGTCTTCCAACTCACTGGATAATATGCATTATTCAATGCGTTGTTAAACAGTGTGGTATAAATGTCTATGGCTTCCTCAGGGAGATGTCGTAACACAATGTTGGGTATACCATCGACCCCCGCAGATTTCTTTTTCTTTAATGTTTGAAAAATTAAATGAAGTTCTACCTTCGAAATTAACAATGAACTGGGTCCATTTTGCTCGGCGATGGTGGCGTTTGCCAAATTTTCGTCATTGAACCCGGTGAAACCAGTATTCTCAGATCGCCATTGCGTTATGTTATTTCCAAGATAGAAATTGTGCAGCAAGGCTCTGTTCTCCAGGTCATGATTCGGACGAATGCTAGCATTCACCTTATACACTTGCTGGAAAGCAGCCCCTACAGCTTCCACCTTTTCCTGAGGATCTTCTATCATATAAAAATTGTCATCGAAAACGGCACCTTCCGGATCAATTCCCGCAATCGTTAGTACGTCTTCGTTATCTGTTGTCCTCTGGAGTTTAAGACATGGAAGATCGTTTTGATCATTTCTTCTAAATATCTTATTTATTTGGGGAAACATACTAGGGTCGCTAGAATTAACAGCCCGAATTCTGTTATCCCAATATAAATTAATAGATAATCTATAGTTTTGTCTAATCAGAACGTTAATGTTTTTGATCGACGACTTCAATGTCCTAATCTCCAGATCACGTGTGTCCGTGAAACGTCTATAAAGAAGTTTCAACCTAGTCAGCAGTCCACTTTTTTGTCGGTGTAGTGCGTCGATTGTCGCGTTCTTGTATAAACCAGTAGGGTCTTGTTCCTTATATTTTGGGATTGTTTTGTCCATTGTTCGTTTTATAGTCGTATCCATTTGAGTCAGAAACCCGTCGATCTCGAGGTTCGTCAGGTTTCTGTCATTTGGTGGAGAAATGTCATCGGAACGTATTTCTCTTGCCAAGGCGTTGGAGAAGCGTGGCCAGCGCGTCTTACTGAAATTGTAAGAGTGCACAGGCACATACTCATCCAATTCCACAAGTTCGCTCGGAAGCTGTATTACGGTGGCAAGTCCGCAGTGATCGCTGTCGTATTCGATTGTTCGTAAACAGTTTCTTGTCTGTTGATTTGTTGCGTCAGTTATAACAAGTCGTGAGTCAAGCAGTAAAAGATCCAGAAAGCCACCGCTCCTAGGAAACGAAGGTCTATCTGTCGCAAAAAGATCGATCCTACACTCAACACTGTGACGACCCATCCAATTAAATAAATGGTACCCTCTCGGATTTTGAATTTGATTTCCCCAATCTTCATGTTTGGCGTTCAAATCTCCTGCCATTAGATAATAATTTTCATCCAAGTGCAGTCTTAAGCATTCGAAAAGTTTTTCGAGTTCTGCGAGAAAATTAGCAGGCTGAGGTGCTTCGGGTGCGTACGCCGCTATCACGTACATTCTTTTCCCCTTCTGGAGAGGAATGCAAACGATGCAGGTTTCTAGCAACCCGAATCTTCGCACTTCACTATTATATATAACTTTATGTTTAATGCCCTTTGTATGAAGATTGTGACCCCACCCCCTTGAGAGGAGTTAGGCCGATCCCTTCGCACGATATTGTAATTATTATTAGTCAATTTGTGTTTCTGGGTAAGCTTAGTTTCGCTAGCCATAAACACATCAGGACATTGGTCTTGCAGCAGATGAAAGAGATTTGCTCTACGTTCGGTCCTAATCAGCGAATTTACATTCACAGCTAGGATCTTAAAGGGTCGCTCAGGCAGCGCGCCTTTAACCATTTCGCGTTGCCGGCAGAATAGAGTAGAGGTAATCCACCCTAGCCGCCTGCTCCCTGATCTGTTTTTGCACGTCGGTTAACTGACCATGAATGGTCAGTAACACCTGCATCAGATCTGCCTCTGGCACAGGAGCCGTAGGCACTTGGACCTGTTTGGCTACCTGTGGTTGAGGCTGTACCGTGTTTCCCTTTCCAGACGCGATTTGGGCGTAAGAAATTGCGGGATTGACGGAAGTTGTTTTCTGGCGTACTTCAGGGCGTCTCACCTCAACTGTTTTCTTTTGGGCTTTGTTTTGCCTTATCTCCTGAAACTTCGGACATCCCCGATAGTTCGCGGGGTGCCCGGAGCCTCGGCAGAGCGCACATTTTAACTGGGTCATATCTGTGACCCTATCTTGCCCGAGTTTACACTCCACTGTTTTGTGGGTATCTCCACATTTAACACAGACTGGGTCCATACCACAGTTTACTGCAACGTGTCCGAACCCTTGGCAGTTCATGCATTGAAGCATGTCTTTCTGCTTATTTAGTTTTTCCCATCGTACAACTTGGTAATCCAGGACTGTTATATTCCTTAGACCACTCAATTTGCTTTGGGGCGAGAGTTGAACCAGGAAGAATGGTAAATTCCGTTTCTCCCGTCTGGCTTTGACTGTGGTGAACGGTCTAACCCCGATAAACTCGAGATCGTCTCTCGCCACTTGACGGAGCTCAGCTAAGAGCGCCTGCGGATCCGTAGAGGATTCGATACCCTTCAGGAGGACTGTTTGAAGCTTGTCTTCCTTCGGGGTGAAACTATAGTATTCTGTTCTAGTTTGGGACAGAAGGTCTTTCACTTTTTTGTAGTGCTCTAAAGATGAGCACTGAATGGAATGCCTGTCTGCGTTAAGCCGCTTAATTATGAAATTGTTGCCTATGACCGACCTACATATTTCAATTGTGTCTTTTAAATGCATTTTATAAGTATTAATAGGTGGCACCTTACCTTTCTTTGCTTGTGACTGTTGCTGTTGTTGCTGTTGTTGTGACTGCTGTTGTTGTCTCTGCTGCTGTTGCATCGGCTGCTGTTGGGTCTGCTGCTGTTGTGACTGCTGCGGTTGTTGCTGTTGCGGTTGTTGCTGTTGCTGTTGTTGCTGCTGCTGTTGCTGCTTCTGTGTCTGTTGTCGTTGCTGTTGTGGTTGTTGTTGTTGTTGTTGTTTTTGTTTTGTTTGCTGTTGCTGATCCTGATGCTGTGGTTGCTGAGCCGGTTGTTGTGGCTTATGAAGCTGTTTCTGTGGCTGCTTTTTTGACTGCTGCTTCTGTGGCTGCTGCTGGTCTGGGAGTGGTTTTTGTTTTTGAGGAGGCTGCTGTTGTAGCGAAGCTTGCTCTTGGAGCGCTTGTTGGCGGGTGCGCTGCTCAAGAGCAACTATGCGCTACTTCTCCCGTCTTGCCTCCTGCTTCTTTTTGAGCGCTTCAACAAGCTCAATGAGCGAAGAGATCTGCTCTGTCAGAGCCTCAATCTGCTGGTCCTCTTCCTCGTCGGACAGCTCAACTACCTCGCCACTGACGTAATGTCCTTCTCCTTCCACAGACATGTAGGAGATGTCCTCCGCATTATCGTCAGCGGCGTTTTCTTCACCGGTTAGACTGGCATCCTTATCATTTGGATTGACGGCGGCGATAGCTCCATCAGCCTCTTTGACGTGCCTGTCATCCACCTCCGCTTCATCGTCGCCTTCTACGTTCTTGTCGTTGTTTTCGTTGTCGTCATCGTCGTTGGAGGAGCTATCCAGCTGCCTCTGTATTTTTGCAGCAGCCAATGCATATGCGCACACGCTTTCAAATATATATATATTTATATACATATATTTAACCGCCAAATGCACATACACACCAACAAATGCAGTTTATGTGTTTTCTATTTTTTTTGGTGCCACCACTGTCCTACATAAATTATACCTATTAATACTTAAAAATACGTAGGTCGGCCAAGGCAACAATTTTGACTAACCATCAATATCAAGGTGGTCACCCAACCACCAGTATTTTTGAACTTGCTTATAACAGTCCCTTTTGTCCCGAAGGGGCACAGCTCTTCTACTGAACCGCAGACGCTCTGCTCCGTTCCCAGAGCCGACGTCTCGACCATACAAGATTCGCCGATCCACAGTTCTACGGCCGACGTGGTAGATTAACGGAACCGCCAATCTATCCTGTATCAGCCCCCGACTGTCTAAATAGAGGAATGTCTCGGGCGGGATGAAACCGTTAAGACAAACGCTCTCACTATATTCTTCATTGGGGTAATAAGCCCCGAAAATAAGTCCATTGGCTGAGGTCATCGCTCTTGCAATGTGACCCCGAATCAGCTTAATTAAAAAGTTATCTATCCTGTTTATATTGGCCCCGTTGTATAAGACCTCGTTGGCATAATAATGTTTGTACTCCGACTCTGGTGTTCTGTGTAATCCAAGACAGGTCCTAAGACACTGCCTCTCAAACACCCGAATCTTTTCCATTTGAGATGGGGCAACGTTAAACCACACAGGGCACCCATAGGCAATCATCGGCCGGATGAGGGCCATCTAGCAAATCACCTTCACTCTGTTTTCAAGGCGGCTGCTATAAAACAACCGTCTTGTCAGAGCAAACGCTCCCCTAGCTCTGGCCAGAGCAGCATCTATATGTCGATTGAAATATAGATACTGATCTAGCCAGATACCAAGGTACTTTACTACATCTTTACTCGCCAGTTGATGTCCACTTGGTCCAACGATCACTAGATTTCTCCAGTTCTTTCTTGTATCCCTAGAAGCCTTAGACAAAGGGGTTCTAAACAGGATAGTTTCTGATTTCTGAAAGTTAATTTTTAACTTCCAGTCATCAGAATATCGCTGAATCTTGTCGAAGTCACGCTGCAAGAGAATTCTGATGACTTCAACTTTTGGACCCGTCCTGTACGCTACAAGGTCATCGGCATACGCAATCGCATGAGTGAGACTACCTATCAGATCGCTGGTGTAAATACTAAAAAGAATCGGCGAGTTCACAGCTCCTTGCTGTAGACCGTTTTTAATATCAAAAGTTGTGGTCGAAGTTACATTGCCACTTTTGACAACAAACTTTCTACCATTGAGCATGTCATGAAGCATATACAACAGTGGTTTACTTATGCCAAATCTGGTTAATTTCAGATAAAGACCCTCTAACCATACGGTGTCGAAAGCCTTCTCTAAATCAACAAGAACGGCACCTGTGCATTGATTTTTCGCTTTGTTCCATTGAACGTCAGAAACTAACTTAGACGCGGCATGAATAGTGTCATGTCCCGCCTTAAAGCCAAACTGATTGTCTGGAATAATATTCTTGTCCTCAGCCCACTTGAACAGAGCTCTATTGAGAATCTTTTCGCATACCTTACTGATACTTGGAAGAAGACTTATCGACCGAAGATTTGCCGGATTGGAGCTGTCCTTTCCCTTTTTGGGGAGAGGATGGACCACAGCTGTCTTCCAACTCACTGGATAATATGCATTATTCAATGCGTTGTTAAACAGTGTGGTATAAATGTCTATGGCTTCCTCAGGGAGATGTCGTAACACAATGTTGGGTATACCATTGACCCCCGCAGATTTCTTTTTCTTTAATGTTTGAAAAATTAACTGAAGTTCTACCTTCGAAATTAACAATGAACTGGGTCCATTTCGCTCGGCGATGGTGGCGTTTGCCAAATTTTCGTCATTGAACCCGGTGAAACCAGTATTCTCAGATCGCCATTGCGTTATGTTATTTCCAAGATAGAAATTGTGCAGCAAGGCTCTGTTCTCCAGGTCATGATTCGGACGAATGCTAGCATTCACCTTATACACTTGCTGGAAAGCAGCCCCTACAGCTTCTACCTTTTCCTGAGGATCTTCTATCATATAAAAATTGTCATCGAAAACGGCACCTTCCGGATCAATTCCCGCAATCGTTAGTACGTCTTCGACATGGAAGATCGTTTTGATCATTTCTTCTAAATATCTTATTTATTTGGGGAAACATACTAGGGTCGCTAGAATTAACAGCCCGAATTCTGTTATCCCAATATAAATTAATAGATAATCTATAGTTTTGTCTAATCAGAATGTTAATGTTTTTGATCGACGACTTCAATGTCCTAATCTCCACATCACGTGTGTCCGTGAAACGTCTGTACAGAAGTTTCAATCTAGTCAGCAGTCCACTTTTTTGTCGGTGTAGTGCGTCGATTGTCGCGTTCTTGTATAAACCAGTAGGGTCTTGTTCCTTATATTTTGGGATTGTTCTGTCTATTGTTCGTTTTATAGTCGTATCCATTTGAGTCAGGAACCCGTCGATCTCGAGGCTCGTCAGGCTTCTGTCATTTGGTGGAGAAATGTCATCGGAACGTATTTCTCTTGCCAAGGCGTTGGAGAAGCGTGGCCAGCGCGTCTTACTGAAATTGTAAGAGTGCACAGGCACATACTCATCCAATTCCACAAGTTCGCTCGGAAGCTGTATTACGGTGGCAAGTCCGCAGTGATCACTGTCGTATTCAATCGTTCGTAAACAGTTTCTTGTCTGTTGATTTGTTGCGTCAGTTATAACTAGTCGTGAGTCAAGCAGTAAAAGATCCAGAAAACTACCACTTCTCGGAAAAGACGGTCTATCTGTAGCCAGAAGGTCGATCCTACACTCAACACTGTATCGACCCATCCAAAAAAAAAGATGGTTCCCTCTAGGATTTTGTACTTGATTTCCCCAATCTACATGTTTGGCGTTCAAGTCCCCTGCCATGAGATAATAATTCTCATCCAAGTTTAATCTTAAGCATTCGAAAAGTTTTTCGAGTTCTGCGATAAAATTAGCTGGCTGAGGTGCGTCAGGTGCGTACACCGCGATTGCGTACATTCTTTTCCCTTGCTGGAGAGGAATGCAAACGATGCAAGCTTTCTAGCAGCCCAAACCTTCGCACTTCACTATTATATATAACTTTATGTTTAATGCCGCTGCGAATTTACATTCACAGCTAGGATCTTAAAGGGTCGCTCAGGCAGCGCGCCTTTAACCATTTCGCGTTGCCGGCAGAATAGAGTAGAGGTAATCCACCCTAGCCGCCTGCTCCCTGATCTGTTTTTGCACGTCGGTTAACTGACCATGAATGGTCAGCAACACCTGCATCAGATCTGCCTCTGGCACAGGAGCCGTAGGCACTTGGACCTGTTTGGCTACCTGTGGTTGAGGCTGTACCGTATTTCCCTTTCCAGACGCCATTTGGGCGTAAGAAATTGCGGGATTGACGGAAGTTGTTTTCTGGCGTATCAGGGCGTCTCACCTCAACTGTTTTCTTTTGGGCTTTCTTTTGCTTTATCTCCTGAAACTTCGGACATCCCCGATAGTTTGCGGGGTGCCCGGAGCCTCGGCAGAGCGCACATTTTAACTGGGTCATATCTGTGACCCTATCTTGCCCGAGTTTACACTCCACTGTTTTGTGGGTATCTCCACATTTAACGCAGACTGGGTCCATACCACAGTTAACTGCAACGTGTCCGAACCCTTGGCAGTTCATGCATTGAAACATGTCTTTCTGCTTATTTAGTTTTTCCCATCGTACAACTTGGTAATCCAGGACTGTTATATTCCTTAGACCACTCAATTTGCTTTGGGGCGAGAGTTGAACCAGGAAGAATGGTAAATTCCGTTTCTCCCGTCTGGCTTTGACTGTGGTGAACGGTCTGATCCCGATAAACTCGAGATCGTCTCTCGCCACTTGACGGAGCTCAGCTAAGAGCGCCTGCGGATCCGTAGAGGATTCGATACCCTTCAGGAGGACTGTTTGAAGCTTGTCTTCCTTCGGGGTGAAACTATAATATTCTGTTCTAGTTTGAGACAGAAGGTCTTTGACTTTTTTGTAGTGCTCTAAAGATGAGCACTGAATGGAATGCCTGTCTGCGTTTAGCCGCTTAATTATAAAATTGTTGCCTACAACCGACCTACATATTTCAATAGTGTCTTTTATATGCATTTTATAAGTATTAATAGGTGGCACCTTACCTTTCTTTGCTTGTGGCTGTTGCTGTTGTTGTTGTGACTGCTGCTGTTGTCTCTGCTGCTGTTGCATCGGCTGCTGTTGGGTCTGCTGCTGTTGTGACTGCTGCGGTTGTTACTGTTGCTGTTGTTGCTGCTGCTGTTGCTGCTTCTGTGTCTGTTGTCGTTGCTGTTGTGGTTGTTGTTGTTGTTGTTTTTGTTTTGCTTGCTGTTGCTGAGGCTGATGCTGTGGTTGCTGAGACGGTTGTTGTGGCTTATGAAGCTGTTGCTGTGGCTGCTTCTTTAACTGCTGCTTCTGTGGCTGCTGCTGGTCTGGGAGTGGTTTTTGTTCCTGAGGAGGCTGCTGTTGTAGCGAAGCTTGCTCTTGGAGCGCTTGTTGGCGGGTGCGCTGCTCAAGAGCAACTATGCGCTCCTTCTCCCGTCTTGCCTCCTGCTTCTTCTTGAGCACTTCAACAAGCTCTATGAGCGAAGAGATCTGCTCTGTTAAAGCCTCGATTTGCTGGTCCTCTTCTTCGTCGGACAGCTCAACTACCTCGCCACTGACGTAATGTCCTTCTCCTTCCACAGACATGTAGGAGATGTCATCAGCATTATCGTCAGCGGCGTTTTCTTCGCCGGTTAGACTGGCATCCTTATCGTTTAGATTGACGGCGGCGATCGCTCCGTCAGCCTCTTTGACGTGCATGTCATCCGCCTCAGCTTTATCGTCGCCTTCTACGTTTTTGTCGTTGTTTTCGTTGTCGTCATCGTCGTTGGAGGAGCTATCCAGCTGCCTCTGTATTTTTGCCTGAGCCGAGGCCTTGGCTGAACGTCCGCGCCCTCCTATTTTCTGCGCTGCTTCCACATCTGAGGTACGCTTTTTAACTACCAGGTTTGGTTTGTACCTAATATAGCGCCTTCTCTTAAGAGGATCTTGTTCTTCGGCACATGCCGGTCCTGGATTTTTCCCTTTAGTAGGGCTCGATGTCTTTGCAGTTGCCATGCTGCTGGATCCTATCTCGGCACGTGCCGATGACGATGTTGTTGTAGTTATCGTTGCTGTTGTTGTTGTTGTTGCCACTTTGGGCTTTGCTGGTCCTGTTGCTGCTGCTGCTGCTGTTGTTGTTGCTTTTTGGGATTTGGACTGCCCTGCTACAGTTGGTTTTAGTGCTTGGCCTGATGGCCCCGCTACTTGATTGTCGGATGACACATCACCTGATGGTCCAACTGTCTTCCTTGTTGTTGGGGGACCATCTTTCGATGTCCCCGTTGGTTTTCCCATCTCTCTATCGTTATTCTCTCTATTTCTGGTCACCTTTTCCCAGAATTGGTTTAAAAAAAAAGCCCTGACCAAAGTGGGACTCGAACCCACGCTCTCCAGATCCGCCGTCTGCCACTCTTTTTTTTTTTTTTTTTTAATATTTTTTTTTTTTTTAATTCATTTTTATTTTCCATTTAACTTATAACTAACTTAAATGCTAGACAAAAACCTTAAAAACTAGCTTACAGAACAACTTAACTAACTTACTGGCCCCATACGGGCGCTCTAAATTATACTATAGCTATATAGTAAAAATGCCTTTCGGCGTAAATTCTAGTGTAAATTAAAATCTTTATTACTTAAACCTAAACAAGAAAATTATTTAAAAAAACTTGTTTTTCAATGAAATTTTTTTTTTTTTTTTTTTTTTTTTTTTTTTTTTTTTTTAAACTTAAAACTACCCTGTACCTAAATAAAACTATATTAACCTAAATAAAACTAAAATATACGTAAATATACGTAAATACCTTAAAACTACTTAAAAATACTTAAAATAACTTAAAACTAGAACAGCCACCAGCAGGGTTTTTTTTTTTTTTTTTTTTTGTCATCAGCCTACGCACATGCACACACGCCATACATATCCATATATTAACACATATATATATGTATGCGCTCAAGCACATATCCACAGACAACAGACAGCAATTTTTTGGATTTTTTTTTTTTATCTTTTTTTTTTTTTTTTTGGTGCCTACTTAATCTACCTAGTTATACCTTATAAATACGTAGGTCGGCCAAGGCAACAACTTCGACTAACCATCAATATCAAGGTGGTCACCCAACCACCAGTATTTTTGAACTTGCTTACAAAAGTCCCTTTTGTCCCGAAGGGGCACAGCTCTACTGAACCGCAGACGCCCTGCTCCGTTCCCAGAGTCGACGTCTCGACCATACAGGATTCGCCGATCCACAGTTCTACGGCCGACGTGGTAGATTAACGGAACCGCCAATCTATCCTGTATCAGCCCCCGACTGTCTAAATAGAGGAATGTCTCGGGCGGGATGAAACCGTTAAGACAAACGCTCTTACTATATTCGTCGTTGGGGTAATAAGCCCCGAAAATAAGTCCATTGGCTGAGGTCATCGCTCTTGCAATGTGACCCCGAATCAGCTTTATTAAAAAGTTATCTATCCTGTTTATATTGGCCCCGTTGTATAAGACCTCGTTGGCATAATAATGTTTGTACTCCGACTCTGGTGTTCTGTGTAATCCAAGACAGGTCCTAAGACACTGCCTCTCAAACACCCGAATCTTTTCCATTTGAGATGGGGCAACGTTAAACCACACAGGGCACCCATAGGCAATCATCGGCCGGATGAGGGCCATGTAGCAAATCACCTTCACCCTGTTTTCAAGGCGGCTGCTATAAAACAACCGTCTTGTCAGAGCAAACGCTCCCCTAGCTCTGGCCAGAGCAGCATCTATATGTCGATTGAAATATAGATACTGATCTAGCCAGATACCAAGGTACTTTACTACATCTTTACTCGCCAGTGGATGTCCACTTGGTCCAACGATCACTAGATTTCTCCAGTTCTTTCTTGTATCCCTAGAAGCCCTAGACAAAGGGGTTCTAAACAGGATAGTTTCTGATTTCTGAAAGTTAATTTTTAATTTCCAGTCATCACAATATCGCTGAATCTTGTCGAAGTCACGCTGCAAGAGAATTCTGATGACATCAACTTTTGGACCCGTCCTGTACGCTACAAGGTCATCGGCATACGCAATCGCATGAGTGAGACTACCTATCAGATCGCTGGTGTAAATACTAAAAAGAATCGGCGAGTTCACAGCTCCTTGCTGTAGACCGTTTTTAATATCAAAAGTTGTGGTCGAAGTTACATTGCCACTTTTGACAACAAACTTTCTACCATTGAGCATGTCATGAAGCATATACAACAGTGGTTTACTTATGCCAAATCTGGTTAATTTCAGATAAAGACCCTCTAACCATACGGTGTCGAAAGCCTTCTCTAAATCAAAAAGAACGGCACCTGTGCATTGATTTTTCGCTTTGTTCCATTGAACATCAGAAACTAACTTAGACGCGGCATGAATAGTGTCATGTCCCGCCTTAAAGCCAAACTGATTGTCTGGAATAATATTCTTGTCCTCAGCCCACTTGAACAGAGCTCTATTGAGAATCTTTTCGAATACCTTACTGATACTTGGAAGAAGACTTATCGACCGAAGATTTGCCGGATTGGAGCTGTCCTTTCCCTTTTTGGGGAGAGGATGGACCACAGCTGTCTTCCAACTCACTGGATAATATGCATTATTCAATGCGTTGTTAAACAGTGTGGTATAAATGTCTATGGCTTCCTCAGGGAGATGTCGTAACACAATGTTGGGTATACCATCGACCCCCGCAGATTTCTTTTTCTTTAATGTTTGAAAAATTAAATGAAGTTCTACCTTCGAAATTAACAATGAACTGGGTCCATTTTGCTCGGCGATGGTGGCGTTTGCCAAATTTTCGTCATTGAACCCGGTGAAACCAGTATTCTCTGATCGCCATTGCGTTATGTTATTTCCAAGATAGAAATTGTGCAGCAAGGCTCTGTTCTCCAGGTCATGATTCGGACGAATGCTAGCATTCACCTTATACACTTGCTGGAAAGCAGCCCCTACAGCTTCCACCTTTTCCTGAGGATCTTCTATCATATAAAAATTGTCATCGAAAACGGCACCTTCCGGATCAATTCCCGCAATCGTTAGTACGTCTTCGTTATCTGTTGTCCTCTGGAGTTTAAGACATGGAAGATCGTTTTGATCATTTCTTCTAAATATCTTATTTATTTGGGGAAACATACTAGGGTCGCTAGAATTAACAGCCCGAATTCTGTTATCCCAATATAAATTAATAGATAATCTATAGTTTTGTCTAATCAGAACGTTAATGTTTTTGATCGACGACTTCAATGTCCTAATCTCCAGATCACGTGTGTCCGTGAAACGTCTATAAAGAAGTTTCAACCTAGTCAGCAGTCCACTTTTTTGTCGGTGTAGTGCGTCGATTGTCGCGTTCTTGTATAAACCAGTAGGGTCTTGTTCCTTATATTTTGGGATTGTTTTGTCCATTGTTCGTTTTATAGTCGTATCCATTTGAGTCAGAAACCCGTCGATCTCGAGGTTCGTCAGGTTTCTGTCATTTGGTGGAGAAATGTCATCGGAACGTATTTCTCTTGCCAAGGCGTTGGAGAAGCGTGGCCAGCGCGTCTTACTGAAATTGTAAGAGTGCACAGGCACATACTCATCCAATTCCACAAGTTCGCTCGGAAGCTGTATTACGGTGGCAAGTCCGCAGTGATCGCTGTCGTATTCGATTGTTCGTAAACAGTTTCTTGTCTGTTGATTTGTTGCGTCAGTTATAACAAGTCGTGAGTCAAGCAGTAAAAGATCCAGAAAGCCACCGCTCCTAGGAAACGAAGGTCTATCTGTCACAAAAAGATCGATCCTACACTCAACACTGTGACGACCCATCCAATTAAATAAATGGTACCCTCTCGGATTTTAAATTTGATTTCCCCAATCTTCATGTTTGGCGTTCAAATCTCCTGCCATTAGATAATAATTTTCATCCAAGTGCAGTCTTAAGCATTCGAAAAGTTTTTCGAGTTCTGCGAGAAAATTAGCAGGCTGAGGTGCTTCGGGTGCGTACGCCGCTATCACGTACATTCTTTTCCCCTTCTGGAGAGGAATGCAAACGATGCAGGTTTCTAGCAACCCGAATCTTCGCACTTCACTATTATATATAACTTTATGTTTAATGCCCTTTGTATGAAGATTGTGACCCCACCCCCTTGAGAGGAGTTAGGCCGATCCCTTCGCACGATATTGTAATTATTATTAGTCAATTTGTGTTTCTGGGTAAGCTTAGTTTCGCTAGCCATAAACACATCAGGACATTGGTCTTGCAGCAGATGAAAGAGATTTGCTCTACGTTCGGTCCTAATCAGCGAATTTACATTCACAGCTAGGATCTTAAAGGGTCGCTCAGGCAGCGCGCCTTTAACCATTTCGCGTTGCCGGCAGAATAGAGTAGAGGTAATCCACCCTAGCCGCCTGCTCCCTGATCTGTTTTTGCACGTCGGTTAACTGACCATGAATGGTCAGTAACACCTGCATCAGATCTGCCTCTGGCACAGGAGCCGTAGGCACTTGGACCTGTTTGGCTACCTGTGGTTGAGGCTGTACCGTGTTTCCCTTTCCAGACGCGATTTGGGCGTAAGAAATTGCGGGATTGACGGAAGTTGTTTTCTGGCGTACTTCAGGGCGTCTCACCTCAACTGTTTTCTTTTGGGCTTTGTTTTGCCTTATCTCCTGAAACTTCGGACATCCCCGATAGTTCGCGGGGTGCCCGTAGCCTCGGCAGAGCGCACATTTTAACTGGGTCATATCTGTGACCCTATCTTGCCCGAGTTTACACTCCACTGTTTTGTGGGTATCTCCACATTTAACACAGACTGGGTCCATACCACAGTTTACTGCAACGTGTCCGAACCCTTGGCAGTTCATGCATTGAAGCATGTCTTTCTGCTTATTTAGTTTTTCCCATCGTACAACTTGGTAATCCAGGACTGTTATATTCCTTAGACCACTCAATTTGCTTTGGGGCGAGAGTTGAACCAGGAAGAATGGTAAATTCCGTTTCTCCCGTCTGGCTTTGACTGTGGTGAACGGTCTAACCCCGATAAACTCGAGATCGTCTCTCGCCACTTGACGGAGCTCAGCTAAGAGCGCCTGCGGATCCGTAGAGGATTCGATACCCTTCAGGAGGACTGTTTGAAGCTTGTCTTCCTTCGGGGTGAAACTATAGTATTCTGTTCTAGTTTGGGACAGAAGGTCTTTCACTTTTTTGTAGTGCTCTAAAGATGAGCACTGAATGGAATGCCTGTCTGCGTTAAGCCGCTTAATTATGAAATTGTTGCCTATGACCGACCTACATATTTCAATTGTGTCTTTTAAATGCATTTTATAAGTATTAATAGGTGGCACCTTACCTTTCTTTGCTTGTGACTGTTGCTGTTGTTGCTGTTGTTGTGACTGCTGTTGTTGTCTCTGCTGCTGTTGCATCGGCTGCTGTTGGGTCTGCTGCTGTTGTGACTGCTGCGGTTGTTGCTGTTGCGGTTGTTGCTGTTGCTGTTGTTGCTGCTGCTGTTGCTGCTTCTGTGTCTGTTGTCGTTGCTGTTGTGGTTGTTGTTGTTGTTGTTGTTTTTGTTTTGTTTGCTGTTGCTGATCCTGATGCTGTGGTTGCTGAGCCGGTTGTTGTGGCTTATGAAGCTGTTTCTGTGGCTGCTTTTTTGACTGCTGCTTCTGTGGCTGCTGCTGGTCTGGGAGTGGTTTTTGTTTTTGAGGAGGCTGCTGTTGTAGCGAAGCTTGCTCTTGGAGCGCTTGTTGGCGGGTGCGCTGCTCAAGAGCAACTATGCGCTCCTTCTCCCGTCTTGCCTCCTGCTTCTTCTTGAGCACTTCAACAAGCTCTATGAGCGAAGAGATCTGCTCTGTTAAAGCCTCGATTTGCTGGTCCTCTTCTTCGTCGGACAGCTCAACTACCTCGCCACTGACGTAATGTCCTTCTCCTTCCACAGACATGTAGGAGATGTCATCAGCATTATCGTCAGCGGCGTTTTCTTCGCCGGTTAGACTGGCATCCTTATCGTTTAGATTGACGGCGGCGATCGCTCCGTCAGCCTCTTTGACGTGCATGTCATCCGCCTCAGCTTTATCGTCGCCTTCTACGTTTTTGTCGTTGTTTTCGTTGTCGTCATCGTCGTTGGAGGAGCTATCCAGCTGCCTCTGTATTTTTGCCTGAGCCGAGGCCTTGGCTGAACGTCCGCGCCCTCCTATTTTCTGCGCTGCTTCCACATCTGAGGTACGCTTTTTAACTACCAGGTTTGGTTTGTACCTAATATAGCGCCTTCTCTTAAGAGGATCTTGTTCTTCGGCACATGCCGGTCCTGGATTTTTCCCTTTAGTAGGGCTCGATGTCTTTGCAGTTGCCATGCTGCTGGATCCTATCTCGGCACGTGCCGATGACGATGTTGTTGTAGTTATCGTTGCTGTTGTTGTTGTTGTTGCCACTTTGGGCTTTGCTGGTCCTGTTGCTGCTGCTGCTGCTGTTGTTGTTGCTTTTTGGGATTTGGACTGCCCTGCTACAGTTGGTTTTAGTGCTTGGCCTGATGGCCCCGCTACTTGATTGTCGGATGACACATCACCTGATGGTCCAACTGTCTTCCTTGTTGTTGGGGGACCATCTTTCGATGTCCCCGTTGGTTTTCCCATCTCTCTATCGTTATTCTCTCTATTTCTGGTCACCTTTTCCCAGAATTGGTTTAAAAAAAAAGCCCTGACCAAAGTGGGACTCGAACCCACGCTCTCCAGATCCGCCGTCTGCCACTCTTTTTTTTTTTTTTTTTTAATATTTTTTTTTTTTTTAATTCATTTTTATTTTCCATTTAACTTATAACTAACTTAAATGCTAGACAAAAACCTTAAAAACTAGCTTACAGAACAACTTAACTAACTTACTGGCCCCATACGGGCGCTCTAAATTATACTATAGCTATATAGTAAAAATGCCTTTCGGCGTAAATTCTAGTGTAAATTAAAATCTTTATTACTTAAACCTAAACAAGAAAATTATTTAAAAAAACTTGTTTTTCAATGAAATTTTTTTTTTTTTTTTTTTTTTTTTTTTTAAACTTAAAACTACCCTGTACCTAAATAAAACTATATTAACCTAAATAAAACTAAAATATACGTAAATATACGTAAATACCTTAAAACTACTTAAAAATACTTAAAATAACTTAAAACTAGAACAGCCACCAGCAGGGTTTTTTTTTTTTTTTTTTTTTGTCATCAGCCTACGCACATGCACACACGCCATACATATCCATATATTAACACATATATATATGTATGCGCTCAAGCACATATCCACAGACAACAGACAGCAATTTTTTGGATTTTTTTTTTTTATCTTTTTTTTTTTTTTTTTGGTGCCTACTTAATCTACCTAGTTATACCTTATAAATACGTAGGTCGGCCAAGGCAACAACTTCGACTAACCATCAATATCAAGGTGGTCACCCAACCACCAGTATTTTTGAACTTGCTTACAAAAGTCCCTTTTGTCCCGAAGGGGCACAGCTCTACTGAACCGCAGACGCCCTGCTCCGTTCCCAGAGTCGACGTCTCGACCATACAGGATTCGCCGATCCACAGTTCTACGGCCGACGTGGTAGATTAACGGAACCGCCAATCTATCCTGTATCAGCCCCCGACTGTCTAAATAGAGGAATGTCTCGGGCGGGATGAAACCGTTAAGACAAACGCTCTTACTATATTCGTCGTTGGGGTAATAAGCCCCGAAAATAAGTCCATTGGCTGAGGTCATCGCTCTTGCAATGTGACCCCGAATCAGCTTTATTAAAAAGTTATCTATCCTGTTTATATTGGCCCCGTTGTATAAGACCTCGTTGGCATAATAATGTTTGTACTCCGACTCTGGTGTTCTGTGTAATCCAAGACAGGTCCTAAGACACTGCCTCTCAAACACCCGAATCTTTTCCATTTGAGATGGGGCAACGTTAAACCACACAGGGCACCCATAGGCAATCATCGGCCGGATGAGGGCCATGTAGCAAATCACCTTCACCCTGTTTTCAAGGCGGCTGCTATAAAACAACCGTCTTGTCAGAGCAAACGCTCCCCTAGCTCTGGCCAGAGCAGCATCTATATGTCGATTGAAATATAGATACTGATCTAGCCAGATACCAAGGTACTTTACTACATCTTTACTCGCCAGTGGATGTCCACTTGGTCCAACGATCACTAGATTTCTCCAGTTCTTTCTTGTATCCCTAGAAGCCCTAGACAAAGGGGTTCTAAACAGGATAGTTTCTGATTTCTGAAAGTTAATTTTTAATTTCCAGTCATCACAATATCGCTGAATCTTGTCGAAGTCACGCTGCAAGAGAATTCTGATGACATCAACTTTTGGACCCGTCCTGTACGCTACAAGGTCATCGGCATACGCAATCGCATGAGTGAGACTACCTATCAGATCGCTGGTGTAAATACTAAAAAGAATCGGCGAGTTCACAGCTCCTTGCTGTAGACCGTTTTTAATATCAAAAGTTGTGGTCGAAGTTACATTGCCACTTTTGACAACAAACTTTCTACCATTGAGCATGTCATGAAGCATATACAACAGTGGTTTACTTATGCCAAATCTGGTTAATTTCAGATAAAGACCCTCTAACCATACGGTGTCGAAAGCCTTCTCTAAATCAAAAAGAACGGCACCTGTGCATTGATTTTTCGCTTTGTTCCATTGAACATCAGAAACTAACTTAGACGCGGCATGAATAGTGTCATGTCCCGCCTTAAAGCCAAACTGATTGTCTGGAATAATATTCTTGTCCTCAGCCCATTTGAACAGAGCTCTATTGAGAATCTTTTCGAATACCTTACTGATACTTGGAAGAAGACTTATCGACCGAAGATTTGCCGGATTGGAGCTGTCCTTTCCCTTTTTGGGGAGAGGATGGACCACAGCTGTCTTCCAACTCACTGGATAATATGCATTATTCAATGCGTTGTTAAACAGTGTGGTATAAATGTCTATGGCTTCCTCAGGGAGATGTCGTAACACAATGTTGGGTATACCATCGACCCCCGCAGATTTCTTTTTCTTTAATGTTTGAAAAATTAAATGAAGTTCTACCTTCGAAATTAACAATGAACTGGGTCCATTTTGCTCGGCGATGGTGGCGTTTGCCAAATTTTCGTCATTGAACCCGGTGAAACCAGTATTCTCAGATCGCCATTGCGTTATGTTATTTCCAAGATAGAAATTGTGCAGCAACGCTCTGTTCTCCAGGTCATGATTCGGACGAATGCTAGCATTCACCTTATACACTTGCTGGAAAGCAGCCCCTACAGCTTCCACCTTTTCCTGAGGATCTTCTATCATATAAAAATTGTCATCGAAAACGGCACCTTCCGGATCAATTCCCGCAATCGTTAGTACGTCTTCGTTATCTGTTGTCCTCTGGAGTTTAAGACATGGAAGATCGTTTTGATCATTTCTTCTAAATATCTTATTTATTTGGGGAAACATACTAGGGTCGCTAGAATTAACAGCCCGAATTCTGTTATCCCAATATAAATTAATAGATAATCTATAGTTTTGTCTAATCAGAACGTTAATGTTTTTGATCGACGACTTCAATGTCCTAATCTCCAGATCACGTGTGTCCGTGAAACGTCTATAAAGAAGTTTCAACCTAGTCAGCAGTCCACTTTTTTGTCGGTGTAGTGCGTCGATTGTCGCGTTCTTGTATAAACCAGTAGGGTCTTGTTCCTTATATTTTGGGATTGTTTTGTCCATTGTTCGTTTTATAGTCGTATCCATTTGAGTCAGAAACCCGTCGATCTCGAGGTTCGTCAGGTTTCTGTCATTTGGTGGAGAAATGTCATCGGAACGTATTTCTCTTGCCAAGGCGTTGGAGAAGCGTGGCCAGCGCGTCTTACTGAAATTGTAAGAGTGCACAGGCACATACTCATCCAATTCCACAAGTTCGCTCGGAAGCTGTATTACGGTGGCAAGTCCGCAGTGATCGCTGTCGTATTCGATTGTTCGTAAACAGTTTCTTGTCTGTTGATTTGTTGCGTCAGTTATAACAAGTCGTGAGTCAAGCAGTAAAAGATCCAGAAAGCCACCGCTCCTAGGAAACGAAGGTCTATCTGTCGCAAAAAGATCGATCCTACACTCAACACTGTGACGACCCATCCAATTAAATAAATGGTACCCTCTCGGATTTTGAATTTGATTTCCCCAATCTTCATGTTTGGCGTTCAAATCTCCTGCCATTAGATAATAATTTTCATCCAAGTGCAGTCTTAAGCATTCGAAAAGTATTTCGTGTTCTGCGATAAAATTAGCAGGCTGAGGTGCTTCGGGTGCGTACGCCGCGATCACGTACATTCTTTTCCCCAGAAGGAGCGGAATGCAAATAATGCAGGCTTCTAGCTGCCCAAATCTTCGCACTTCACTATTATATATAACCTTAAATTTAATGCCCTTTCGTATGAAGATTGCGACCCCACCCCCTTGAGAGGAGTTAGGCCGATCCCTTCGCACGATATTGTAATTATTATTAGTCAATTTGTGTTTCTGATTTAGCTTAGTTTCGCTAGCCATAAACACATCAGGACTTTGGTCTTGCAGCAAATGAAAGAGATTTGCTCTACGTTCGGTCCTAATCAGCGAATTTACATTCACAGCTAGGATCTTAAAGGGTCGCTCAGGCAGCGCGCCTTTAACCATTTTGCGTTGCCGGCAGAATAGAGTAGAGGTAATCCACCCTAGCCGCCTGCTCCCTGATCTGTTTTTGCACGTCGGTTAACTGACCATGAATGGTCAGCAACACCTGCATCAGATCTGCCTCTGGCACAGGAGCCGTAGGCACTTGGACCTGTTTGGCTACCTGTGGTTGAGGCTGTACCGTGTTTCCCCTTCCAGACGCGATTTGGGCGTAAGAAATTGCGGGATTGACGGAAATTGTTTTTTGGCGTACTTCAGGGCGTCTCACCTCAACTGTTTTATTTTGGGCTTTGTTTTGCCTTATCTCCTGAAAATTCGGACATCCCCGATAGTTTGCGGGGTGCCCGGAGCCTCGGCAGAGCGCACATTTTAACTGGGTCATATCTGTGACCCTATCTTGCCCGAGTTTACACTCCACTGTTTTGTGGGTATCTCCACATTTAACACAGACTGGGTCCATACCACAGTTTACTGCAACGTATCCGAACCCTTGGCAGTTCATGCATTGAAGCATGTCTTTCTGCTTATTTAGTTTTTCCCATCGTACAACTTGGTAATCCAGGACTGTTATATTCCTTAGACCACTCAATTTGCTTTGGGGCGAGAGTTGAACTAGGAAAAATGGTAAATTCCGTTTCTCCCGTCTGGCTTTGACTGTGGTGAACGGTCGGACCCCGATAAACTCGAGATCGTCGCTCGCCACTTGACGGAGCTCAGCTAAGAGCGCCTGCGGATCCGTAGAGGATTCGATACCCTTCAGGAGGACTGTTTGAAGCTTGTCTTCCTTCGGGGTGAAACTATAGTATTCTGTTCTAGTTTGGGACAGAAGGTCTTTCACTTTTTTGTAGTGCTCTAAAGATGAGCACTGAATGGAATGCCTGTCTGCGTTAAGCCGCTTAATTATGAAATTGTTGCCTATGACCGACCTACATATTTCAATTGTGTCTTTTAAATGCATTTTATAAGTATTAATAGGTGGCACCTTACCTTTCTTTGCTTGTGGCTGTTGCTGTTGTTGCTGTTGTTGTGACTGCTGCTGTTGTCTCTGCTGCTGTTGCATCGGCTGCTGTTGGGTCTGCTGCTGTTGTGACTGCTGCGGTTGTTGCTGTTGCTGTTGTTGCTGCTGCTGTTGCTGCTTCTGTGTCTGTTGTCGTTGCTGTTGTGGTTGTTGTTGTTGTTGTTTTTGTTTTGCTTGCTGTTGTTGAGGCTGATGCTGTGGTTGCTGAGACGGTTGTTGTGGTTTTTGAAGCTGTTTCGGTTGCTGCTTCTTTGACTGCTGCTTCTGTGGCTGCTGCTGGTCTGGGAGTGGTTTTTTTTCCTGAGGAGGCTGCTGTTGTAGCGAAGCTTGCTCTTGGAGCGCTTGTTGGCGGGTGCGCTGCTCAAGAGCAACTATGCGCTCCTTCTCCCGTCTTGCCTCCTGCTTCTTTTTGAGCGCTTCAACCAGCTCAATGAGCGAAGAGATCTGCTCTGTCAGAGCCTCGATCTGCTGATCCTCTTCCTCGTCGGACAGCTCAACTACCTCGCCACTGACGTACCGTCCTTCTCCTTCCACAGACATATAGGAGATGTCATCAGCATTATCGTCAGTGGCGTTTTCTTCGCCGATTAGACTGGCGTCCTTATCGTTTGGATTGACGGCAACGATCGCTCCATCAGCCTCTTCGACGTGCCTGTCATCCGTCTCAGCTTCGTCGTCGCCTTCTTCGTTGTCGTTGTTTTCACTATTGTCTTCATCGTTAGAGGAGCTATCTAGCTGCCTCTGTATTTTGGCTTGAGCCGAAGCCTTGGCTGAACGCCCGCGCCCTCCTATTTTCTTGGCTGCTTCTATATCAGAGGTGCGCTTCTTAACTACTAGGTTTGGTTTGTACCTAATGTAGCGCCTTCTCTTTAGAGGATCTTGCTCATCGACACATGCCGGTCCTGGCTTTTTCCCTTTAATAGGGCTTGATGTCTTTGCAGTTGCTATGCTGCTGGTACCGACCTCGGCACGTGCCGATGACGATGTTGTTGTAGTTGTCGTTGCTATTGTTGCTGTTGTTGCCACTTTGGGCTTTCCTGGCCCTGCTGCTGCTGCTGCTGTTGTTGTTGTTGCTTTTTGGGCTTTGGACTGCCCTGCTACATTTACACTTTGAGCTTGGCCTGATGGCCCCGCTACTTGACTGTCGGATGACACATCACCTGATGTTCCTCCAACTGTCTTCCTTGTTGTTGGGGGACCATCTTTCGATGTCCCCGTTGGTTTTCCCATCTCTCTTTCTAGTTGCTCTCGATTTCTGTTCACCTTCTCCCAGAAATTGTTTAAAAAAAAGCCCGGACCACAGTGGGGCTCGAACCCACGCCGTTCAGATCCTTCGTCTGCCACTCTACCACCTAGGCTAACTTGCCACTTGAAAATGGTAGGTTGAATTAACTATTTAACACACTCGCGTCTCTATATTAAATGATCACTGTGAAAACCGCCAACGATGCGCACTCTTCCACGGTTGCTGAACGACTGAGTCTGCCACTCTACCACCTAGGATAACTTGCCACTTGGAAATGGTAGGTTGAAATAACTTTTTAACTCACTCGCGTCTCTATATTAAATGATCACTGTGAAAGCCGCCAACGATGTGCACTCTTCCACGGTTGCTGAACGACTCTCTGCCACTCTACCAACTGGGCTAACTCGCCGCTTAAAATTGGTAACTTAATTGCCGATGCTGCTTGTGCAATTATAGCACTTAATATTTAAAATGAATTTAACTCAACTTGAACTACCGAAATTTACTACGTATGCTGGGAAAGTCGTCAATGCGACCGTATGCTTTCACAGCTGAAGATCGACTGGATTAACCAGGTGTCTCTCAGCGAGTATGATTCAATATTATTAGTAATAATAAACTTGTAATAAATAAAAAAAAAAAAAAAAAAACAATAACAAATTATTGTTTTTGGATTGTGATGTATAAGTGAAAGATTTTTACGAAAACAAAGTAATGCTATTCACATGTATTGTCGAAATCACTCAATGATAAAAAAAAACATTAAATCTTAGGATTAGCATTAGGTTTTGATTAAGCTTGGTGTTATGTAACATAAGCTTAAATGAATTGTATAATTAGTAGCATATTTTCTAGTACTACTGTACTCTACATTAAACAGTAGTACCAACTTATTATCATAGATTGTTCTATGACAAATGAATTATTAGAGTTGAATAAAGTTGTCTTTTGTAAATTGGAAGTCAGCGTGTTTACTTCAGTGGCGAAGAAGATTTTTTATTTTAAATATAATTCTTCCAGTGCGACATTTATATTACTTTAAAGTTTCAAAGGTTTTTTTTATAAGAGGGGGATATTTGCAAGGTCCCATTTTCAACAGTCGATTCCAACGAAGTAATGCTATGCTCTACGTAAATATTACCGTTTTTCGTACAACTAATAACAGAAACTTATACTCTATCCTATCTTGTAAACTTTTTAACTCTTCCTTTTGAAATTCGATCAATAAGTTATATAATCCACTTCTTAAGAAAAATTAAATCTTGGTTTCTTTGTTTTGACCTACGAGAAATTGATACGTTAGAACACTACCTTATATAATTTTAATAAGTGTCTTGTCGCGTTGAAAATAATAATTTACTTTCTACTTTTGTTTGTTTTCAGCTATATATTTATTTTGCTTATTTATGATCTTGAATGTTCTTCTTTCTTATGCTTTTGTTACTTTTTTTCTATTTGCTATAATTTCTTTGTACACCCCACACAAAGTTTCATATTAACGGGGTACCATCTCAATTAGTTTTGTAATAAATAGATGCCTCTAGCTGTTCTCATTTTTGTAAGCTTTTTAGTTAGTATATTTTACATATGTATTGTAATTAATTTTTAAGAGAGAATAAAAATAAATTGAATTGAATTGAATTAAATTAAACAAATGTGGAATTATATTGCCTTTATGCCCGTTCTTCAGTTGTTCATTTATGTGTATATGCACAATTTTATACGCATCTAGTGTCTTCTTGGATTTGTGACCTGCTTAAGCATTCTGACGTTTTCGAGCTTGATGTCAAAGTGATTGCAGCTCAAAGCATGAGAAGCAACCGAAGATTTCTCTGGTCGGTTAAACTTGATGTGACTGCAGTGTTCTGTAAAACGAACTCCCAAACTCCGTTTAGTTTGCCCGATGTATTTCATATTTCATGATTTTGCTGTTAGTTCGGTTTTATCTTTTGTTGTGCCGAGTAGATTTTTAATTTTAGTATTGCTTAAAAAACACAGCCTATATTTGTACTTTTAAGTTTCGGCTTTAATTTATAATTACACATGGTGTTTACGTAATGCCTGCTCGATCGAAATTGTTGTTGTCATCTCGTTGTTTCTTTTGTGTAAATAAAGTTGTTAAATTTGACTTTTTTAATTTTGTTTGTGTGTTGTTTGGTGTTTTCCACTTGTGATTCTGACTTATGTAGTCTGATAATCAATGTTTTGTTCTTTACACCATTGTGGGTTGTTTATAGCATTTTAACTCGTTCATTGGAGTCTAACCATTTGAATCATTAATCTCGTTTTCGTCGGCGAGGAGATGAGTATTACATAATTTATGTCAGACTTTGCGTTAGGGGTCACTGTTGGAGCAGAAACGTATTCATTTTCGCATCAGAAAATCATATTTTATTAAATTTAAATTTGCATTATTTATTCATTTAATTTTGAACATAACTACAATAAAATTTTATATATAACTTTAATTAATCGAATCTTAATCAACCGACAAATAATTTTGTATATATAATTTCAATTACCTCAATTTATTTGAATTATTATATTTAAATCTAGCGCCTAATTTATACCAATCGCCATAATTAAACAATAATTGAATTCGCCTTGAATTAATGTTAAATTATAACGTAATTTCTCTCTTATACTGCATTAAAAATGTGTATAAATACTTGCTGTAAAGAAAGAAGTAAATCATTCGTTATTATATTGTAAATCTTTCATCATCGCATTATATTGTTAAACTGTTCGCCGTATTCGCAATAAACCACGAGTCTTTGTACTTTTGCCGCATAAAACCCTTTGAGGGAAAATCTATCGTTTTTTATTTCGTCGCTTTCGTTCTTTATATCGTTGTTCACTTTTTAGATATTGAAATAGTCAAGTTTTTCGGTATTGCTATTTTCAAGTATCTTCTCTATTCGCTTTTTTCGCAACCGTTAATTTCGTAACGCATCAACCAGGATAGTTCTATCTTTTTAATCGAAAAGTGTATATAGATATCCCGGGTTGCGGTCATAGTTATATCTTGATCGTACATTTTGGCGCCCTAAACGTGTGTGAACTAAAAATCCGCTTAAAAAATCATTTAAAGTTTGATAAATCGATCAAAAATCTTTAAAATCCATGAAAGCATATGTACTCATTTTAAAAACATATTGCTGATTGTGAACAAAATTCGTAAAGGCATATATCTCATGTTAAAAATATATTGCCTATAGTGAACAAAAAGAACAAAGAAAAACTTTGAACTTAAAACTATAATATGTACCTACTTACATACATAATTAAATAATAGTGCAAGACATTGACATTGAACATTTTTTAATCGCACTTCGGTTTCGGTTTTCGGTTACGCGAGTGCATGGTGTAGGTGAAAATCCAAGGAAAAGGAGAATCAACTAAAACTCAAGAAAAAATTATCATAAATCATCCAAAAGAAAGAGGAATCAATCTACGTTGGAAATTGTTAGAGATAAGTTTACTCTAACCCAGGTATGTGTGGTCTAAATTTTATTCAAATGTGCGCTGCTGTGGATAATTTGAATTAAAAATCTAATAAAAAGTAATTTAAAACACGCACCTTCGACACAAAAAAGACCTTAAATTTGTTATATATTTTATAAAGAATATATTTAAATTACATAAATTATATTAACTCGAACAACATATCATATATTTAATTTATAAATCAAAAATCAACAAAATTAAAACAATCTCGAAAAATAAAACATCTCATACATAATTTGCTTGCTGATCAGTGATCTTATATCCGCATAATTTTTGGTGCTTTCACCAGAGAAATTTATTTTAAATCCACAAATCAAAAATTGTTTGGGAAAGGGTCATAGTGTTTCCAAATGCCCGTCTTCTTTTAAATGCAAGATTTGTAAACAACCACACCATAGCCTTTTACATAGACTTCAGCCAACAAATTTTTGTCCACAAGATGAATCCTCTCCAAACACATTAGCTGCAGCGCATTCTGCTTTGGAAAAAGAACGTGTTCCAGTCCAAGTTATTTTAGCAACAGCCTTAGTTCTTGTCAAAGATTCATTGGGAGATTTTCAGTTGGGCAGAGTCTTACTCGACTCTGGTTCTCAAGTTAATTTTGTGCATGAGAAGTTTGCAAACTCACTTGGTCTCAAAAAACATAGAAAGAATGTTGACATTGTTGGCATAGGCGTAACAGAAACTACAACCAAATACCAAACCCAATCAACAATTCGCTCACGTTATAGCAATTTTGAAGTCTCTCTAGAATTTTTAGTTTAGGAGGGTGCTCCATTACAGGGTATCAACCTGAAGCAGCGCTTAATATTAGTAGTTGGAACCTTCCTACAAACTTGGAACTAGCAGATGAATGTTTCAATCAACCTTCTCGAATAGATTTGCTGCTAGGTGCTGAAGCGTTCTTCGATCTGTTAGAAACCGGTCAAATTAAACTTGGTGATGGACTCCCATCACTACAAAAAACTGCTTTGGGATGGATAGCATCAGGAAGATACAAATCACAACAAACCAAAATCAAAACATCGTGTCTACTCAATGCAATGGATAACAACCTAGATAAATATTTAGAAAAGTTCTGGGAATTGGAAGAAGTTCAAGGTCATCAATCGATTTGGTCTGACGAACAGACTCAATGTGAAACACATTTCAAAAACACCATTCAGGTTCTTCCTAGCGGTCGTCTTATGGTTCAACTACCTCTTAAAAAAGATCCTGGATGTCTTGGAACTTCCTACGATATAGCCTTCAGAAGGTTTATGTCTCTTGAACGTAGGTTATCTAAAAATGCATCTTTAAAAACACAATATGCTGAATTTTTAAAAGAATATGAACGTTTAGGTCATATGTCGCTGGTTCCAAACCCAAACCTTGAAGAACATCATAATTACCTACCGCATCAATGCGTTGTTAGGCCTGATAGCGTGTCTACGAAATTGCGCGTAGTCTTCGACGCATCTTGTCGCACATCATCGCAAATTTCCTTAAATGGAATACTAATGGTCGGTCCTACAATTCAGGACGATCTTTTCATAATTTTACTACGCTTTCGACTCTATCGATATGCTTTAACTGCAGACATCGTTAAGATGTTTCGGCAATTTCTCGTGCATCCATTGCATAGAAGATTGCAATTCATTCTATGGAGAGAAAATGAACACACTCCAATACAAACATTTCAACTCAACACAATTACTTATGGTACTTCATCCGCACCTTTTCTGGCAATTCGTTGTCTCCAGTTTTTAGCTGAGCAAAACCAAGAGCATTTAAGCTTAGGTGCCGCTGTTCTCAAGTCTGACTTCTACGTAGATGACATGTTGACGGGAGCAGATGACATAGAAACTCTTTGTCAGAAACGGAACGAAGTAATCTCAATTTTGAAAACTGCTGGTCTAGAATTATCTAAATGGAACAGTAATCATCATTCTTTAATCGAAGAATCTAAACAAACTTTAGTGTCCACCGACAGGCATCACTGTGCGTTACTTTAATATGTAAACCCTACTACTTATCTGCACAATTGTCATTCTGTATATTAATATAATCTGACAGCCATGAGTCAGTTAGTTAGAATTTAGACACGGCATTGATCATTCACTCTCTTACAAATTTATATACCTAGTAAATAAAGATTAACTGTTCAATTTATTAACCGCTTGTTACTGATATTTCATATGGCGACGAGGTTTTTTTTTTAAAAAAAGTTAATTTTCTTAAGTGTGATTGAAGTATCAATTAAATGGCAAACACCGAGCTTGTAGACGCTTTTTCAGACCTGTTAAGGCAACAGCAATCATGGATGGAGAATATGCTTGCAAATCAGAATGACGCTATGGCACAAATTTCTCGTGGATCGAAAGACAGTGCAAATTCATCTGGTTCAAATCATATACCCATTTTTCCTCCATTTGATAAACGCAAGCAGTCGTGGTCATCTTTCGTTGATCAGCTAAATCAACATTTTAAAGCTTATAATGTTGAAGAAGAAGGCCAGAAAAAAGCATTTTTCTTATCATGGTGTGGCCCTGAAATGTACGAGCTCATTAGAAATCTGTTTGCGCATAAGAAAGTTGAAGATTTAGAGTTTTCCCAAGTCATTGCTAAGCTTACGGTGCATTTTGCTGATAAAACACATGTGCTTGCTGCCCGTTATGCTTTCTTTCAATTGCGAATGAAAGAAGACCAAACATATGCAGACTGGGTGGCAGATTTACGGGGTGCTGCTAGAGATTGTGAATTTTTGTGTGACAGAGAAGAATGCAAACAACCGTTTGTAGAAAATCTGATTAGAGACATAATTGTTTTACATACTCCACACGACACAGTCCGCTCAGCTGCTTTGCAAAAATCGAATCCTAGCTTGGACGATGTTGTGAAGATAGCGGAAACATATGAGTCGACACAAAAATCCGTATTGACTATTAAAGGTGATAACAGTGCATCTCAGACAGTTAATCATGTTGAAACCCAATATAAAAAACAACGTGCACGCTCTAGAGGTCGTTCATGTTCAGATTTTAGAAGTTCAAACTCAAAGCCACGGTGGTCTTCAAAGTATCGAAAAGAAACTAAACGATCTTGTCCTGGTTGTGGGGTAAGACACACCCAACTTCAATGTCCAATGCGTGAAGCTGAATGCAGGGTTTGCAAAAGAAAAGGCCATATATCGTCCGTGTGCTGGCAAAGTCGTAGAGGTAAAGAATGCGACAATGAAAAAATCGATCAAATTCTAACTCTTAAAGAAGAAGGCACCTATGTAGCTAGGCATGGAAAGCAATTTTTTGCCAAATTGTTAGTCAATAAGGTCGAGCTAGACTTTCAGATTGACACAGGTGCCACGTGCTCTATGATAGGCTTGCGAGCATATAGACAGCTTGAAAATCCAGTTTGTATTAATACTCATAAGATGCTAAGGGCTTATGGAAATCATGCGGTTCCCGTGAAAGGTTATGTTCACGTACAGGTTGAGTTTAGAGGCAAAGAACATACACTTGAGTTGTTGGTAGCAGACACACATGAAGGTGGAAACATTTTGGGCATGGATTGGTTTGACGTGTTGGATTTTCAAGTGAGTTGTTGTGATACTATTTTTTTCTCGAATGCTAGCAATGAAGATGAAATCGAATTAAAAGCATGTATAGAAAATATTTGTAGCCAGTTCACTGATGTGTTTGATAGTAGTCTAGGTTGTTGTAAGAACTACTCAGCTAATTTATATGTCAAAGACAATGCTAGAGCAAGATTTTTCAAAGCTCGCCCTACTCCATTTGCTTTAAAAGCTAAAGTAAAAGAGGAGTTAAACAGATTAGAAGCAGCAGGAATCATACACCCGATTGATTCAAGCCAATGGGCTGCTCCAATAGTCGTTGTTAAGAAGCCGTCTGGTAACGTAAGAATCTGTGGAGATTTTAAGATAACAATAAATCCAGAGCTTGAAGTAGACAGCCATTATATTCCTCGTGTAGAAGAGATTTTCCACAAGCTAGAAGGAGGTGTCTATTTTTCGAAGATTGACCTTAGCAATGCATACTTTCAAATACCCCTCGAGAAGGAATCCAGGAAGTACACTGTAATCAACACAGATTTTGGCTTATTTGAGCATCTCAGGTTACCGAATGGAGTTGCTAGTGCTCCATGCATGTTTTAAAAATTAATGGATCAAATCATTGCTGGAATGGATCATTGTGCCGTTTTTATTGACGATTTTATAGTTACAGGCCGTAACAACAAAGAGCATGCAGAAAACGTCAAGGAACTTTTGGGACGGTTGAGGTTATTTGGTCTACACTGTGAAGTTAAGAAGTGTGAGTTTGCTAAGCAAAGTGTCGAGTATCTTGGTCACAAGATTGATGCTAAAGGTATAAGGCCAACCGACACTGGAATCGAAGCCGTCAGAAACATGAAACCGCCAAAAGACCTTAAGCAATTGCAGGCGTTTTTAGGAAAAGTCACGTATTATGGTAAGTTTATTAATAATCTTTCACAACTTGCAGCTCCGCTCAACGAGTTAAGAAAAAACAACACGTGTTTTATTTGGACCGCACGCCAACAAGAAGCTTTCGATAAACTGAAGTGTGAGGTTGTGGAAGCAACTCGTCTTGTACATTTTTCAAACGAATTACCACTAGTGCTAGCTACGGATGCATCGTTCCATGGCGTTGGTGCTGTATTAATGCATCGATTTCCAGATGGCTCTGAACGCCCTATAGCCCACGCATCCAAAACCCTGAACGCACAACAAATCAAATATAGCCAAATCGAGAAGGAGGCGTTATCAATAATATTTGGGGTACAGAAATTTCACCAATACATATACGGTCGTAAATTCGAATTGGTTACTGACAAGCCGCTCTTGTCCATATTTAGCCCCAGTAAGCAGTTACCAACGATGACAGCACACAGACTACAAAGATGGGCCATTATATTGATGGCATATACTTATACCATCAAGTACAAGCCAACACGTCAACATGGCAATGCTGATGGTTTGTCGCGCCTACCCGTAGGGTCCGATCTGAAGTTTGACAGGGAAGTAGAAAAAATTTTTGAGATAACCGCCGAGCTGGACAACGAAATTGATTTTCCTGTAAATGCAAAGTTAGTAGCAAAAGAAACAAGCAAGGACCATGTGCTTAGAAAGGTTAATCGACTGCTAGACGTTGGTTGGCCAGAAAGACTATCAAAAGATGAAGAAGAACTAAAGCCTTACTTCTTGCGGCGATTCGCTTTAACTCGCCAAAATGGAGTTTTACTTGAGCAAGGAAATGATATGTCCAGGGTCATCGTTCCTTTTAAGCTGAGAAAAAAAGTGTTATCCATGTTGCATGCTGGCCATTGGGGAATAGTGAGAACAAAGCAGTTAGCTCGTCGACATTGCTGGTGGCCTGGAATCGACCATGAAATTGAATTGTTGGTACAACGATGCGAAACCTGTCAACAGAATGCTGCTAACCCGCGACAGGAGTTTACAAGCTGGCCGACTCCATCCGAACCATGGCTAAGAGTACATGTGGATTTTGCTGGTCCATTTTTGTCGGGCATGTATCTCATCTGCGTAGATGCTTACTCAAATTTTCCTTATGTGGTCGAAATGTCAAATACGTCAGCCGAATCAACCATTAAAGCCTTGGATAGCATCTTCGGAATCGAAGGCCTACCCCAGTTGTTAGTTTCCGACAACGGCCCGCAGTTTACATCGGAACAGCTTCATAAGTTTTGTGCAGAGCGCAACATACAACACTTGCGATCAGCTCCTTTCCACCCCGCATCCAACGGAGAAGCTGAGCGAATGGTTAGGACTTTTAAGTCTGCTATGAGAAAGCTGTTTCAAGATGGTAATAATAAAAAAAAAGCTTTATTAGACTTTCTAGTTTCTTACAGATCTTTACCAAATGCAAGTGGAAAGTCGCCCGCAGAGCTTCTCCATGGTAGACAGCCCCGTACACTTTTGTCACAGTTAGCACCACGTGAGGAAGTGTCACAGCAGCTCCCAATCAAGTCAAAGTTCACAAGGGGAGAAGAAGTTTATATCCGAAACTTTTCAAGAGGATCAAAGTGGATACCTGCCAAAATCACAAATAAAGTTGGCAACCGAATGTTTGACATCAAAATCAAATTAGAAAAGCCATTGGAATACCTGAATTTGACGAAGCTCAACGTTTAGCTGCACTTAGTCACTGTGAGCAACATGCACCTCTGCCTACCCCTTCAACAACGATCTTGGAATCAAAGCCCAGTAATGTGAGTATATCGCCACCAATGGAACATCAGCAACGACGCTCACATCGCACCAGAAGACCGGTTGTCAGATTCACACCACCTGTTACCATATGCCACAGAAGACGATAACTTTGGAGGGGAGAGAAATGTAGTGTCAACCGACAGGCATCACTGTGCGTTACTTTAATATGTAAACCCTACTACTTATCTGCACAATTGTCATTCTGTATATTAATATAATCTGACAGCCATGAGTCAGTTAGTTAGAATTTAGACACGGCATTGATCATTCACTCTCTTACAAATTTATATACCTAGTAAATAAAGATTAACTGTTCAATTTATTAACCGCTTGTTACTGATATTTCACAAACGGATATAAAATTAACTGAATCCAATCTTACAAGCACATTAGGTATTGCGTGGAATCCTCGTGCTGATGAGTTTATCTTTTCGTACAAACCAACTCGGATCTTTACCAAGTATACAAAAAGATCTATTCTCTCACTTTCGTCGTCACTTTTTGATCCAATGGGTTTGCTTAGTCCCATAATCATTAGAGCGAAGATAATCCTTCAACAGCTCTGGATAGAAAAGTTTGATTGGGATGTTTCCATTTCACAAAACATCGAAGACGAGTGGTGTCAGTTCATGGCAGATCTTAACTCTGTTCAAAATCTTCCGGTACCTCGATATGTTTTTATTGAAAACAAATATAAATTCCAAATACATGGATTTGCAGACGCTTCTATGAAGGCATATGGATGCTGCATCTATATGAGGAGCCTTGATACTCATGGGTCTGTTGGAGTTAAGCTTTTAGTAGCTAAATCCAGAGCTGCTCCTGCAAAGAAGAAACAACTTCCCCGATTAGAGCTCTGTGCAGCACATCTCTTATCCAAACTTTGGGTAAAAATTCAAAAAATCGTTATTAATGACTATTCGAAAGCATATTTTTGGACTGATTCTACAATCGTTCTGCACTGGATATCCACACATTCTTCGAAACTGAACACGTTTGTCGGAAACCGAGTTGCAGAAATTCAGGAAACAACGAAGGAGGTAGTTTGGAAACATGTTCCAACATTTGACAATCCAGCCGATGTAGTCTCTCGAGGATGTACGGTGGAGGAGTTAAAAAACTCGATTTGGTTCAAGGGTCCTGAATTTTTAATAGAAAATGAAGAAAACTGGCCATCTTCACCAGAAATTCTTCTTTCCCCAGAAGAACTGTCGTTGGAGACAAGAAAAACTATATTAACCTGTCGAACCAAAAACCAAAACTGCTATTTACAAATTATAGATCGCATAAGCTCATATACAAAAGTTGTAAGAGTTTTCGCATACGTTGCAAGGTATATCAATTGCTTGAAGAAGAAACCAGCCCCAGAAGATGAACTCACCGTTGAAGAGCTGGAATACTCGCTGCAGATAATAATCAACGTGCTTCAAATGGAGTACTTTGCGACGGAAATCGATGCAATAAAAACAAAATCGAAACTTAAAGGATCAATTAAATGGTTAGATCCTTTCATAGACAACAGAAATGGACTCCTATTGTTGAGAGTAGGAGGAAGGTTGAAGCATGCTGATATTCCTGAGGAAAGCAAACATCCATTATTACTACCGAAGGAATGTATGTTCAGCACTGTATTCATTCGGCATCTGCATTTTTCGAATTACCATGCAGGTCCAAAAGCTCTTGTGGCGCTGACAAGAGAACGATTCTGGATAGTCAATGTTCGAGCGTTAGCCCGAAGTGTCGTAAGAAATTGTCCTCATTGTGCCAGATATCGCCCAAAATTATATGAGCAGGTAATGGGAGATTTACCAGCTCAAAGATTGACCCCATCACGTCCATTTTTATGTTGTGGGGTAGATTTCTGCGGTCCTATAAATACCTATTACAAAATTCGAGGCAAAGTGCCTTATAAAACATATGTGGCTGTCTTTGTTTGTTTCGCTTCGAAAGCTGTCCATTTGGAAGCTGTGTCGGACCTTTCAGCCGATGCCTTTATAGGTGCTTTGAAAAGGATGATAGGTCGTAGAGGTCTTCCAAGAGATATTTATTGTGACAACGCCACAAATTTTGTTGGCGCACAGTCAAAACTAAAAGAATTTCGTGATATGTTGTTCAAAAATTCCAACCAAAAAATTATCGTTAATTTTTGTACTAATGTCTATATAAATTTTCATTTTATACCCCCCAGAGCACCACACTTCGGTGGAATTTGGGAAGCTGCCGTTAAAGTTGCGAAAGGCCATCTTTATCGCAGCCTGGGAAATGCCAAACTGTCATTTGAAGAGTTGACAACTGCTCTTGTCGAAATTGAGGCCATAATGAACTCGAGGCCAATTACTCCAGTGTCAACAGATCCCAACGATTTCGAAGCCCTAACACCAGCACATCTTCTGATCGGTGCATCATTGCAGTCAATCCCAGAACCAAGTATTGAAGTATCCGATATTAGCTATCTTCAAAGGTGGCGACGAATCAACGCCGTGAAAACACATTTTTGAAGAGGTGGTCTTCTGAATATATTCAAGAACTTCAAGGTCGTTCGAAGTGGACATCATCCAGCCCAAATATTACTCTGGGCAGCCTAGTCATCATCCACGAAGATAATTTGCCGCCTCAGAAATGGCTCTTGGGAAGAGTCACGAATGTTATCGAAGGAGCTGATGGGCGAGTCAGAGTCGCTGATGTAAGAACCCAACGAGGCGAGTTTAGACGACCCATCCGCAAACTTGCAGCTATACCGTCTTGAAAGGTGATCCTTTCAAAGGAGGCGGAATGTTGGAGCAGAAACGTATTCATTTTCGCATCAGAAAATCATATTTTATTAAATTTAAATTTGCATTATTTATTCATTTAATTTTGAACATAACTACAATAAAATTTTATATATAACTTCAATTAATCGAATCTTAATCAACCGACAAATAATTTTGTATATATAATTTCAATTACCTCAATTTATTTGAATTATTATATTTAAATCTAGCGCCTAATTTTTGGTATAAATTAGGCGCTAGATTTAAATATAATAATTCAAATAAATTGAGGTAATTGAAATTATATATACAAAATTATTTGTCGCCATAATTAAACAATAATTGAATTCGCCTTTGAATTAATGTTAAATTATAACGTAATTTCTCTCTTATGCTGCATTAAAAATGTGTATAAATACTTGCTGTAAAGAAAGAAGTAAATCATTCGTTATTATATTGTAAATCTTTCATCATCGCATTATATTGTTATACTGTTCGCCGTATTCGCAATAAACCACGAGTCTTTGTACTTTTGCCGCATAAAACCCTTAGAGGGAAAATCTATCGTTTTTTATTTCGTCGCTTTCGTTCTTTATATCGTTGTTCACTTTTTAGATATTGAAATAGTCAAGTTTTTCGGTATTGCTATTTTCAAGTATCTTCTCTATTCGCTTTTTTCGCAACCGTTAATTTCGTAACGCATCAACCAGGATAGTTCTATCTTTTTAATCGAAAAGTGTATATAGATATCCCGGGTTGCGGTCATAGTTATATCTTGATCGTACAGTCACCGCAATGATATTATGAGTGGTTGTAACGCGAGGGATCGGATGGTCCCGCTACAAAACAGAAAAATAATTTTTAATCCATACTCAAGAATCTTTTTATTCAATATGATAGAAAATCATAGAGAGATGATTAATTTGAATTTAATCCTGAATATGAATTAAAAATTATATTAATCTTTAACGACTGGAACAAGGGTTAAGGCGTCCCTGGGTGTTAGATGTTTCAGTCAAAAACTAGATAAGAAGGCCAAACACTGGATGAGACCAGTTTAAGACACACAAGTTTCGTAGTTAAAAATTTTCCCCAAGATATACTCTCTGTTTAAGTAGCGAAAAACGTTCCTGTCGGATCCTATTTCATAAAAAAAAATCGAGAGAATAGTCGATTGAGAAAAGATAGGTATAAAGATATGCTCCTGACCATCAACTGTTCGATAGTAGACGATGGCTAAAGAAAACATTTTACCTACTTCTCCCAATAGAGTATCTCTCTAAGAATGTAACAACTACATATTTTCAAAGACACCACTGATTATTAAACTTTACGTCTGATTTATAACCTAGGCGTAGTCAGATGGTCTCCAAGAGATCTAGGAAGAGTCTCCACTCATCTTCGACACTCTCGAGAAAAGTTGATCTGACTTCGGAATGATGGTGATTAATAAAGAGAAAGCTCTTGAGAAAGGGTGCGATGTTTCGGAAGAGTTTTTAATTCCTCTATCTATTGTGTTCGGTAGATTAAAGATTCTCCTCAAAAAGATTGTTCCCTAAATTAATCCCACAATACTGGATCCGAAAGCTATCTATCCCACCAACTTATAGTACCTTCTCCTAAGATTGGGCACGTCCAAGCCAGGACACATAAGGTGACTACCACCACACCGCTGCTTCAGGTCTGCAAGTTCGCCGGGGCCCTGCTCGTCGGCACAGGGAAGTGAGTGGTGCTGCAGGAGTGATAGTCGGTGTCACATTTATTAGACCTGGAATCTTGCTGGATGTTGACTCTGTTGAAGGAAAGAAGCTATGCTAAAAAGCAAAGGGGCCGAGATAAATAGTGAGTCAGTAGAATATAGCTTGAAAAAGTGATAAAAAAAGGTGGAAGCGAGTATGTTGACAGAAATGTCGAGATAGAGATGTTATAATCTCGAAGGATTGCCTAACCCTACCCTCCTATGTCCTATTTCATCCTTGAAGTTTCCTAGGACCCTATTGTGGCGGAAGAATCAATTTTTATAAGATACTTCATAAAAAAATTATATAAAAAAAATCTAATATAAATTTCTTTACTAATTACTAATTTGAATTTATAACCTCTCACTATTACTATCTTTTTCTTTACTATTCAAAAATAAGGTGTGAGAACCTGTTAATCAAAAAAAAAATTCTGACAAAACTCTAAGACAAAAATAAAACTTTGAACCTAAACTTCTTTAACGTAATTGATCCTTTTCAAGCAAAAGCAAAAAAAAAAGAAATTTTATTTTTGCTTGAGAAAAATTTCCAAATGAGAACTGGCGTATTAAAACACTCTTCCTCTGCTACGTTGTATAACGGCTTACTCCGGTGAGTAATCGTTTTATTACAGAAAAGCCTAACACGAGTTAACAAATCGATCAAATGAATCATATATTTCCGTTTGATCTTCAATTGGCCGCTTATCTCTATATTAATTTCTTAATAGTAGACAAGGTAGTCGTTCTGGAGAGCCAAAATCAAATGGATAATCGATTCTCAAGTCCGCGATTAATTTATTATTAGTATTCTTTACCGAGCTAAAATTCGATAGGTATGTACCTATATCGCGATTCAAAATTTCTAATGTCAGAACGACAGAAGTTACTAATTATTCAAAAAAAAAAATCGAAAAAAAGTTTATGTAGGACGTCTCCACTGTATCAAATTTTCCCATCCGGAATTTTCAAAGAAGAAATCATAAAAATTTTTCAAAACAATTTTAATCAAATTTAAAAGTGTGGATCTGAAGGATCTTTGAGAACGCTGGCAGGTACATTCAAACCATACCTTAGCTGAAATGAATTTTGATTAGTTTTATATATAAAAAAAATGTTAATTAAATCAATAAAAAAATCAATATAATTATCAATATAGAAATCTCCTATGCCTAAAAGGTTCGACGAAGGGAAGGTGCACCCTACCAAGGACAAAACCAAATAGCTAGGTTTAAACTTTTTGTTTTTGGTTTTTAGTAAGTTATCTTTAAGTATTTTATTATCTTTACTAAATTTTGTTCTTTGCAGATTTCAGGGTCCCCGCTGTAGTCAAGGATGGGAACAGTGTGCGTGTATTTTAATAATTTGGTTTCATCCAAAACAAATTATTATTGTAGCTTTCGATTTTCGAAAACAAAATTTGGTAAATTTCTGTTTTTTACCGACTTGGATATTCTAAACATAAAACGTATAATCTATAGATCTAGAAATAAAAAAACAATATTCTTTTATAGATCGATAAAAAAAATTCAATTGTATATTCATCTTCAGTGGTAGGTACTCATACTTCAAAATTCTCAAGTTTGTAATTGATCTTAACTTTCTTTATCTTTTACTGAAGGATCAAGATGAAACGAAATATTAAATTCACTTGCACACTCGTAAAAAAATTACTTAAAATTGCTTTTTATTTGTAGGAAAGTTACGATACACCTCGACAGCGTTCAACACTTAAAACAATTCGAATAAATATTTGTTCACCTAGACTTGTGAACCAAGTCGAAAATTTTTGTTAAATAGTCAATACAATTTTTGGTTCGTAGTAATCTAGTAGTTCAGACACACACTCAGTAATTTTAGCTTATATCGCAACCTTTGTTTATTTCGAAACACTTCTCAAATTAATTCATCCCTATCCAATCAGCTGTGCTAATATGGTGGATTGGAATGTATGTCCAAATGTTAAAGGAGAAAAGTTAAGAGCGCCAAAATATGTTCCACTCCACGTCCAATAGGACAGAGCGAAGTTGAGAATATTAGCGTGGGGTAAACATATTGAGAAGTAGAACGATGAACAAGATGGAGGCCGCCATGAATGACTCCTATTCATCGACATGGAAACGTCCAGAAGAAGAAAAATAAGTAGAACAGTTGAGGTAGAGTAAAAAGTCCAAACTTACACTGAAAAATTAGGCGTAAAGAATGTTTACAAAAAAATATACCGAAATATATAAAGTTAGAAGTATTGAATGACGTAGTGGTTTAAAATAATGTAAAATAGTGAAATTATATCGTTGGAAGAATTTGCGTAAATAGACAGATAGGCAGTTTTAATCAGGCAAACATATTAAGAAAATTACCTAAGCTGACTCAAGTATTTTTGTAGAACCCTTCTTATCGAGCAAAAAAATTTTAGTTGAAATAAACGTTATAAAAATCAATTAAGTTAATCTACTGACTTTATCAAAATTCTCATCCAGACAAATAAAGAGTGTAGAACAACCTTCTAATAAGAACAGTAAACATTTTTCACAAGTTAGACCATCGAGGAAAGAAAAGAGAAGGAAAATCGAAGTCATATGACGTACTAAACGTCACCCAGAAATATCTATAAATTTTTTTTTTGGATCGTCATATCAATTTTAATGCTTGTCCTGACTCGAAAAGCAGGGAAAAAGAATTTCTAGTCATCGCGACTCACACGTCCAAAGTTTTATAAATAGACCTAAAAGTAAAGAAAATACTTACTAGTCCTAAACGGAATAAAAAGAGAAAAATCAGTCGAAGATATTGCCCAACAAAAATGACCTCCATAAAAAGAAAATCAAATAGTTCAAAAATTTTATTTATTTTAAATATTTTATTTCGACCTCAGTAGATGATAGACGAAAATCCATCTTAAATATACAATAAAGACTATACGTCATTTAAAAATTAAATCACACATGTCGTTCAATAAAATCAATCATACAATCGATAAAATAGTTTATACGCATGTGCAAATTAAAACCGACAGGCGGCGTAAAAATATTCGCTAACATACGGACTAAACACGTTCATCCCCCTGATGACGTAATTCTTTAGCATGGAGTATAATACTTCTGTCTGAGCGCTCTGCTATAGAGACAAAATGAGAAATGAAATTCTAAATGAGGGGTAGCGTCACGAAACCTATTGGACAATTTCCTATTCATCCATCATCCACACGCAAGTAAGAAAGCAAAAGGTAAGAAAGCAAAAAGATAAATAGTGAGTCAGTAGAATATAGCTTGAAAAAGTGATAAAAAAAGGTGGAAGCGAGTATGTTGACAGAAATGTCGAGATAGAGATGTTATAATCTCGAAGGATTGCCTAACCCTACCCTCCTATGTCCTATTTCATCCTTGAAGTTTCCTAGGACCCTATTGTGGCGGAAGAATCAATTTTTATAAGATACTTCATAAAAAAATTATATAAAAAAAATCTAATATAAATTTCTTTACTAATTACTAATTTGAATTTATAACCTCTCACTATTACTATCTTTTTCTTTACTATTCAAAAATAAGGTGTGAGAACCTGTTAATCAAAAAAAAAATTCTGACAAAACTCTAAGACAAAAATAAAACTTTGAACCTAAACTTCTTTAACGTAATTGATCCTTTTCAAGCAAAAGCAAAAAAAAAAGAAATTTTATTTTTGCTTGAGAAAAATTTCCAAATGAGAACTGGCGTATTAAAACACTCTTCCTCTGCTACGTTGTATAACGGCTTACTCCGGTGAGTAATCGTTTTATTACAGAAAAGCCTAACACGAGTTAACAAATCGATCAAATGAATCATATATTTCCGTTTGATCTTCAATTGGCCGCTTATCTCTATATTAATTTCTTAATAGTAGACAAGGTAGTCGTTCTGGAGAGCCAAAATCAAATGGATAATCGATTCTCAAGTCCGCGATTAATTTATTATTAGTATTCTTTACCGAGCTAAAATTCGATAGGTATGTACCTATATCGCGATTCAAAATTTCTAATGTCAGAACGACAGAAGTTACTAATTATTCAAAAAAAAAAATCGAAAAAAAGTTTATGTAGGACGTCTCCACTGTATCAAATTTTCCCATCCGGAATTTTCAAAGAAGAAATCATAAAAATTTTTCAAAACAATTTTAATCAAATTTAAAAGTGTGGATCTGAAGGATCTTTGAGAACGCTGGCAGGTACATTCAAACCATACCTTAGCTGAAATGAATTTTGATTAGTTTTATATATAAAAAAAATGTTAATTAAATCAATAAAAAAATCAATATAATTATCAATATAGAAATCTCCTATGCCTAAAAGGTTCGACGAAGGGAAGGTGCACCCTACCAAGGACAAAACCAAATAGCTAGGTTTAAACTTTTTGTTTTTGGTTTTTAGTAAGTTATCTTTAAGTATTTTATTATCTTTACTAAATTTTGTTCTTTGCAGATTTCAGGGTCCCCGCTGTAGTCAAGGATGGGAACAGTGTGCGTGTATTTTAATAATTTGGTTTCATCCAAAACAAATTATTATTGTAGCTTTCGATTTTCGAAAACAAAATTTGGTAAATTTCTGTTTTTTACCGACTTGGATATTCTAAACATAAAACGTATAATCTATAGATCTAGAAATAAAAAAACAATATTCTTTTATAGATCGATAAAAAAAATTCAATTGTATATTCATCTTCAGTGGTAGGTACTCATACTTCAAAATTCTCAAGTTTGTAATTGATCTTAACTTTCTTTATCTTTTACTGAAGGATCAAGATGAAACGAAATATTAAATTCACTTGCACACTCGTAAAAAAATTACTTAAAATTGCTTTTTATTTGTAGGAAAGTTACGATACACCTCGACAGCGTTCAACACTTAAAACAATTCGAATAAATATTTGTTCACCTAGACTTGTGAACCAAGTCGAAAATTTTTGTTAAATAGTCAATACAATTTTTGGTTCGTAGTAATCTAGTAGTTCAGACACACACTCAGTAATTTTAGCTTATATCGCAACCTTTGTTTATTTCGAAACACTTCTCAAATTAATTCATCCCTATCCAATCAGCTGTGCTAATATGGTGGATTGGAATGTATGTCCAAATGTTAAAGGAGAAAAGTTAAGAGCGCCAAAATATGTTCCACTCCACGTCCAATAGGACAGAGCGAAGTTGAGAATATTAGCGTGGGGTAAACATATTGAGAAGTAGAACGATGAACAAGATGGAGGCCGCCATGAATGACTCCTATTCATCGACATGGAAACGTCCAGAAGAAGAAAAATAAGTAGAACAGTTGAGGTAGAGTAAAAAGTCCAAACTTACACTGAAAAATTAGGCGTAAAGAATGTTTACAAAAAAATATACCGAAATATATAAAGTTAGAAGTATTGAATGACGTAGTGGTTTAAAATAATGTAAAATAGTGAAATTATATCGTTGGAAGAATTTGCGTAAATAGATAGGCAGTTTTAATCAGGCAAACATATTAAGAAAATTACCTAAGCTGACTCAAGTATTTTTGTAGAACCCTTCTTATCGAGCAAAAAAATTTTAGTTGAAATAAACGTTATAAAAATCAATTAAGTTAATCTACTGACTTTATCAAAATTCTCATCCAGACAAATAAAGAGTGTAGAACAACCTTCTAATAAGAACAGTAAACATTTTTCACAAGTTAGACCATCGAGGAAAGAAAAGAGAAGGAAAATCGAAGTCATATGACGTACTAAACGTCACCCAGAAATATCTATAAATTTTTTTTTTGGATCGTCATATCAATTTTAATGCTTGTCCTGACTCGAAAAGCAGGGAAAAAGAATTTCTAGTCATCGCGACTCACACGTCCAAAGTTTTATAAATAGACCTAAAAGTAAAGAAAATACTTACTAGTCCTAAACGGAATAAAAAGAGAAAAATCAGTCGAAGATATTGCCCAACAAAAATGACCTCCATAAAAAGAAAATCAAATAGTTCAAAAATTTTATTTATTATTTTATTTCGACCTCAGTAGATGATAGACGAAAATCCATCTTAAATATACAATAAAGACTGTACGTCATTTAAAAATTAAATCACACATGTCGTTCAATAAAATCAATCATACAATCGATAAAATAGTTTATACGCATGTGCAAATTAAAACCGACAGGCGGCGTAAAAATATTCGCTAACATACGGACTAAACACGTTCATCCCCCTGATGACGTAATTCTTTAGCATGGAGTATAATACTTCTGTCTGAGCGCTCTGCTATAGAGACAAAATGAGAAATGAAATTCTAAATGAGGGGTAGCGTCACGAAACCTATTGGACAATTTCCTATTCATCCATCATCCACACGCAAGTAAGAAAGCAAAAAGTTTATAAGTCTCTAGAAAATAAAGAAAAGTAAAAATATAAAAGTTGGCAAGAATATTATAAAGTTACAAAAATAAAATACTCCGAAAACAATAATTCAAAGGATTAGCAGATTGTTAAAAGGAATACATTTTTATCAGAGTGAGTAAAAGCACACAAGGGTTGAAGTACATGTTCAGAACATGGAAGCAATCGTGCAAAAAATTTATTTTTACTATCAAAAATTTCTTCAAATCTGTTAGGTAGCAAAAATAAATTATTCACAAAATTTTCTTTATCGTTTGATTGAAGGTGATTGTGCAAAAATTGTGCAAAAGTCCACCAAAAATCGAACTCGTGTCCGACTAAATAATTGCTCCGACACGAGTATCGATTTCAGACGGACAAATTGGGATAATATCAGGGAATCTGATAATCATCCTCGATTCTGCACTACTTCAGACACCACCTAGAAAATTTTACCGGCAGATTGCTGAAAAAAAAGAAGATTTGGTTGAGCCTCGCGACGAAAACGAGCTCAGACCAATTCTTACGCTATAAAACGCTTAGAGAAAAATCGCAAAAATTATTTCACATACAACACCATTAAACCAGGTAAATGTAGAAAAATTTAAATTTCTTTCTTTTGAATATGCACCTAAAAGATACGAAAAGTACACAAAAAAAAGAATTCTTTTTTTTTGATATTGGTCACGTCAAAAAGACCATAAATATCGTGCTATTCAATTCTGAAAACGAAATAATAAAATTATTTTTCCCTTTGTTGAAGTAGAATTAGATTTTTATTGGTAGATAGTTAGATACAATAAATAGGCACCTATATTAATTTTTTTATTATATAATAGGTAGATCCCTTTGTGTTTCAACACGTGTCGGCGGACACGTTGCGGCAAATTGGCAAGGCTTGGCTACGTCTGACAAGTGGTCTCATTAGCCACCCGAAGACAACACAGCTCGGCCAACCAAAGAAGCACAAAAGTACCTACCTGGTCCTAATACCCAGTGGGATACCACCAATTGAAGATGTCTAAAACAAATTTTGGATTTTGGTTAACTCTGATGAGCAAAATACTGTGCGGCCAGTATTCTTATCATCAAGGAACATCAAACTAAAACATCGTGGGACAACACCAATGTACAACAAACCAAAAACTATGCAGAAAAATCTAGTTGGACAACGAATGTCGAAAATCTGTTGGAGGCACCTTTAGACAGATAAAAATTATCAAGAGTATATGTGTAATAACACACATAGAGGTATCAAGTTTAAAAATTAATTTTTCTTTTAGTAGCATTATTCCCCAGTAGTTTCCCTCAAGCAGGTAGTTTTTTTTTGATAATAAAGCATCTCGAGTTAAATAATTGATATTTTAAAAAAACTTTTATATCTAAAGATACCAAGCCATACAAGAAAATTTATATGTAGACAGAAGTAACCTAATTAAGGATATATCTTTGAACTTATCCTTTTTGATATTAATTGAGTGCATTAATCACCCCAATAAATGAATTGTTAAAAGAAGATTGAGTGCTCAAGAAAAAAAAGAGTGCTATAATCACAAAAAAAAAAAAAAAGAGATTTCAAAAAAAAATATAGATGTGAAAAGATAATCTTCTGCTTTGATTAAAGATAAACTATTTTTTTTTTTGCTAATTTGTAAACTGAAAGTTTACTGACAAGTGCTGAGAATTTAACGATTACATTTTTTTTTGTGTAATCCAGTGTCTCTATATGAAGAAAGAGGCACAAAGCTATCATCTGTAGCGAAAATAGAACAAACTAAGTTGTTTGAATTTGTACCTACCTACATATGAAACAAATTATTTGCAATAATCTCGATTTGAAAACTTAAAGTAAATATTTTAATGTGTCCGGATACAATCTTTGAATTAAATTTTAATAAATACATATATAATCGGTGGATAAAATTCGTGTATTAAATTTTTTTTGTGTAAAGCTACGTTTTGATCTCGAACATTAAGTGAATCGTTCGATTATTAATTCAGAGTCGGTCTGAAAGAAAAGTAAAGAAAATTCTTTTTTGTAAAGTTTAAAATCTTAATGTTTTTTTTTTTATATGAAGTTTGGTGGAACGATTCATTAAACACTTACCCCACTGAACCTGTCTCTGAAATCTGCAAAGAAAAAAAAAGTTAAGCAAATTCTTTGAGTAAACACAAATCAAGTACCTGATAAAAATAAAAGTTTTTTTTGTCTGGGTAACACAATGGTAGGGTGCACTCTCCCCTCGTCGATCCCCATGATTGTCTGAAATATTAATATTGAAGATATATTGATTTTAATATTGATTTATAAACAAAATTTATTTAAATAACTAACCAATTTCTTCCAGCTACGGTATGGTTTGGATGTACCTGCCAGCTATAGTATGATCCTTCAGATCCAAAAATTTTATCTTGTTTGCTTAAGCATTTTGATTCTTCTTTGAAAATTTCGGGTGGGATTAAAATTTATGAACAGTGGAGGCGTCCTACGCATAACTTTTGTCTTGTAAATAAAATTTTTATTGGATTTTTGATTAACTGGGACTTAGAAAGTTCCTGAGTTGAAATTTTTAAGATCGCGATAAATAGGTATCCACCTATCGTCTAGTTCGTGTAAATTTAGAGTCAACAAAAAATATAAATTTTTTGTCGCGGGTAAAAGAATCAATTCTCTGTTTAGTCTTCGCTATGCGGAATAATCTACCTTATCTGATATTATTCGTAATATAGAGATAAGAAGCCATAATAAGACTCAACAAGAAATTGTGATTACCTATACGCTTTGAAAACTCGTGTAGGCATTTGTGAATTATTAAACGGTTATTTATCGAAATAATTCGTTTCGTGTGGTAGAGGGAAACAATTCAGTTTGTCGTTCCTCACTATTGAGATTTTTCCGAGCGGATTTTTTTTTAAAGTTCTAAATAGCTTTTGTAGATCCTATCTCGGAATCACTTTGGCTTCGAGTATAGATTTTTTTTTGCGGTTAGATTTTATTTCAATTAGAAATTCTCATATCTCGTTAGTATCACAGTAATTTTTTTTTTGTGCCATAATAATTTTGTAGTTTGAAGATCAGAAATTTAAAGAACCAAAAAAAAATATAGTAAAGTCATGTATAATAATGAAGAATAATATCAGTACGAAACGTTTGTCTTTTCTGATTTTTGAAAATTAGTTTCGAATAGTAATTTGGATTGAGATATGGTAGAAGAGTAAGAGCCAAATAATGTTAGTTTTAAGTTAAGGAAATAAAAGTTGTTGAATAATTTTAATCTTTAAATTGATTCTTTTGATTTTCTCCGGATTTCTTTTGGATTTTCCTTATTGAGACAATTAATGTCTGGCGGATCGAATTTATTTCTCGTCAGAGGTTATCTTTTAGGTAATATGTTTATTTAAGGCCAAGTGAAGAGACGTGGCTGGAGCCATCCTGACGAAGGGACGAAGTCTTCAACTGACGAGCGGCTTACAATCATGTAAGGATAAACAAGGTCCATTTCAAATTTTTCCATGATTCATGTTGCGGGATATTTCTATTATAAATTCAGTACCCATAGAAATGTCAATGGGTGGTGTCTTTAATGGACTAGTCTCCATTAACGTCACCTAGGTAGGGAAGTTAGGTACAAGGGGGAGTCATCAACATCTGATTCTCCCACCACAATAGGGTCCTAGTAAACCTTAAGGATGAAATAGGACATAGGAGGGTAGGGTTAGGTAATCCTTCGAGATTAAAACATCTCAATCTCGACTTTTCCGTCGACAATCGTCTTCCACCTTTATTTTATCACTTTTTCCAATTCTTTTCTGCTGACTCGCTATTCAACTCGGCCCCTTTGCTTTTTAGCATAGCTCTTCTCAAACATAACAGAGTCAACCAACAACAAGACTCCAGGTCTAACAAATGCGACACCGGCTATCACTCCTGCAGCACCACCCACTTCCCTGTGCCGACGAGCACGGCCCCGGCGAACTTGCAGACCTGAAGCAGCGGTGTGGTGGTAGTCACCCTATCTATCCAGGCTTGGACGTGCCCTATCTTAGGAGAAGGTACTATAAGTTGATGGGATAGATAGTTTTCGGATCCAGATTGTGGGGATTGATTTAAGGAACAATCTTTTTGAGGAAGACCTATTATTTTACTATACTCAACAGATAGAGGAATTAGAAACTCTTCCAATATATCACATTCCTTTTCTCAAGAAGTTTTCCCTTCATTAACCTCCCTCGATTTGAAGTCAGATCAACTTTCTTCGGGAGAGTCTGAAATGGGTGGAGACTCATCTAAGATTTTTCGAAGACCATCTGACCACGCCTTGATTATAAATCAGACGTAAGGTTTATCAATCCGGGGTGTCTTGGAAAATAAGTATAGGTCATCCACATACTTAGAGAGGTGTTCGGTTGGAAAAGAGTGGAGAGGGGATCCTCTGGGACATCGTCTGCGGAGCCGTAGATGATGACCCACAGCATCTTTTCACGCTTCTCTCTTCTTAACAGATCATCCTCTCGAATTTATGGAATAGGATCCGTTCTAGAAAATAATTCCGCTACAACAACAGAAAAGACAGTAAGGAGGTCAAGATCAACCTTATAAATAGAGTGTCAACAATCTAACATCAACCAGTGTTTTGGGGTTTCGTTTCTTCGTCGTCTCTTGGTTATTTGACACCCGTATACACTCTTAATCTTGACTCACGACCATCTCCGACCATAGTGCCGTCGAGCCTTTTTAATTTTATTTTTTTAATAATAATTTTTATAATTTCATATTCGAGATTTAAATCATTTTAATTTGTGAATTTTATATCATAATAATTGAAAATATAATCTCGAGTATGGATTTGAAAATTATTATTATTTTTCTTTTCTTTTGTAGCGGGACCATCTAATTCCCTCCCGTTACATAATGGCGCCCATACGTGCGGGGCCCGAGTGAAGAATGGAGCAGATAATAGTTGAAAATTTGATAGAATATTTTTAGTAACTTTCGAAGTGTAATATTATGATGATGTAGTAAGTTGGTTCGAACGTCAGTTTGAATCAATCAGTTTTGATTTTTTTATTGGAGTTGGTGATGTTAGTGAGATTCAACACCGGATGGTTTATTTGACTTAAGTGTCGACCGGTGATTAGTCGAACCAGTTCCTGATCACGTCTGTAGCGACAACCTGTCAAAATTCCACTCCACTCTCTTAACAGTCAGTAAACAGTTTCAGTAAGATTAGCTTACATAGGGATGTCCGTATTGGATATGATTTAGTCCAGTAGTCCGTTGCTTCTCATGAAAGCCAATCCCAGTCTTGAAACAAAGATCTTTTCAAAAATACTGTTTAGTTGTTTGCAACTACGTCCGGTGAATAGTTGAACACATTCTTGTTCACGTCTGCAGCGCAAGCCAAATGACGACAGCTAAACGAAAGATTTACCAATTTCAAACTACAAAGCATTTAAAAAGTTAAATTTTAGCTACACATCGAAAGAATAATTTAGAAGTTAAGTGAGCAGATTAAGTTAGTTAGTTGAGTTAATGTTTCTGGTCTGATGTCCGCTAGGGGATGTTATTTACTTCCTTAGGTCAGTAGCAGCAGAGAGAAATCATGACAAAACCAAATTGATAAGAGAAGCTTAGTAAAATTACACGATTTTTGTTGATAGGAAAATAATGTTTTTTTTTATATGGAAAATTATGAAGTGGACCTATACGTTGTTGAGGAATCGCTCCTGAAGCGTTGGGAAGCTTCAGTCACGTCTCCGAAGCTGAAATGTATTGAGAAAAACTTTGAAGAAATAATTGAGATAAACTTTAAGTAAAAATTTCAAAAAATTTAGATTTTTTTTGAAGATTAAGATTCAGTAATATAGATTTAGTAATTTAAGATGCCTGGTGGCAAATTTTTGTAGTATTGAGATTTAGTATGCCTGGTGGCAAATTTAATTTTGAGATTTAGTAATTTAGTATGCCTGGTGGCACTTACCTTTTTGAGAAATTTAGTATTCTGTTTTTGCCTGGTGGCGACCTTTTTTTTTTGAGTAATTAAGATTCAAGTTTGAAGTTAGTTTGAGAATTGCCTGGTGGCCTATACTTTTAGATTTAGATATTCAGTTATTTTTAGTATTTTGGTGAAGGTTAAATTTTTGTCATAAACAAAAATTTAGTTTAGATATTTAGTTCAGTTTTGAGTTTTAAGATTCAGTAGTTAAGTAATATTGAAAAAATTTTGAAGAATAAAAATTTAGTTTTCGGAAAATTTAGATTAATTTTTATTGATTAGAGATTTTGGTAGATTTTTTTTTAGTTTAGAGTTTTTTTTTAAGTTAGTGATTCTTGAAAATTTAAGATTTGTGAAGCAATAAGAGGGTTTACCCTAAAAGAAAAATTAGGTTAAGATAGTTAGTAAGATTTAGGTAGTAAGATTTAGGTAGTAAGATTAGATAATAAGATTTAAAGAAATAGTTTTTCTATATTTTTTTTATATAGTAGGTTTTAGTTAGTAGTTTTGTTATATTATTAGGTATTAAACGTAAGTAAGAGAAAATTTGTAAAATCTTAAAGATTTAGTGATAGATTTAGGAATTAGTAAATAAGTATATTTTGTAAATCAGTTTTTTTTATTATTCGAAGTCAGAATTTTGAAACTTTTCATTCTTTAAAATTTTTGGTTGTAAACGACTTGTCAAAAAACAAAATGGTCAATAACAAAAACAAGAACGGTTCGTCAACGACAAAGAATAAAGGGGGCAGACCTCCTAAATTGCCAAGCAGACCTCACCGACCAGCGACTCCGGAACCACACGACACACGTTATCGCAAAAACCACGACATATTTCATAATATGACCATGGACAATAACGCTGTGGCGGATATGAGTCAGGTCGAAGATGCAGCTGGTCCTTCAAATGTTGAACGAGTCGGTGATGAGGAAGCACATGTGGTTGATTTGGAGGAACAATTAACTCCAAGAGGAAATCCAGATGAATCTCTGAACCAACAAACTGATAGATGGGAGGAATATATAAAAGAAGTAGCGTTAGCAACAATTGGCCTCAGCAGAGCTGAAGACCGCAAGAATTTGCAAGAGACACTAGCGCATAGTCAAGCCCAGATACTGGAAAAAGTGGACTTAGCGGTTAAAAATGCAATAACTCAAATGAGCATACTAGCAAGACCAGCAGCTGCAACCATACCTCTATGTGACTTACCCACACCAGACACTCGTATCTATAACACCAGAAGAGAACCGATTCCAAATGTGACAAATATAAACAACGTACAAGAGACACCCAAAGAAAGACCTAGAGAATTATCTAGAGAAATACCACCAGAAAGACTTAGAGAAGCGGTCAGAGGAGCGTTAGGCGAAAGGCAGAGAAGTAATGGTACTCCACCTAGAGTTAATACCAACCGAAACAACCTACCGGAATTCCCTAGAGAGTGGCCAATACGAAACTTATCTCCACCTAGAACTGAACCTTCTCGAAGATATGACCCTAGTTTCTACGAAAGATTGGACCAAATCCAGTTTGACAACACGTCTATAAATCGGAATGTGAGAGCTCCAGTACCTTCACCAGCAACATCTTTCATTCGTTCTCCACATTACCACAAATGGGGCATAGTATACAATGCTAAGAACATGTCAGTGGATGAATTCCTTTTCCGACTTGATCGGGTAAAGGACATTTACGGTGCGACATGGGAAGAAATAGTGGCAAATTTCCACCATTTCGTAAGCGGAACTGTAGAAGTATGGTACTGGATGTATCTCAAAAATAACACTTATTCGACGTGGGCAGCACTAAGATTGGCAATAATTGAACAATATCGAGGGCTGGAAACGGATTCCGAGTTGTCGAGACAGATGGCGGAGAGAAAACAAGCTCAAGGCGAAAGTTTTGACTCTTTTTACGATGCCATCTTGAAAATCAACTCTCGAATGAAGAATCCAAGGCCAAACGAGGAACTAGCGGAGATTATAAAACAAAATGTACGAAGACGTATGGGAGAACTCCTTTTGACTTTCAAATCAACTCGACTTGCAGACTTGGTATTCACTTGTAGGGATATGGAGCGATACTTGGCTCAATACGACCCAATGAGAGCAAGAGCACCCCCGATATACAATAACGCACCAAGGAAGCAAGTCCATGAGATTGAAATTCAAACGGATTTTCAACCAGCAGAAATGTCAACTGCTTTAGAAGCTTTCCATCGTGAAAGAAACCGAGATGTAAAACCTAATTTCGAAAACGCTAAGTGTTGGAATTGTCTCAAATCTGGTCATGTGTTTCGAGATTGTGATGATTTACAAAGAAGAATATTTTGTTATCGTTGTGGTAAACCAGATGTATTATCACCCAATTGTAAGTCTTGTCCGGGAAACCCGACAAAGAGCCAACATTCGTCCGAGAGGGAGTTGGCCAAGATGGGCAACTCGGGGAGTCCTCTGTAATTTCAAACGAAACCGATAAAATTACAATTCTGAAGAACCCTGATACGAAAAATATTAGAAATTTACCATCTACCACATCTAAAATTCCTAGACTTAGACCTTTAAAGTCTTTACACCAAAGACAGATTGAATATGGCATTGCTAGAAAGCGAATATATACTTACCCAAATCACTTGAAAAAAATAGAATCTTTACGAACTAAATTCACAAATAAACGAAAACTTTACAAAGTTGTTTCATCAACTAAATTATCCAATTATAAGGACGATCCCCGTCCTTACGTCCAGGTAGAATTATTTAATGAAGAATGGTATGGTTTGCTCGACTCTGGAGCAAGTGTTAGTTGCCTGGGTAAAGGAGCTTTAGAATTTCTAGAAAATAAAAACATCTCGTTTCAAAAATTCTCTACGAATATATCTACTGCTGACGGAAAACAACAACCAGTAGTAGGAGTAGTTAAAACTAAAGTTTCATTTAACAGCAAATCCCATATCATTGATTTATTCATAGTACCGTCTCTAACTCAAAAACTCTATTTAGGAGTAAATTTTTGGGCCCTATTTGAAATAGCGCCCCATATTATACCATTTAATAATATAATTTCTGAGATAGCTTTGGAGAAACCCAATTTCTCTGAGTGCGAGCTAACTACAGAACAGTCCGTCGTGTTGAAAGACACAATAAAACTTTTTCCGTCATTCGCTGAGCGGGGACTCGGGCGAACTCACCTTATGGAACACGTGATAGATACTGGCGATGCGTTGCCTATTAAGCAACGACATTATCCTATCTCTCCAGCGATACAAGCCTTGGTGTACGCCGAATTGGACCGCATGATTTCTTTGGGAGTGATCGAAGAAATTTCAAGCCCATGGTCCTCACCTGTTGTGTTGGTAAGCAAACCAAAAAAAAATCGTATGTGCTTGGACTTTCGGAAAGTCAACTCCGTTACAAAGAAGGATGCGAGTCCGATTGGGCATATAGAAGGATTGTTAGCACGTCTTTCGGAAACACGTTATTTTTCTAGCGTGGATCTGAAAGACGCATACTGGCAAGTACCGTTGGAGGAGATGTCAAGGGAGAAAACAGCTTTTTTCATACCAGGTCGTCCGCTATATCAGTTAAGGGTGATGCCGTTCGGGCTCTCCAATGCTGCTCAGAGTTTGACGAATTTGATGAATAAAGTTATTCCGTCCGTCTTGAGAGATCAAGTCTTTATTTATTTAGATGATCTATTGGTCATCTCCAAATCTTTTGATGAACACATTTCAGTATTAAAAGTTGTAGCAGAGAGGCTAAGCGAGGCAGGACTCACTATAAATGTTGAAAAGTCGCGTTTCTGTTTCGAAGAGCTTCAGTATTTAGGATACGTCGTAGGGCGTGGCTGCCTCAAAGCAGACCCGTCTAAAATATCTGCAATTTTAGATTTCCCGGTACAAACGACTGTACGTCAAGTACGTCGATTCCTTGGAATGGCTGGTTGGTATTGGCGATTTATCGAGAATTTTTCTGAGGTAGCTGGACCGATGTCCGACACCCTCAAAAAAGGAAGCAATTTCGAGTTTAACGAACAGGCGTTAGAAGCATTTAACAAACTTAAATCAGCTTTAACTTCGGCGCCAGTTCTCCGCAATCCTGATTTCGGTAAGCAGTTCGTAATTTTGTGCGATGCTTCGGCCACCGGAATCGGTTGCGTGTTGTGTCAAAGAGATGAGACTGGCGCAGAGTATCCGATTTATTATTACTCGCAAAAGTTAAATAGTGCTCAACGTAACTACTCTGTTACTGAAAGAGAGTGTCTCGCAGCCGTAAGAGGCATTTATAAATTCAGGCCCTATATTGAAGGTTACAGGTTCTTGGTGATTACTGATCATGCAAGCCTGAGATGGTTGATGAGTCTTAAGGACCCAACCGGACGTTTAGCTCGTTGGAGTTTAAAGCTTCAAGGCTTCGATTTTTCGGTGGAACATAGAAAAGGAACTTTGAACGTCGTGCCTGATGCCCTGTCAAGAATGCATGAAGTGGAGGCGTTACGTTTGAATTCCTTGGAAATGTCCAGCGAAAATTCGAATCCACCTGAAGCGTTGCATATTGATCTGAAGGATCCATCTTTTAAGTCGGAAACGTACCTCCAAGTCATAAAACACATTAGTGACAATAAGGAACGTCTTACTGACTTACAGGTATCTGATGGATTCATTTATAAGAAGGTCAGACATGCAACGGGGAACCCAATCCAGGACGATTTAGCCTGGAAGCTATGGATTTCATCGCAGCTATGCGAAAAGTTGATAATTTCGGCTCATTGCCCGCCTCAGGCAGCGCATGGTGGTATCACCAAGACCCTACATCGTCTTCGTAACCAATTTTTCTGGCCAGCCATGGCATCTCAAGTAAAGTTATTCGTAAACAACTGTGAAATATGTAAGACAACAAAAGCGACAAACTCTGTTTTAAGGACAGAAATGGGTAAAAGTTTTCAAGGAGAAAGACCTTTCCAGCATATGTACATAGACTTTCTAGGTCCATATCCTAGGTCTAGGAAAGGCAACACCTTTATTATCATTGCGTTAGATCAGCTAACCAAATTTGTTTTTATTAAACCCCTAAAGAAGGCTACTACTTCAGAAGTAGTAAAATTTTTAGTAGATGATATTTTTCTAATATTCGGAGTACCAGAGAGTTTGTTATCAGACAATGGCTCACAATTCATTAGCAACGATTTCAAAACTTTCTTAAATAATTTCGGCATAAACCACATAAGGACTGCAGCTTACTCACCACAAGCCAACGCAAGCGAAAGAGTAAACCGCTCAATCCTAAGTGCAATTCGAGCATACATAGACGTCAAGCAACTTAACTGGGACGAACATTTGTCGTTCAAAAGCAGTGCTTTACGCACGTCGTTGCACAGCGCTATAGGTATGACTCCTTATGAGGCATTATTCGGTCAACGCATGATCGAGCACGGAGCAGATTACGCTCTGTTGAAGAAATTAGGTGGACTTAATCAGTCCGAAATAGATTGGTTGCGGCGGAACTTTGTTCTAAGCGATGCTAGCAAACATCGAAATGCCAAATTGTGTCCAAAATTCGTCAAGACCAAAGTCGTAAAAATAGTGGGTAACAATCTTTATAAGGTAAAGGATTCAAATGGGTTCGAATACGTAGTACACACGAAGGATCTTCGAAAATGAAACAAAATCAAGATTCATAGACAATTTTTTTTGCGTAGTTTAGTTTTTTTTGCTTTGATAAGTGTCATAACCAGCTGCTCAGCCCGTGCATGAGACACAGAAGGGTCGTGGGTAGCAATCCAATTTAAGGAAAGAACAAGTACGATCAATAGATAGTGTTTTATATGATGTGGACTGTAGTTAATTGTCTTTATGTAAATTGTGTGTTTTGTTTAACTTGTAAATTTGTAATTAAAAAAGTGTTTTTTGTTATAAATGTTAAATGTTTAATTCAATGTGATTTGTATATAATGTATGTAAAATGTTTTGTGATACTTATTAAATTATGCTGCTGCTAGTTGCTTCTGCTTCTTGTGGTGGATGTCGTCAAAGTGAACGAGAAAATCTAAGATTCTTGTTTGCAAAGCAGAAGCAACGGCAAAATAAGAAAAATAAATAACTGTTACAACAGTTGCTTTTAAACAATTTTAAGAGAGAATTGTAATAGGGTATTACATTTAATGTTTGTATTTATGATATTGTTTCAGAACATTCAGCCCCCCCTGGAAGACTATCTGGTCTTTCAGTAGAAGGTAAGGGAGCAAGTTTCACTATAGGTCGGATGTAACTGCAGTTGTAAGTTTTGACAGTAACGACTCTGCATTTGCCATCATTTCCGGGGTGGGTTTCCGTCACCCGGCCAAGTATCCATTTTGATGGAGGGAGATTAGGCTCTTTTAATAGGACGACATCATCGATTTTGAGATTTCGTTGCACTTTTTGCCATTTTTGTTGAGTTTGAAGTGACGTCAAGGATTCTTGGTGCCAGCGCTTCCAGAATCTTTGCATAAGTGCCTGTAAGAGAAACCAGTTATTTTGGGTTGAAACATTTTCTAGGTTAATAGCAGGTATAGGAACTGAAGAATAAGATTCTCCAATCATAAAATGGGATGGAGTTAGAGAAGTAGGTTCAAAATCCGACGTTTGCCACATAGGGCGCGAATTTAAAAGACTTTCGATCTTGGTCAGTACGGTGTACATTTCTTCGTAGGTCAGCCTATGTTCACCTATAACGCGTTTTAAATGGGTTTTCACTGATTTTACCCCAGCCTCCCATAATCCCCCAAAGTGAGGTGCGGAAGGTGGGATACATTTCCAGGCGATTTGGTCCCTTGACAGATGATCGATGATAATGTTGTTTCGTTGCTGATTCATAACAATCTCGAATAGTTCACCAAGTTTTCTTTGAGCGCCATGAAAATTAGTTGCATTGTCGCTCCATATTTCTGATGGTTTACCGCGACGCGCCACGAACCGGTCCAGAGCTAACAGAAACGCATCTGTCGATAGGTCACTAACTAATTCAATATGGATTCCTTTAGTGACAAAGCATACGAACAACGCGATGTATGCCTTCACAAATTTAGGGTTTCGACCGCGAGCAAGGCGGAGGCTTATAGGGCCTGCGTAATCGACACCGACCTTACTAAAAGGACGTGAAAAACGAACACGCTCCACTGGTAGATCGCCCATAAGTTGATGTGTAGAAGTTTGACGTTGTCGAAAGCATTTGATACAATTGAAAACAATATTTCGTAACAGATTTCTGCAACCCAGAACATAATAGTTTTGTTTAACTAATGCGATCATTAAAGTTACGCCAGCGTGAAGATATTGGATGTGAATTGAATTAGCTATAAGTAAAGTAATGGGATGCGATTTACACAGAATTATCGGATGTTTTTCATTGTAACTCAAATCCGAAAGCCATATATGTCCACCGACCCGAAGAACTTCAGATTTGTCAAGAAACGGGCTAAGAGTCAATAGTTTACTTTTTGACGGTAGTTCTTTTCCTTTGCTTAAGGCATTTATTTCGGAACCGAAAATTGAAGCTTGAGCACTTTTAATGAGTTGAGTTTTGATTTCACGCATTTCTTGGGTACACAGATAGGGCAAGGAATTACGATTTTTCTTAAAACGCGAATTTCTAATAAAGCGATATATATAGCTCACAACACGAACTAGCTTGAACCAGTTGGAATATTTTGAAGCTAAAATTTCAAGAAGGTTTTTAACTCTCAAATTTACAACGAATACCTGAACTTTAGTACTTTTCCGTTCTTCTCGAAGGACCGCTTCTAAATCTTCACTCGGGGTATCTTCAATATTATAGGTAGGCCATTCTGTAGGTTCGTTTTTCAACCATGACGGTCCGTTCCACCAGATATCCGTTGATGAAAACAGTGACGGTGAAATACCTCGTGACGCGACATCAGCTGGATTTTCCGGAGATCTAACGTGATTCCAACGTTTGAATGGTAAAGAGGTTTGAATTTCCGACGTCCGGTTTGCAACAAAGACCGACCATTTTTTCGGAGAAGTCGCCAGCCAATGTAGCACAATTGACGAATCGGTCCAGGCAAAAACTGAAATATCTTTCTCCTGTAAAGAAACTTTAATTTTATTTACAAGTCGGGTTAGTAAGAGAGCCCCACAAAGTTCAAGTTTTGGTAAAGATATAACTTTTATCGGAGCGACTCTGGTCTTTGCTGCAACGATCGATATCATTACTTTCCCGTTCGGATCAACACTACGACAGTAAACGACGGCACCGTACGCGTCCAAAGATGCATCACAAAATGCGTGTAGCTCCTTGTGGGTTTTACCAGACCACATTACCCTCGGAATTGATGTTGTTTCGACCAACGGCAGCTCGTCACGGATTTTTGTCCATCTTTGGTTGAGTTCTTCAGGAACACAACCATCCCAGCTTATTTTTTCCCGCCATAAATCCTGAAAGAAGATTTTGACCGAAACCACAACTGGAGCAAGAAAGCCTAATGGGTCGAAAATACGCGAAGCATCGGAATATATACGGCGTTTTGTAGACGTTGTTGGTTGCGGAAGAGACACCTTGTAGGAGAAGCAATCCTTAGAAGGACACCATCGGAGTCCAAGAACCTTGATCACTCCTGATTCTTCAAATTCTACTGGGGACATCTCACGTTGGTCCTCTGGCAAGGAGACTAAGAGCGGCCAACAATTTGTGGTCCATTTTCGCAAATTGAATCCACCTAGCTGCAAGAATTCCACCAGTTCAGTTCGAAGAGACATTACTTCATCTATAGAATCAGCTCCTGTAAAAACGTCGTCGACATAGAAGTCATTCAAAATAACATTCGTGGCTCTAGGATGCGTTTTCGCGTAATCAATCGCGAGTTGTTTCAATGTTCTTACCGATAAGAATGGAGCAGCTGATGTACCGTAGGTTACTGTTAGTAACTTGTAATGCTTTAATGGTTCCTCTGATGAAGAACGCCAAATTATTCGCTGATAGTCGGTGTGGTTTGGAGCAACCAAGATCTGCCGAAACATTTTCTCTATATCCCCGGATATAACAAAACCATGACGACGACTTCGAAGGCAAATAGTGAAAATATCGTGCTGAATAGTAGGGCCAACAAGAAGAAGCTCGTTGAGAGAAGATTTTTCAGAATTTTGAGGCTTGGCTGAACCATCAAAAACCACCCTTAATTTGGTGGTAGAACTATCAGATTTTACTACGGCGTGATGAGGAAAATAGTAACTTCCCGAAGACTCTGTCACAACTTCATGCTGGGGTATTTCCACCATAAGTCCTAACGCGAGATACTCATTTATAAAGTCGGTGTATTCGGCTTTCAAATCAGGATTGGTTAAAAATCTGCGCTCCATAGAACGCAATCTATTAAGAGCAATGCCAAAAGAGTTGCAGAGTTTTGAACTATAATTCGCTTTGAACGGCAACTCAACAATGTAACGTCCATCAGTGGTACGCTTATGGGTTGTAACGAAATGTTCCTCAGCTTTTTCTTCCTCAATTGAAAGAATTGGTTGCCAATTGACCTCTTCCAAGCGCCAAAATCGTTCGATGTTACACTCTTGCAAAAAGTCAAGTTGGGTACAAAAAATCTTAACTTCAGGACTGCTGAACGCGCGTTCTTGTTCAATGCTACCTGCTACTACCCACCCAAACATCGTAAAAATACAATTATCAAGTGCATTTTCAGTTGGAGTCGAAGGTACCTTGATGATATCGAATACCTTATCGGCACCTATCAAGCAATCAATTGGACCGGGCTTATTGAAATTAGGATCGGCTAATTCAAGTGAAAGGTATGATTCTATATTTCGAACAGTGAGTGGGGCAGGTGGAAGCAATTTAGTTAGTTTCGAGATGACGTAGCAGTTAACTTCAATATTGGAAGTATCGTAACGAGAGAATAAGTTCAGATTAACCAAACCATTCGTAACACCGGCACAAGTAGATCCAACACCCATTATAGGAATTCGCGACGGTTTTCGTAATAATCCCAAACGTGGGACGACCTGCTCTGTAACGAAAGAGACTTGCGATCCTGTATCCAATAACACGCGAATTTTATAAGGAGTTCCATATTTATCATTAACAATGACGACAGCAGTTGGGAGTAGAGTAGAAAAATGACGAGATGGTTCCAATGTATTACAATTAACGTTTATAGGTTCAGATGTGCTATTAGACGATGAAGGACCAATGGAACCAGTTGGAGCTACGTTTTCAGTAGGATGAACCAACGTATTATGACGTTTGTTGCACAATTTGCAGCGTAAGTATAAACGACATCTGTTTGAAGGATGGCCTGGGCGAAGGCAGTTAAAACAAAGCTTATTTTCTTTAGCGAAATCCCGACGAGCTTCAATAGATAGCGAAGAAAAGGATTTGCAAGAAGAAAGAAGATGATCGTCCTTACACTTGGGACAACCTGCCTTAGCTTCCACCATATGTGAACGAACACTTTTTTGAATACTACTTGTATGTTTAGAAACCGAAATATCTGACGATGCTGTTCCGCAAGCTTCAAGGCAATTACACCTATTTTGTAAAAAATCAAGAAACTCTTGAATCTTACACTCAGTATCAGAGCCTACCTCACGAGCCCATTCTTGTTTCGTTTCATAATCAAGTTTTTGTAGTAAAATATAAATTATCCACGGATCTCTGGATGTAGCTTCCAACGAATTAAGACCGCGTATAATCTCATCAGCTTGATCGAAAACTTTACGAAGAAGCGCAGCACTAGGAGATTTAACCGACGGTAACAACAAGAAAGTCTGAATATATGATTGAATAATCAAGTGAGCTTTATCGTAGCGCTCCTCTAGCTTATCCCACGCTTCAATATAGTTCTTGTCCGTACATGGAGTATTTTTAAATAATTCAGCGGGTTGCTTACCGAGAAACGATTTTAAATATTGAAATTTTTGAGTACCTGTGAGTGATCTATTAGTGTCAATTGTCCCTAGGAAAATATCCTTAAAACCTGGCCACTCTTTATAATCACCATTAAAAGTAGGTACGATAAGCTTTGGCAATTGAACTGATTTGATAGTTTTTTCAGTGTCGATATTCTAAAGAAATTGCTCTTGTTGCATTGTAAGCGATTCACTAATTGAAGCAATGTTTAAAGGCGGAGGGGATGGAGGTTCAACAACAGGACTTTTTTCGCGAATAGCACTAGTTATTGCAGCATGGGCATTAAGATACTTGCTTTCGTACTCCTCGTACTCTGGCTCAGGGTCAACAAAAGCAGGATCGGCAACAAAATCATACATTTTGTCAGAGAGATCAATAAAATCGGTCCAGGCTTCCTTAAGCCTGACTAAATGAACTTCCAGAGCAGAAAGCAAAGTAGATTCATCGATGCTTTCAGAAAAGGTCAATTGCATGGAAAGCGAAGCCTTTGCGCGACCACGTTTGCCCTTAACCATTTGCACATTCATTTTTATTTAAATGTACCAAAATGTTCTTAATTTCTTCAATTAGTATTTATGCAACACAACGGAATTAATTTACAGCTTACGAATAATAAGTTCAATGTCTAAATACTTCTCAAATGCAACACGTGTTTGATATTTATATATATATATATACATATAGCATATGTAAAAATTCAATTAATTTAATAAGTTTTCATCAAAAAAAGCAAAGCATAAAAAAAAAGCATATAGCATAATTAATTGGAGAGCTTAATATAAATTAAGAATTGTCTCACAATTTTAATCACTTAATCACTTTGATCGACCGCACTGCACTAGTTTTTTTTTTTTATTAATCCAAACACGATGGACCAATGTTTTATATGATGTGGACTGTAAATTGTGTGTTTTGTTTAACTTGTAAATTTGTAATTAAAAAAGTGTTTTTTGTTATAAATGTTAAATGTTTAATTCAATGTGATTTGTATATAATGTATGTAAAATGTTTTGTCATACTTATTAAATTATGCTGCTGCTGGTTGCTTCTGCTTCTTGTGGTGGATGTCGTCAAAGTGAACGAGAAAATCTAAGATTCTTGTTTGCAAAGCAGAAGCAACGGCAAAATAAGAAAAATAAATAACTGTTACAACAGTTGCTTTTAAACAATTTTAAGAGAGAATTGTAATAGGGTATTACATTTAATGTTTGTATGTATGATATTGTTTCAGAACAGATAGTTAAAGTCATAGAGAATTTTCTTTTCCATCGTCATAGTACCAGCTTACCCTAGGTACTATGAAGATGTTTTGTAGGAAAATTACGATACACCTCGACAGCGTTCAACACTTAAAACAATTCGAATAAATATTTGTTCACCTAGACTTGTGAACCAAGTCGAAAATTTTTGTTAAATAGTCAATACAATTTTTGGTTCGTAGTAATCTAGTAGTTCAGACACACACTCAGTAATTTTAGCTTATATCGCAACCTTTGTTTATTTCGAAACACTTCTCAAATTAATTCATCCCTATCCAATCAGCTGTGCTAATATGGTGGATTGGAATGTATGTCCAAATGTTAAAGGAGAAAAGTTAAGAGCGCCAAAATATGTTCCACTCCACGTCCAATAGGACAGAGCGAAGTTGAGAATATTAGCGTGGGGTAAACATATTGAGAAGTAGAACGATGAACAAGATGGAGGCCGCCATGAATGACTCCTATTCATCGACATGGAAACGTCCAGAAGAAGAAAAATAAGTAGAACAGTTGAGGTAGAGTAAAAAGTCCAAACTTACACTGAAAAATTAGGCGTAAAGAATGTTTACAAAAAAATATACCGAAATATATAAAGTTAGAAGTATTGAATGACGTAGTGGTTTAAAATAATGTAAAATAGTGAAATTATATCGTTGGAAGAATTTGCGTAAATAGACAGATAGGCAGTTTTAATCAGGCAAACATATTAAGAAAATTACCTAAGCTGACTCAAGTATTTTTGTAGAACCCTTCTTATCGAGCAAAAAAATTTTAGTTGAAATAAACGTTATAAAAATCAATTAAGTTAATCTACTGACTTTATCAAAATTCTCATCCAGACAAATAAAGAGTGTAGAACAACCTTCTAATAAGAACAGTAAACATTTTTCACAAGTTAGACCATCGAGGAAAGAAAAGAGAAGGAAAATCGAAGTCATATGACGTACTAAACGTCACCCAGAAATATCTATAAATTTTTTTTTTGGATCGTCATATCAATTTTAATGCTTGTCCTGACTCGAAAAGCAGGGAAAAAGAATTTCTAGTCATCGCGACTCACACGTCCAAAGTTTTATAAATAGACCTAAAAGTAAAGAAAATACTTACTAGTCCTAAACGGAATAAAAAGAGAAAAATCAGTCGAAGATATTGCCCAACAAAAATGACCTCCATAAAAAGAAAATCAAATAGTTCAAAAATTTTATTTATTTTAAATATTTTATTTCGACCTCAGTAGATGATAGACGAAAATCCATCTTAAATATACAATAAAGACTATACGTCATTTAAAAATTAAATCACACATGTCGTTCAATAAAATCAATCATACAATCGATAAAATAGTTTATACGCATGTGCAAATTAAAACCGACAGGCGGCGTAAAAATATTCGCTAACATACGGACTAAACACGTTCATCCCCCTGATGACGTAATTCTTTAGCATGGAGTATAATACTTCTGTCTGAGCGCTCTGCTATAGAGACAAAATGAGATATGAAATTCTAAATGAGGGGTAGCGTCACGAAACCTATTGGACAATTTCCTATTCATCCATCATCCACACGCAAGTAAGAAAGCAAAAAGTTTATAAGTCTCTAGAAAATAAAGAAAAGTAAAAATATAAAAGTTGGCAAGAATATTATAAAGTTACAAAAATAAAATACTCCGAAAACAATAATTCAAAGGATTAGCAGATTGTTAAAAGGAATACATTTTTATCAGAGTGAGTAAAAGCACACAAGGGTTGAAGTACATGTTCAGAACATGGAAGCAATCGTGCAAAAATTTTTTTTTTACTATCAAAAATTTCTTCAAATCTGTTAGGTAGCAAAAATAAATTATTCACAAAATTTTCTTTATCGTTTGATTGAAGGTGATTGTGCAAAAATTGTGCAAAAGTCCACCAAAAATCGAACTCGTGTCCGACTAAATAATTGCTCCGACACGAGTATCGATTTCAGACGGACAAATTGGGATAATATCAGGGAATCTGATAATCATCCTCGATTCTGCACTACTTCAGACACCACCTAGAAAATTTTACCGGCAGATTGCTGAAAAAAAAGAAGATTTTTGGTTGAGCCTCGCGACGAAAACGAGCTCAGACCAATTCTTACGCTACAAAACGCTTAGAGAAAAATCGCAAAAATTATTTCACATACAACACCATTAAACCAGGTAAATGTAGAAAAATTTAAATTTCTTTCTTTTGAATATGCACCTAAAAGATACGAAAAGTACACAAAAAAAAGAATTCTTTTTTTTTGATATTGGTCACGTCAAAAAGACCATAAATATCGTGCTATTCAATTCTGAAAACGAAATAATGAAATTATTTTTCCCTTTGTTGAAGTAGAATTTGATTTTTATTGGTAGATAGTTAGATACAATAAATAGGCACCTATATTAATTTTTTTATTATATAATAGGTAGATCCCTTTGTGTTTCAACACGTGTCGGCGGACACGTTGCGGCAAATTGGCAAGGCTTGGCTACGTCTGACAAGTGGTCTCATTAGCCACCCGAAGACAACACAGCTCGGCCAACCAAAGAAGCACAAAAGTACCTACCTGGTCCTAATACCCAGTGGGATACCACCAATTGAAGATGTCTGAAACAAATTTTGGATTTTGGTTAACTCTGATGAGCAAAATACTGTGCGGCCAGTATTCTTATCATCAAGGAACATCAAACTAAAACATCGTGGGACAACACCAATGTACAACAAACCAAAAACTATGCAGAAAAATCTAGTTGGACAACGAATGTCGAAAATCTGTTGGAGGCACCTTTAGACAGATAAAAATTATCAAGAGTATAATATGTGTAATAACACACATAGAGGTATCAAGTTTAAAAATTAATTTTTCTTTTAGTAGCATTATTCCCCAGTAGTTTCCCTCAAGCAGGTAGTTTTTTTTTTGATAATAAAGCATCTCGAGTTAAATAATTGATATTTAAAAAAAACTTTTATATCTAAAGATACCAAGCCATACAAGAAAATTTATATGTAGACAGAAGTAACCTAATTAAGGATATATCTTTGAACTTATCCTTTTTGATATTAACTGAGTGCATTAATCACCCCAATAAATGAATTGTTAAAAGAAGATTGAGTGCTCAAGAAAAAAAAAGAGTGCTATAATCACAAAAAAAAAAAAAAAGAGATTTCAAAAAAAATATAGATGTGAAAAGATAATCTTCTGCTTTGATTAAAGATAAACTATTTTTTTTTTGCTAATTTGTAAACTGAAAGTTTACTGACAAGTGCTGAGAATTTAACGATTAAATTTTTTTTTGTGTAATCCAGTGTCTCTATATGAAGAAAGAGGCACAAAGCTATCATCTGTAGCGAAAATAGAACAAACTAAGTTGTTTGAATTTGTACCTACCTACATATGAAACAAATTATTTGCAATAATCTCGATTTGAAAACTTAAAGTAAATATTTTAATGTGTCCGGATACAATCTTTGAATTAAATTTTAATAAATCGGTGGATAAAATTCGTGTATTAAATTTTTTTTGTGTAAAGCTACGTTTTGATCTCGAACATTAAGTGAATCGTTCGATTATTAATTCAGAGTCGGTCTGAAAGAAAAGTAAAGAAAATTCTTTTTTGTAAAGTTTAAAATCTTAATGTTTTTTTTTTATATGAAGTTTGGTGGAACGATTCATTAAACACTTACCCCACTGAACCTGTCTCTGAAATCTGCAAAAAAAAAAAAAGTTAAGCAAATTCTTTGAGTAAACACAAATCAAGTACCTGATAAAAATAAAAGTTTTTTTTGTCTGGGTAACACAATGGTAGGGTGCACTCTCCCCTCGTCGATCCCCATGATTGTCTGAAATATTTATATTGAAGATATATTGATTTTAATATTGATTTATAAACAAAATTTATTTAAATAACTAACCAATTTCTTCCAGCTACGGTATGGTTTGGATGTACCTGCCAGCTATAGTATGATCCTTTAGATCCAAAAATTTTATCTTGTATGCTTAAGCATTTTGATTCTTCTTTGAAAATTTCGGGTGGGATTAAAATTTATGAACAGTGGAGGCGTCCTACGCATAACTTTTGTCTTGTAAATAAAATTTTTATTGGATTTTTGATTAACTGGGACTTAGAAAGTTCCTGAGTTGAAATTTTTAAGATCGCGATAAATAGGTATCCACCTATCGTCTAGTTCGTGTAAATTTAGAGTCAACAAAAAATATAAATTTTTTGTCGCGGGTAAAAGAATCAATTCTCTGTTTAGTCTTCGCTATGCGGAATAATCTACCTTATCTGATATTATTCGTAATATGGAGATAAGAAGCCATAATAAGACTCAACAAGAAATTGTGATTACCTATACGCTTTGAAAACTCGTGTAGGCATTTGTGAATTATTAAACGGTTATTTATCGAAATAATTCGTTTCGTGTGGTAGAGGGAAACAATTCAGTTTGTCGTTCCTCACTATTGAGATTTTTCCATGCGGATTTTTTTTTAAAAGTTCTAAATAGCTTTTGTAGATCCTATCTCGGAATCACTTTGGCTTCGAGTATAGATTTTTTTCAATTAGAAATGAAGAATAATATCAGTACGAAACGTTTGTCTTTTCTGATTTTTGAAAATTAGTTTCGAATAGTAATTTGGATTGAGATATGGTAGAAGAGTAAGAGCCAAATAATGTTTTAAGTTAAGGAAATAAAAGTTGTTGAATAATTTTAATCTTTAAATTGATTCTTTTGATTTTCTCCGGATATCTTTTGGATTTTCCTTATTGAGACAATTAATGTCTGGCGGATCGAATTTATTTCTCGTCAGAGGTTATCTTTTAGGTAACATGTTTATTTAAGGCCAAGTGAAGAGACGTGGCTGGAGCCATCCTGACGTAGGGACGAAGTCTTCAACTGACGAGCGGCTTACAATCATGTAAGGATAAACAAGGTCCATTTCAAATTTTTCCATGATTCATGTTGCGGGATATTTCTATTATAAATTCAGTACCCATAGAAATGTCAATGGGTGGTGTCTTTAATGGACTAGTCTCCATTAACGTCAAGTAGGTAGGGAAGTTAGGTACAAGGGGGAGTCATCAACATCTGATTCTCCCACCACAATAGGGTCCTAGTAAACCTTAAGGATGAAATAGGACATAGGAGGGTAGGGTTAGGTAATCCTTCGAGATTAAAACATCTCAATCTCGACTTTTCCGTCGACAATCGTCTTCCACCTTTATTTTATCACTTTTTCCAATTCTTTTCTGCTGACTCGCTATTCAACTCGGCCCCTTTGCTTTTTAGCATAGCTCTTCTCAAACATAACATAGTCAACCAACAACAAGACTCCAGGTCTAACAAATGTGACACCGGCTATCACTCCTGCAACACCACCCACTTCCCTGTGCCGACGAGCACGGCCCCGGCGAACTTGCAGACCTGAAGCAGCGGTGTGGTGGTAGTCACCCTATCTATCCAGGCTTGGACGTGCCCTATCTTAGGAGAAGGTACTATAAGTTGATGGGATAGATAGTTTTCGGATCCAGATTGTGGGGATTGATTTAAGGAACAATCTTTTTGAGGAAGACCTATTATTTTACTATACTCAACAGATAGAGGAATTAGAAACTCTTCCAATATATCACATTCCTTTTCTCAAGAAGTTTTCCCTTCATTAACCTCCCTCGATTTGAAGTCAGATCAACTTTCTTCGGGAGAGTCTGAAATGGGTGGAGACTCATCTAAGATTTTTCGAAGACCATCTGACCACGCCTTGATTATAAATCAGACGTAAGGTTTATAAATCCGGGGTGTCTTGGAAAATAAGTATAGGTCATCCACATACTTAGAGAGGTGTTCGGTTGGAAAAGAGTGGAGAGGGGATCCTCTGGGACATCGTCTGCGGAGCCGTAGATGATGACCCACAGCATCTTTTCACGCTTCTCTCTTCTTAACAGATCATCCTCTCGAATTTATGGAATAGGATCCGTTCTAGAAAATAATTCCGCTACAACAACAGAAAAGACAGTAAGGAGGTCAAGATCAACCTTATAAATAGAGTGTCAACAATCTAACATCAACCAGTGTTTTGGGGTTTCGTTTCTTCGTCGTCTCTTGGTTATTTGACACCCGTATACACTCTTAATCTTGACCCACGACCATCTCCGACCATAGTGCTGTCGAGCCTTTTTAATTTTATTTTTTTAATAATAATTTTTATAATTTCATATTCGAGATTTAAATCATTTTAATTTGTGATTTTTATATCATAATAATTGAAAATATAATCTCGAGTATGGATTTGAAAATTATTATTATTTTTCTTTTCTTTTGTAGCGGGACCATCTAATTCCCTCCCGTTACATATTTCAGCAACACATCTCTGGATTTTATTCGAAGTTGATTTAAGTCATTCATAGGCACCATAAGTAAGTTACAAAAACCTCTATTCATGACTTTAATAAACTTCACACACAAATTTCATCTTTACTTTTTCTTAGCAGAAGGCTATTTGCACCCTTGAGAGTACACTTCACTGCACACGAATATACTCACTAATTTGACAACAAAAAAATTTTTCCGAAAGTTTGATTTTCTTTCTAAATAGGTAAGCGACCGATTACATATAAATTACTTTATTTAAATTATCTTTACTTTTCTTTTTATGATTTATTCGCGCAAAAAAAAAATAACCGAGGTATCGAGTATGTGATTCACCTTCTCAATAATTACTTTTATACTTCTTGTATTTATAATTTTTCAAGTGATCGAGTATCGTTTTTACCAATTCGAGATTCTCACAGATTATGATTTGCATTTTATAGTTGTCTTATAAAAAGAATTCTCTTTCGTTATTTTCTTTAGTTTTAGCAAAAATGTATGATTACAATACAATTAAATTAATTATGGAAATGATACCTTCATGTATGATACTATACCTGCTAAATGTTGAATTATTCTTCTGCCTACAGATGACTCCGACAGAATTTGGTTTTATCACGTACAGCTGGATCTCCTGAGGTTGTGTCATTTTCATTTTTAATTCATTTTTATTTTTTCATTTCCTTATATCTATCTTAATGTTAGACAAAAAATCTTAAACAACTAGCTTACATATTAACTTAACTAACTTACTGGCCCCATGCGGGCGCTCTAAATTAAACTATGACTATACTTAAACAATGCCTTTCGACGTAAAATATATATATTTATATTTAAAATTCGTGATTACTTAAACCTAACGAGAAAATTATTAAAAAAAACTCATTATCCATATCTTTTTTTTATTTTTTTATAAAACTTAAAGCTACCCTTTACTTAATTAAAACTAATTAAAACTACCTTTAAGCTACTAAATAAAACTAACTTAACCTACATTATATCTAATTACAACTGCTTAAAATAACTTAAAAACTAGAACAGCCACCAGCATTTTTTTTTTTTCTTGTGCATACGCATATGCACACTCGCGTACGCCCATACACATGTATATATGTACATATACATATATACATATATATTCGCAACAGCAAGTACCCACATACAAATACATTTACTTATGTACTTTTTTATTTTTTTTTTTGGTGCCACCGTCACTGTTCTACCTACTCTACCTATATTTACCTTAGAACTATGTAAGTCGGCCAAAGCAACAATATGGTCAACTTTCAATATCACGGTGGTCACCCAACCACTAGAATTTTTTGACTTGCTTAACTAAGTCCTTTCTGTCCCGAAGGGGCACAGCTCTACTGAACCGCAGACGCTCTGCTCCGTTCCCTGAGCCGACGTCCCGATCGTAAAGAAGTCGCCGATCCACAGTCCTACGGCTGACGTGGTAGATTAACGGAACCGCCAATCTATCCTGTATCAGCCCACGACTGTCTAAAAAGAGGAATGTCTCGGGCGGAATGAAACCGTTAAGACGTACACTTTCACTATACTCATCATTGGGGTAGTAAGCCCCAAAAATAAGTCCATTGGTCGAGGTCATCGCTCTTGCAATGTGACCCCGAATCAGCTTGATTAAAAAGTTATCTATCCTGTTTATATTGGCCCTGTTGTATAGAACCTCGTTGGCATAGTAATGTGTGTACTCCGACTCTGGTGTTCTGTGTAATCCAAGGCAACGTCTAAGACACTGCCTCTCAAACACCCGAATCTTTTCCATTTGAGATGGGGCAACGTTGAACCACACAGGGCACCCATAGGCAATCATTGGCCGGATAAGGGCCATGTAGCAAATCACCTTTACTCTGCTGTCAAGGCGGCTGCTATAAAACAACCGTCTTGTCAACCCAAAGGCTCCCCTAGCTCTGGCCAGAGCAGCATCTACATGTCGATTGAAATATAGATACTGATCTAGCCAGATGCCAAGGTACTTTACCACATCTTTACTCGCCAGTGGATGTCCACTTGGTCCAACGATCACTAGATTTCTCCAGTTCTTTCTTGTATCCCTAGAAGCCCTAGACAACGGGGTTCTAAACAGGATAGTTTCTGATTTCTGAAAATTAATTTTTAACTTCCAGTCATCACAATATCGCTGAATCTTGTCGAAGTCACGCTGCAAGAGAATTCTGATGACTTCAACTTTCGGACCCGTTCTGTACGCTACAAGATCATCGGCATACGCAATTGAATGAGTTAGACTACCTATCAGATCGCTGGTGTAGATACTAAACAGAATCGGTGAGTTCACAGCTCCTTGCTGTAGACCATTTTTAATATCAAAAGTTGTGGTAGAAGTTACATTGCCACTTTTGACAACAAACTTTCTACCATTGAGCATGTCATGAAGCATATATAACAGTGGTTTACTTATGCCAAATCTAGATAGCTTCAGATAAAGACCCTCTAACCATACGGTGTCGAAAGCCTTCCCTAAATCAACCAGAACGGCACCCGTGCATTGATTTTTCGTTTTGTTCCATTGAACATCAGAAACTAACTTAGACGCGGCATGAATAGTGTCATGTCCCGCCTTAAAGCCAAACTGATTATCTGGAATAATATTTTTGTCCTCAGCCCACTTGAACAGAGCTCTATTGAAAATCTTTTCGAATACCTTACTGATACTTGGAAGAAGACTTATCGACCGAAGATTTGCCGGATTGGAGCTGTCCTTTCCCTTTTTGGGGAGACGATGGACCACAGCTGTCTTCCAACTTACTGGATAATATGCATTATTCAATGCGTTGTTAAACAGTGTGGTATAAATGTCTGTGGCTTCCTCAGGGAGATGTCGTAAAACAATTTCCCCCGCAGATTTCTTTTTCTTTAATGTTAGAAAAATTAACTGAAGTTCTACTTTCGAAATTAACAATGAACTGGGTCCATTTCGCTCGGCGATGGTGGCGTTTGCCAAATTTTCGTCATTGAACACGGTGAAACCGGTATTCTCAGATCGCCATTGCGTTATGTTATTTCCAAGGTAGAAGTTGTGTAGTAAGGCTCTGTTTTCCAGGTCATGATTCGGACGAATGCTAGCATTCACCTTATACACTTGCTGGAAAGCAGCCCCTACAGCTTCTACCTTTTCCTGAGGATCTTCGTTATCTATTGTTCTCTGAAGTTTAAGACATGGAAGTTCGTTTTGGACATTTCTTCTAAATATCTTATTTATTTGGGGAAACATACTAGGGTCGCTAGAATTAACGGCCCGAATTCTGTTATCCCAATATAAATTAATAGACAATCTATAATTTTATTTAATCAGAACATTAATGTTTTTGATCGACGACTTCAATGTCCTAATCTCCAGATCACGTGTGTCCGTGAAACGTCTGTAAAGAAGTTTCAACCTAGTCAGCAGTCCACTTTTTTGTCGGTGTAGTGCGTCGATTGTCACGTTCTTGTATAAACCAGTAGGGTCTTGTTCCTTATAATTTGGGATTGTTCTGTCCATTGTTCGTTTTATAGTCGTATCCATTTGAGTCAGGTACCCGTCGATCTCGACGTTCGTCAGGTTCCTGTCATTTGGTGGAAAAATGTCATCGGAACGTATTTCTCTTGCCAAGGAGTTGGAGAAGCGTGGCCAACGCGTCTTACTGAAATTGTAAGAGTGCGCTGGCACATACTCATCCAATTCCACAAGTTCGCTTGGAAGCTGTATTACGGTGGCGAGTCCGCAGTGATCACTGTCATATTCAATTGTTCGTAAACAGTTTCTTGTCAGTTGATTTGTTGCGTCAGTTATAACTAGTCGTGAGTCAAGCAGTAAAAGATCCAGAAAACTACCACTTCTCGGAAATGACGGTCTATCTGTAGCCAAAAGGTCGATCCTACACTCAACACTGTATCGACCCATCCAAAGATGGTTCCCTCTAGGATTTTGTATTTGGTTTCCCCAATCTACATGTTTGGCGTTTAAGTCCCCTGCCATGAGATAATAATTCTCATCCAAGTTCAGTCTTAAGCATTCGAAAAGTTTTTCGAGCTCTGCGATAAAATTAGCTGGCTGAGGTGCGTCAGGTGCGTACACCGGGATTGCGTACATTCTTTTCCCCTGCTGGAGAGAAATGCAAACGATGCAGGCTTCTAGCAACCCGAATCTTCGCACTTCACTATTATATATAACCTTATGTTTAATGCCCTTTCGTATGAAGATTGCGACCCCACCCCCTTGAGAGGAGTTGGGCCGATCCCTTCTTACGATATTGTAATTTTTATTAGTCAGTTTGTGTTTCTGATTTAGCTTAGTTTCGCTAGCCATAAACACATCAGGACTTTGGTCTTGCAGCAAATGAAAGAGATTTGCTCTACGTTCGGTCCTAATCAGCGAATTTACATTCACAGCTAGGATCTTAAAGGGTCGCTCAGGCAGCGCGCCTTTAACCATTAAGCGTTGCCGGCAGAATAGAGTAGAGGTAATCCACCCTAGCCGCCTGCTCCCTGATCTGTTTTTGCACGTCGGTTAACTGACCATGAATGGTCAGCAACACCTGCATCAGATCTGCCTCTGGCACAGGAGCCGTACGCACTTGGACCTGTTTGGCTACTTGTGGTTGAGGCTGTACCGTTTTTCCCTTTCCGGACGCCATTTGGGCGTAAGAAATTGCGGGATTGACGGAAGTTGATGTCTGGCGTACTTCAGGGCGTCTCACCTCTACTGTCTTCTTTTGGTCTTTGTTTTTTTTCATTTCCTGAAACTTCGGACATCCCTGATAGTTTGCGGGGTGCCCGGAGCCTCGCCAAAGTGCATACTTTAACAGGGTCCTGTCTTCGACCCTCTCTTTTTCGAGTTTACATTCACCTATCTTGTGGGAATCTCCACACTTGACACAAACTGGATCCATACCACAGTTTGCAGCCACGTGGCCGTATCCTTGGCAGTTCATGCATTGAAACATGTCTCTCTGCCTATTTAATTTTTCCCATCTTACAATTTGGTAGTTTAGGACGGTTATACTCCTTAAACCATTCAACTTGCTTTGGGGCGAGAGCTGAACTAGGAAGAATGGTAAATTCCGTTTCTCTCGTCCAGCCTTAACTGTGGAAAACGGTCTGACCACGATAAAATCGAGATCATCGCTCGCCACTTGACGGAGCTCAGCTAAGAGTTCCTGCGGATCCGTAGAGGATTCGATACCCTTCAGGAGGACTGTTTGTAGCTTGTCTTCCTTCGGGGTGAAACTTTAATATTCTGTCTTCGTTTGAGACAAGAGATCTTTGACTTTTTTATAATGCTCGACCGAAGAGCAATGAATAGCGTGTCGGTCTGCGTTCAACCTTTTAATAATAAAATTGTTGCCTATGGCCGACTTACATAACTCTATTGTGTCTTTTAATTCTATTTTGAAGGTATTAATTGGTGGCACCTTACCTTTCTTTGCTTGTGGCTGTTGCTGTTGCTGTTGCTGTTTCTGTTGCTGTTGCTGTTGCTGTTGCTGTTGCTGTTGCTGTTGCTGTTGCTGTTGCTGTTGCTGTTGCTGTTGCTGTTGCTGTTGCTGTTGCTGTTGCTGTTGCTTTTGCTGTCGCTGTTGCTGTTGTGACTGTTGTTGTGGTGTCTGCTTCTGCTGCGGTTGTCGCTGCTGTTGTTGTTTCTGCTGTTGTTGTTGCTTCTGTGACTGTTGTTGTTGTATTTGTTGTTGCTGTTGTTGTTGCTTCTGTGACTTTTGTTGTTATTGCTGTATTTGCGGTTGCTTATGCTGTTGCTGGGGCTGCAGTTGCTGTGTCCGCTGAGGACGATGCTGGGGCTGCAGTTGTTGTGTCGGCTGCTTCTTTTTGTGCTGCAGTTCTGGGAGTGGTTGTTGTTTGGGAGGCTGCTGTAGTTTTGCTGCATTGTGCTGCTCTTGGAGCGCTTTTTGTCTTTTATTTTCAAGAGCAACAAGGCGCTCTTTTTCTCTCCGCGCTTCTTGCTTGACTTTGAGCGCTTTCACCATTTCCATGAGGGAGGAAATTTGCTCCGTCAGTGATGCAATTTTGTCTTGCTCATCGTCTGAGTCTTCTGGAGGTGAAAGGTCCACCAACTCGCCACTCACGTAGTGCCCCTCCCCTTCTACGGACATGTAAGCAATGTCTTCGGTATCTACCTCAGCGACGTTTTGCTCACATGTCTTCTTATCGTCGGCTGCACCTTTCTTGCTTTCGCCGTTAACTTCTTTAGCGATTTCATCGTCAGCCTCTGCCTCGTCATCGCCCTCAACATTATATTCGTTGTTTTTCACATCGTCATCCTCATAAGAGGAACTTTCTATCTGGCTCTGCATTTTGGCTTGAGCCGATGCCTTAGCCAACCTAGCTCTAGTTCTCCTATCGGCACGGTTTATAAGGTGTGGCTTGTATCTTATGATACGCCTTCTCTTTTTATCCTCTTTTGTAATTGCTATGGCACGAACTGGTGTTGAAATCGTGCCTTTTACAAAGCTTGTTGTTGCAGTCGCTATGCTGCTTGTATTAACTTCGGCACGTGCCGATGACGCTGTCGTTGTTGGCAGGGCTTCTATGGAAGGCACCGCTACCTTAACTGCTGCTGCTGCATCACCTGATGTTTTGGCTGCTTGACTTGTTGTTGGGGGATCATCTTCCGATATCCCCTTTGATTTTATCATTTGCTGTTATTTCTGCTCTCTGTTTTTGTTGACTTTTTCCCAGAACTTATTTAAAAAAAAGCCCTGACCAGGGTGGGGCTCGAACCCACGCCCTTCCAGTCTGTCGTCGGCTCCTCTTTTTAGATTTAGATTTAAATTCATTTTTATTTTCAATTTAACTTTTAACTAACTTAAATGCTAGGCAAAAACCTTAAAAACTAGCTTACAGAATAACTTAACTAACTTACTGGCCCCATACGGGCGCTCTAAATTATACTATAACTATATATTAAAAATGCCTTTGGGCGTAAAAACTAACTTAAATTAAAATTCAAAATTACTTAAAACTAAACGAGAAAATTTTTTAAAAACTCGTTTTCCAAGACATTTATTTTATTTAAAATCTTAAAACTACCCTTTACCTAAATAAAACTAAATTAACCTAAATAAAACTAAAATATACGTAAATATACGTAATTAACTTAAAACTACTTAAAAATACTTAAAATAACTTAAAACTAGAACAGCCACCCGCAGCGTTTTTTTTTTTTTTCGCAGCAGCTTATGCAAATGCACACACACCCACACATATGCATATATGAATATATATGCATATGTACTAGCGCCCAATGTACATATCCACAAGCAAAGTTTTTTTTTTGTTTTTATAATTTTTTTTTTTGGTGCCACCACTGTCCTACATAAAATAAAAACCTATTAATACTTAAAAATACGCAGGTCGGCCAAGGCAACAACTATGGCTAACCATCAATATCAAGGTGGTCACCCAACCACCAGTATTTTTGAACTTGCTTATAAAAGTCCCTTTTGTCCCGAAGGGGCACAGCTCTACTGAACCGCAGACGCTCTGCTCCGTTCCCAGAGCCGACGTCTCGACCATACAGGATTCGCCGATCCACAGTTCTACGGCCGACGTGGTAGATTAACGGAACCGCCAATCTATCCTGTATCAGCCCCCGTCTGTCTAAATAGAGGAATGTCTCGGGCGGGATGAAAACGTTAAGACAAACGCTCTCACTATATTCTTCATTGGGGTAATAAGCCCCGAAAATAAGTCCATTGGCTGAGGTCATCGCTCTTGCAATGTGACCCCGAATCAGCTTAATTAAAAAGTTATCTATCCTGTTTATATTGGCCCCGTTGTATAAGACCTCGTTGGCATAATAATGTTTGTACTCCGACTCTGGTGTTCTGTGTAATCCAAGACAGGTCCTAAGACACTGCCTCTCAAACACCCGAATCTTTTCCATTTTTCGTCGGCTCCTCTACCACCTAGGCTAACTTGCCACTTGGTTTTGGTAGATCTAAATCACTAGTATTAGCACTCGCGCCTCTATGTAAAATTTCCACTATGAAAGTCGCCAACGATGTGCACACTTCCACGGTTGCTGAACGACTGAGGTTGTGTCCCGTTATTATTATTCCGTTAGGGTCAACGGTGAATGTACATATTTGCTTCCCTCGATGACTGTACTGGCAACTCAGTATAGTTATCGATATTTAATCCGCAAATTTTTCGTATCTTTTGTGATATTTTTTTGATTTTTATCGATTCGCACCCAAGTTGTTGTTTTTTTGATTGTGTAGATAGATATTGAAACCAGGTAGGAGTTCTGCGTTCACTAGCACAGTCGTTGTGTCGCTTTAGCGACCACTGAGACAAAAATCCCGAATTGAATTTTTTCTGTCTCGGATTTAGTAGATGCTGATTAGTGGACACAATAGTGACACACAGAAATTCTACCTATAGTAATAAAAAAAACAATTAGATATGGATCCTATCGACAGCTATTACATTTTTTCTACTCATTACATATCTCTATACACAAGTAAAAAAACTACCCCCTTTTCTAATTTCGTTCTTATTATAATAAAAAAAAATTTAATGTTTTTTTTTTTTTTTGATTTTTATCTTTTCATCTCTTTTATAAATTGTATGAAAGTTCACTTTTCTTTATATAACCTGGTTTACAGAAATTATAGTAGGTACTTTTTCAGAGGTCTTCAATATTTTGTGCGGCAATCTAGTCTAGGAATTGATTTCTTCGTGAAGTCCACTGGAGATTCAAAATTCTTTACTTTATTTGTTTTCAGTAAGGATTTAGATGACTTTATTTTGGGATGTGTTATCAAAACTTTTGGCGTACTCTCGTGTTGTCCGTCTGAAATTTATACTCGTGTCTGAGCAAATTTTTGCTCAGACATGAGTTCAATTTTCAGACTTTTGAATTTTGGTTTTTGGTTTTACGCCACAAACCTTTATCAGAAATCAAAAAAAAAATGCCACATTAATTTACTATCAATACCTACAGATGCCTAAAATATTTTTGGATAAGATTATGTAAAAAAATTTTACACGGTTGCTTCCGATTTCTGAATCGTACTTCAACCCTCGTGTTTTTTCAACTTACTCAGATATAAAATTTTCCTTGGACTTGAATTCTTCTGCTATTCCTTTCTTGACTTGATTGCAAACTACTTATTTTACTTTTATAAACTTTTTCACTTTTCTCTACAATTCTTTTTAATACATTTTATTTCTTTTATACCTTTTTTAATTTGAAACCTTACTTTTTTTTCTTGCTGCTCCTTTTTTTGTGGTCGGTGGATGATTGAGAAAGATTTTTTTGATAGATACATCACGTACCCTTCTACCAATATTCCATTTTCACATTGTCCCTATACATAAGCTTAAGAGGGGAACATGCTCCTTTATTATTGTACATTCTTATTAAATTACGTCATGAGAGATGAATGCGTTTAGCTAACTTTTGGAGAATATTTTTACGTCGTATGTCGACTTGGTTATTTGGCATGCGTAAACTTATTTTATCGTTCTGTTACGTGGCCAACTAAGTCAGACAAAAAAAAATGAAAAGAAAATAGGCATTGAAATGTTTTTGAATATTTCAAATTGAATAAGTTCAATTTTTGGGTAAAAGCATGGGGTTTATATACATAGAGGAATCAATATGGTTTCCAACTCACCTAAAAAGATGTCGCTAAATGAGTAGATCTAGTAATTATTATTGCAATAACTCCCTGTAACGAAAATCCCTCAATCCGTACCGAACAAAATTCCTGTGCACACATTTGTATCTGTTTTACTTTAGTTCTGTTATCGTTTAATTCAAGAATATTTACTACAAGAAAAAAAAAATAAAACAAGTCGATAGTAACGACATACTAGGAGTATCTACCTATGTGTATAAACTTAATGGTAAAAGTCACTACAAATACAAATGGAACATTGGCAGTTGTGGTCGGCTGCTTATCAAACCACCCCGTGATTGCCTGAGGAATGAAACTATGTTCGGGGATATTGTCACAGCACAGAAACATCCACTTTATATTAATAAATTGGAGGAAGTGCGAACCCACTGGAGTTTAGGTTTACACATCCGAAACTGGTACAGTGATGTTACCAAAGAAAAAAAAAATCATTGAAAACAAAACACATAACACTCACGTATGATTTTATTTTATTTTTATGGAGCAAAAGTCCTTCGTTTGCCGCTTTGCGCAGTTTTTTTTTTTGCGTTCAATGCATCTAATTGCTGGATTGACCGGGGACCATCTCATCCATCCAGATGTCTGCATTGGAGCATTCATATGTGCCGCTGCTGTCCAAGAGCTTTTATTAATGTTTGTTGTATCAATCTGTCAAAGAAAGAAAAAATATTAATTTTTAGTTTATATTTTTACGATAATGAAAGTTAGAATCTTGTTTGGAAAACTTCCACATGCTTGTGCATTGGAAGTTTTGCGGGGCAGGATTCTATCTTTGTTAAAGCTTATAGTGGCCTGGGAATTGTTACCAAATGTGATCCACTTTGTGAAAAACAATAATTGATAACAATATGTTGGCACTTAAGTATATTTTAAATATGAGTATAATGTTTTATACTTACAAATCTTTAGCCAAACGTAGAATAGTCAACACCACACGAGTTTTGTTTTCATTTTATTCTGACAGTTCATTTATTGTTGTTTTATGTCGTATTCTCTTTACCAAATGCATATAGCTCATACATTCTTTTGCACAGGCGCTAATGGCTCTTTCTCCTTTTCACTAGAAAGAGAAAATCCAGAGGCCAGGTGCTTTCATTCATTTTCGAAGTTAGAAAATGTGTTTGTGGGGTTGCCACTAGTAAAGGAAATTATTTCTAAATTGAAATGATGAATGAGAAGATATTTTGTTTAAGCGGAAGTGAGGAAGTAGGGAATTTCCGATTAGGGTTATTTATTTTATACGTTATTTATTTGAATTGGCAATTAACAAGAAAATAAATGAAGAAGGGTTGGAACTGTGGATATATGAGTGAGGCCAAAGATGGAATACAAGAGGACAGGGGTTAGTTTCCAAGATAAGGACAGGAGATAACACCCACACAGTCAACTTATTATACGGAATTTGTTTAAATTAACCATCTCACTCAGATGTAGAGGTAATTATTTACTTTGGTATATAGTTAAATAAAAGACAAGGGACTTCCGAAAAGCTATTTGATAATCAATTATCATTGAATATAGATTGCGTTACATTCGAGAATATTTGCCATCAATAATTTTGAATTTAAATTCAAATCGAAATAAATTTTTCTTTTCAACCGACACTTTCGGAATATTTTTTTGTGAATTTTGAGCGAAAAATCGGTACTGATCATCTCAGATAAAAAGAAAAATTTGGTAATTACTGGTTTTAAAATTGTGAAAGTGAATATTAGTGAAAAGGTTATTTTTTTTGTGTACTTAGGAAATTCCACCAGGAAAGACTGTGGAGACCAATAGTAAAAGCCGTATTCAAAATTATCATACATATAAAATCGCAGAGGTATGTAGTTTTAGGTAAAGATTTTTAAAGAATCAAATACCTGACTTTTGGTTTTAACTAGGTTAAGGTTCAATTTGTTTAATTTAACAAAACTCTTCTCAACGAACTTAACCTCTGCTGAGTTTTATTCTGATTTCACCTTTGCCATTGGGCATAAAAACATTATTAAGATCAGAACATTTTTTTTTAGCTGTTATATATGTACAAACATAGTACAACTCAAATTGGATTTTTTTTACATATATCATTAGGTTTACCTTTTTATTCTTTGAATTATTTCAACTATATGTGTTTAGTAACAAAAAAAAAAAAAAAAAAAAAAAAAAAAAAAGAACGAGTTGGAGAGCTCAATTTTTTTTAATGAATTCTTTTTCTCATTTTGAACAAATAAAAATTGTTAATTGATTAGAAATTTAACCAATATGGAGTGCTAATTTTTTTTAGCTAAAGGTGTGTGGAGGCTTGGCAAAGCCGTTCCTGGACAAAAATGGTTATTTCTTAAGGACATGACATAACTGACATTCTCTACTGACAATATTGTGACTGGTAGGTCAATTCAGGGGCTTGTTCCTTCTATGGGGCCATTGAATAAGCATTTGGAAGTGTCTCAAGATACTTGGGTAGGCGGCCTGACCTTCGTCAATACCGTCTGACGAGCGGTCGGGATTCGGTGGAATATCATCTAAGGGAGATGAAAGAAAGTGCGTTAGTTATAGGTTTTAGATTAGTTATTTTTTTTATATAATATTCAATATAAAAGTAAATACTTACATTTTTTTTTACTTTTTAATATGATTTTGAATTTTTGATGGTGGTGGGAAATTTTCAGTTTTAATTATTAATTGGTGATGGGTTTTATATTTTTTTTTACTCTGCTTATATGGTGATGGGATCATAATTTTCTTTTAATAAATAGGTTAGCTAGTGTAGATTTTAATTTCTAATAGAGCACTTTTCATGCCTTTCCCTTGGGTGATATTAAGGTTAAGGTCTGAGATTTGTGCTACTTTTCTCTTCCTTCTATTCTCTTCGTCCTATTTAACTTTCTAAACTATCTTTTTCATCTATTTATTTCCTGGCACGATTTTTTTTGTTTGTGGAACAGGAGGTACTAGTAGAAGTGGCGAGAACCTACCCTATTTCCGTCGAGACTAGCCGTGCGATGACAAGCGTGCCACCGCCACTACTATTTTACCAAAGTACGTCCTCCGGGAATCCTAGCTCGCAACAATGGCGCCCAACGAGACCTAACGGCTTTTGAGGTCAAAAGCAACTCCAAGGAGATGATTTTCTTCTTTTGAAGGTCATCACCTTGGACTTGTTTTAACCAATCGGGTTTTTTTTTTTTTTTTTATTTTTAATTTTTTTTTGATATTTTTTGGTTTAACATTTTTTACTTATCTGTCTCTTAAGCACAAATCAAGGGACTGCGATCACTTTTCATGATGTCACGAATTGAGGATGGCTATCCGATCTACAGACCACGAGTCTGAGATTTTGTGAGGTGATCTTCAATCCCTGACAGCACTAGGAGTGGAACAAGGTCGTATGGCTTTGAGCTTTTGCTGTCCAAAGAACCAGGTTCAGCCCGGCTCTTCGTGAGGTAAAAGTTCGGAGTCCGAAAACCTTTTTCGTGTAGAGGTTCATTTCAATTTCATTGCCAGCCATTTATTAGGCTAAACGCTTGGTGATTTGTAGTGGCGGTGAAATTGAATTGGACTGAAACACCCGCTGAATTTCGGACGGACCAGTCACTAACGAAATAGACAAGACATACAATATACGAGACGTTAACCATTTTGTTGAAGGACTAAAACTTTAACCAACTCCACACACCTTAGCGAATTTTTAATAAAGTTTAAATTCTTTAATTTTTTTTTATAATCATTTTGATTGTACAATTTTTTTTGTTTTTTTTTATTAAATTATATATACATTTTTTTATCATTTTTTTTATCATTATTATTACTATATGATCTACCTTTTTTCTTTTCTGATTTTTTTTATTATTATTACTTTTTACTCAAAATTATATTTTATTTTCTTACTTTTTTTAAATTCTTTTTGCATTTTGTTTCTGAATTTTTTTATTTTTTTTTTCTCTCCTTGTCGGATTTTCAATTTTGCAGTTTTTTTTTATTTTGCTTTGGTTGGTATTTTTTACTGTGTATTCTTTGTTCATTGGCATTAGGTTTGATTTAAAATTAATTTGAATATGGCAGATGAAAAGAAAAAAACAGGTGCTATTCCAAAAACGCCTAATTTAAGCTCTACCTATAGAGAGAATAGGGAACCTATTGATTTCGATCAAACTTTTCTTGAGATAACCAGAGTTCTTGAAAAAATGAAGCCAAATCATTCAAGCAAACTAAATTCACCAGCAATCCAGTTGTTACCAAATCCAAATTCTGTTGAGTTTTCTGAGGATTCAGATGTACAAATAGTTTACGACGAGAATGACAACAGACTGGAAACAACACGCACTAATAAAGAACAAATACTACAAGACACGTATAAGCTGAAACAAGAACGTTTACAACTGGAAAGAGAAGTGGAAGAACTTCTTTTGAAAAAGCCCGCTAAGATTTCCGAAGTAGTTGATAAGCCCTCTTCCACTCTCTACATGACAGACGAAAACATTTACGAACGAATGCAACAAGTTGCATCGGTGACTGTCAGGGAGAGTCAAACCACTACACTTGGCTTTCTTGCAGAAGGCCTGTCTGATATGCTAAAGCTGTTAGACAGGAACATGCAAGCAGTAAATTCCAAGTTGAGTGGTTTGGAACTCTCTTTGGCAGCCTCCAAAGACGATCATATTAAACAAGACTTAACGTCTACACGAAACATTAAACAAAACGATACATTACAACAAGACAATACGTACAAACTACATTCTACATTTCGACAAGACACTAACACTACTAACAACCAACATTTCAATCAAAACAATACTTTTACACAAGACATTACCTACAAACAAAATACTAGTACAGGGTCACTACAAGACATTAACTGCAACCAACAGCTACAACAAGACACTTGTAACAAACAACATTCTTATCAAAACAACAATACTTATACACAAGACAACACTTACAGACAAAACATTAATTCAGAACGTAATCCCCGACATCACACTACTTACACACAAAACAATACTGACAGACAGGACGTGATAACGAACGAATACATGACGAAAAATAGTAGAGACTTTGCAAAAAATAGTTACCCGACGGCGCATCCGTCAAATGAACATTCCTCACTTAGAGATATTAATCGAAGGATTGATGTTCATAAGTGGGGAGTGAAATTTGACGGATCCTCGAAAAGTATGTCGGTTGAGAGTTTCATTTTTCGTGTTGAGACCCTCCAAAAGAAAAGCGGACTATCTGACGAACAATTGTTCGCAAACTTTTACCATTTAGTGTCAGGTTCTGCTGAGCGGTGGTTTTGGCAGTATTTAGAAGAAAATCAAAACGATGACCTTCTCAATTATTTTGATCTGAAATCAGAGCTGCTAAGACAGTTCAAACATAACAAGCGAGATCATGAGATATTAAGGGCAATCATGGATAGAAAGCAGCAGCCTCACGAGTCATTTGACGACTTTTATGCCGATATCAGGGGTCTGACTTTGCAAATGCAAACACGACCAAATGAGGTAGATTTAGTTTCGATCGTGAGATCTAATATAAAAGACAGAGTATCCACTCTTATTTTCGGTTGCTCAATACAAAATATAAGAGAAATGAGAGAACAGTGTCGAAGGGCTGAAGAGCATTTACTTGTTAGAGACATGAAAATGAAAAGGCTAGTACATGAGATAGACGATGCTGATTTTTCAAGAGATAGAAATAAGTTAAGTGAGGCTGAAGATAATCAATTAGGAATAGAGGCAATACAATCGAACAGACCTGACAGACTAACGAACGACCTACGCGACAGAAGACCGAAATTTAACGAACAGGGGAAAGGTAATATTTCTGGTGAGACTAGGCAAGCTTCGGGCGTATGCCCATCTCAGTTTCATACCTTGACATGTTTCTGTTGTGGACAAGGTAGCATTTCCTTTAAGTGCGCTGCTTGCCAGGGAAACCAGAAGGTCAGCAGTGCATCCGGGAATCTACCGCCGATGACGAAATCCATCCCGGCAAATCCACAACAGAACCTGAAAGAGTGAACATTTTACAAAGAGAACAAAAGACTGATAGATATAGAACTTACCAAAACATGACAACCACTCAACATAAGAGTCTCCACCAAAGAAAGTTAGAATATGATATAGCGAGAAAACGAATTTTTAATAAAGAGGTTGCAATTCCTATGATTCGCAAAACAAGAAATTATATGAAAATATCTAGGCTAAGGGAAAAATGTGCAATATTAAGACGGACTAAAAATAAAATCGAATCTACTATTCTAACTATGACAGATGACAATAGGCCGTATGTGAAAGTGCAAATATTAGGTGTAGAGTTTTTAGGTTTGTTAGATAGTGGTGCGTCAATTACATGTCTCGGGAAAAATGCAATAGAGTTCATTAAGAACAAAAACATTAATTTAACTAGTATGAACAATGAGATTAAGACTGCAGATGGAAACCATCAAAAGATAGAAGGTAGGTTTAAGTCAATTGTGTCGTGGGATAGTAAGTCTGCAGAATTAGAAACTTTTGTAGTCCCTGGTCTTCAACAACCTCTATATCTGGGTGTAGATTTTTGGAGCACTTTCCAAGTAGCACCAAATATAGTGAGTGAGCTTAACGCTCCGTCTCCGTTAAAAGAACAGCCGACTTTTCGAGAGCTCTCCCCATCTCAGCAGCAAGACTTGGAGAGAGTCAAGTTACTGTTTCCCTCCTTTGCTACACTCGGGTTGGGTAAGACAAGCCTGGAAGAGCACATTATTGAAGTGGATGACAAAAATATTCCCATTAAACAAAGGCACTACCCAATTTCGCCAGTCGTACAGAAGCTCATGTACGAAGAGTTGGACAGAATGTTGGCCCTGGGTGTAATAGAGGAGAGTAATAGTGCTTGGAGCTCTCCGGTTGTGTTGGTGAGGAAAGTTGGGAAAAATAGGCTCTGTCTGAACTCTCGAAAAGTCAATGCTCGAACAAAAAAATTTGCATACCCGCTTCCTCACATTGAGGGTATTATAAGTAGATTGCAAGATACGAAATTCATCTCCAGTATCGATCTGAAGGATGCCTTTTGGCAAATTCCTCTGGAGAACAAATCAAGGGAGAAGACAGCATTTACAGTCCCTGGGCGGCCGTTATATCAGTTCACGGTTATGCCTTTTGGCTTGCTCAGAGAATGTCTAAGCTGATGGACAAGGTCATTCCTGGTCGACTTCGGCAGGATGTCTTTGTCTATCTCGATGACCTCTTGATTTGTTCTCCAGATTTCGAAACACACATTCGGGTACTGGAGAAAGTGGCAAAGTGCCTACGGGAAGCGGGTCTCACTATAAATGTCGAAAAAAGTAAGTTCTGTTTCAAAGAAATAAAATATCTTGGGTATGTAGTTGGGGACGGTTGTTTACGGACGGACAAAGACAAAGTATCGGCGGTCGAAGACTTTCCGATTCCTAAGACCCCCAAACAACTCCGTAGGTTCCTTGGCATGACGGGGTGGTATAGACGCTTCATGCCAAACTATGCTGTCATTGCCGCCCCTATGACCGATTGCTTGAAGAAAGCACAGGCTTTTAACATGACTGACGAAGCAATTACTGCATTTCAACTACTCAAAACGAGTTTAGTTACAGCTCCCATACTCACAAATCCAGACTATTCGAAACACTTTTATATACAATGCGACGCTTCAACTTCAGGTGTAGGGAGCGTTATTTTTCAGAAGGACGAGGAGAATAATGAACGACCGATAGCATTCATGCCTCAGAAGCTTAATTCCGCTCAGAGGAATTATACAGTGACAAAACTTGAATGCTACGTGGCCGTTTTATCGGTAAAGAAGTTCAGAGCCTACGTTGAGGGCTTATTGTTTACCATCATTACCGATCACGCAAGTCTGAAATGGCTCATGACTCAAAAAGACCTTGGAGGGCGTTTAGCCCGGTGGAGTTTTAAACTCCAAGGTTTTGACTTCGTGATCGAGCATAGATGTGCGGCCCAAAACGTAGTCCCTGATACTCTCTCACGAATCCATATGGAAGAGATCGCGACTGATGATTTAGCACCAGAAGTTGACTTTGATTCACCATATTTCTCTTCGGAGGAGTATGTTTAATTAAAGAAGACAATCGAACGAGAACAAGACAGACTACCTGATATTTGCATATCAGATGGATTTGTGTATAAACGAACAGACATACGAACAGGTGACGCAATACAGGATGACCGAGCATGGAAGCTATGGGTGCCTAAAGAGTTGTGTGAGGGTCTTTTGAAATCTGCTCATGACTCTCCAGCGTCAGGACATGGTGGCATAAATAAAACTCTGGCTAAATTACGCCAAAAATACTATTGGCCGGGAATGGCCACTGAGGTACAGCAGTGGGTTAAAGCATGTGATCCATGCAAATGTAGCAAGTCAGTTAACTTGACGACTCGGCCGCCGATGGGCCAACAGACTGTGACAGAACGACCGTTCCAACGCATTTATATAGACTTTCTTGATCCTTATCCTCGAACCAAAAATGGTAACACTCACATATTTATAGCTCTTGACCATTTTAGTAAATATGTATTCTTAAAAGCAATAAAAAAGGCAACATCATCTGAGGTAGTAAAATTTTAAGAGGAAAATATTTTTCATGTGTTTGGTATACCTGAGTTTGTACATTCTGACAATGGTAAACAGTTTGTGTCTGAATTGTTTACCAGTTTCTTAACTCGATATGGCGTGAAACATGTCAGGACTGCATTTTATTCTCCGCAAGCAAATGCTTCCGAAAGAGTAAATCAGTCAGTCCTATCAAAGATAAGATCCTACCTAGGTAGTGACCAAAAACATTGGGATCAACATGTAAGCAATGTGGCGTTTTCGTTGCGTAGTGTTGTACACGACGCAATCACAGTCGAACCGTATTATGCAGTGTTTGGCACTCCCATGGTTCAGCATGCAAAAAGCTATGAGCTTTTAAGAAAATTGAATTTAGTCAAAGAGGCTCAAATTGAAATATTAAACAAAGATGACAAACTAGAGTTGATTAGAGCAAAAATATTTGAAAACTTGAAAATCGCTCATCAGAAAAGTGCAAAAGTATATAATACTAAAAGTAGGGACGTGCAATAAAAGGTAGGACAAATAGTTTATCGTAGGAATTTCAAACAGAGCAGTGCAATAGACAATTACAATGCTAAGCTAGGACACAAATTTTTAAAATCGATAATTTTAAAAACAAAAGGTAATTCCCTTTATATTGTTGGGGATTTAACCGGAAAGGAGGTGGGCGTTTTTCATGCAAAAGACCTCCACACATAAATATCCTACTATATCTTTGACGCACCCAGATGATGTTGCTTTAATCTGTGATATTAGATTAGTATGGGTACCTGATAGGATTAGTTTTGTTATTGTTTATTTATTAAATGCATATACATAGATATTTATATTTGTTTTATCTGTGATACTTTTACAGTATATATATTTATTTTAGAGTTGATTTATTTATCTTTTTTATCTGTGATATTTACAAAGTATTCTTAGTTGATTTTTATTCCTTATGTTATATTCTGTGATATTTATATTAGTTTAGTGAGGTATTTATTATTTTTCAATCTGTGATTTTTTTTTTAGAGTTCATATTTATTTGTATTTAGTCATCTGTCATAATTATTTCAAGTCACTGTACCTCAAAATGGTTTAATATAGATTTCAAAGTAGAGTTCATTTATTTTAACCAATATAATAATCTGTGATATACAACCTGTACCTGAGTTTACTTTTATTAATAGTTTAAATTCTTTATTATATGAACTGTAATATTTGACTGATTTAAAGTCCAAGAACCTGATTTTAATGTTAGAGTTTTAACAAACATATAGTTTTTGTTTTTTTTTAATCTGTGATGTTGATTTTTGTAGGTAGTGATTTCAATAATTGTATTTTTATCATTTGTAGTTTATTAATATTAGAGGTTGTTTTGTTAAGTTTGGTTAATAACTGAATAGTAATGTTAAATTTCGTGACTATATTTTATAATCGAACGAACAAAACAGCCTAGTTTAATTAACCCTGCCCTGATAATTGTTTTTTTTACTTCTTCATGTCCACGAAATGCTAATTGGGAGTTAAAATCAATTGTGCAATAGAACGAAATGTGATATAAATGAAAAAAAAGAATTATTTAACTTTGAAATTAATTAGAGCATGAGATCTCAGGAGTAATGGGCTCTGCCACACGATGTCGAGACCTTAGTTTCTTAAATAAAATTGAAGCTAACTGGGTTGCCCTACTTTTTTTTACGCTGTAAGTGGCCTCACGACCACTCAGCCACTTCCATCGAGCCTGTTACGTGGCCAACCAAGTCAGACAAAAAAAAATGAAAAGAAAATAGGCATTGAAATGTTTTTGAATATTTCAAATTGAATAAGTTCAATTTTTGGGTAAAAGCATAGGGTTTATATACATAGAGGAATCAATATGGTTTCCAACTCACCTAAAAAGATGTCGCTAAATGAGTAGATCTAGTAATTATTATTGCAATAACTCCCTGTAACGAAAATCCCTCAATCCGTACCGAACAAAATTCCTGTGCACACATTTGTATCTGTTTTACTTTAGTTCTGTTATCGTTTAATTCAAGAATATTTACTACAAGAAAAAAAAAATAAAACAAGTCGATAGTAACGACATACTAGGAGTATCTACCTATGTGTATAAACTTAATGGTAAAAGTCACTACAAATACAAATGGAACATTGGCAGTTGTGGTCGGCTGCTTATCAAACCACCCCGTGATTGCCTGAGGAATGAAACTATGTTCGGGGATATTGTCACAGCACAGAAACATCCACTTTATATTAATAAATTGGAGGAAGTGCGAACCCACTGGAGTTTAGGTTTACACATCCGAAACTGGTACAGTGATGTTACCAAAGAAAAAAAAAATCATTGAAAACAAAACACATAACACTCACGTATGATTTTATTTTATTTTTATGGAGCAAAAGTCCTTCGTTTGCCGCTTTGCGCAGTTTTTTTTTTTTGCGTTCAATGCATCTAATTGCTGGATTGACCGGGGACCATCTCATCCATCCAGGTGTCTGCATTGGAGCATTTATATGTGCCGCTGCTGTCCAAGAGCTTTTATTAATGTTTGTTGTCTCAATCTGTCAAAGAAAGAAAAAATATTAATTTTTAGTTTATATTTTTACGATAATGAAAGTTAGAATCTTGTTTGGAAAACTTCCACATGCTGGTGCATTGGAAGTTTTGCGGGGCAGGATTCTATCTTTGTTAAAGCTTATAGTGGCCTGGGAATTGTTACCAAATGTGATCCACTTTGTGAAAAACAATAATTGATAACAATATGTTGGCACTTAAGTATATTTTTAATATGAATATAATGTTTTATACTTACAAATCCTTAGCCAAACGTAGAATAGTCAACACCACACGAGTTTTGTTTTCATTTTATTCTGACAGTTCATTTATTGTTGTTTTATGTCGTATTCTCTTTACCAAATGCATATAGCTCACACATTCTTTTGCACAGGCGCTAATGGCTCTTTCTCCTTTTCACTAGAAAGAGAAAATCCAGAGGCCAGGTGTTTTCATTCATTTTCGAAGTTAGAAAATGTGTTTGTGGGGTTGCCACTAGTAAAGGAAATTATTTCTAAATTGAAATGATGAATGAGAAGATATTTTGTTTGAGCGGAAGTAAATGTGAGGAAGTAGGGAATTTCCGATTAGGGTTATTTATTTTATACGTTATTTATTTGAATTGGCAATTAACAAGAAAATAAATGAAGAAGGGATGGAACTGCGGATATGTGAGTGAGGCCAAAGATGGAATACAAGAGGACAGGGGGGTTAGTTTCCAAGATAAGGACAGGAGATAACACCCACACAGTCAACTTATTATACGGAATTTGTTTAAATTAACCATCTCACTCAGATGTAGAGGTAATTATTTACTTTGGTATATAGTTAAATAAAAGACAAGGGACTTCCGAAAAGCTATTTGATAATCAATTATCATTGAATATAGATTGCGTTACATTCGAGAATATTTGCCATCAATAATTTTGAATTTAAATTCAAATCGAAATAAATTTTTCTTTTCAACCGACACTTTCGGAATATTTTTTTGTGAATTTTGAGCGAAAAATCGGTACTGATCATCTCAGATAAAAAGAAAATTGGGTAATTACTGGTCTTAAAATTGTGAAAGTGAATATTAGTGAAAAGGTTATTTTTTTTGTGTACTTAGGAAATTCCACCAGGAAAGACTGTGGAGACCAATAGTAAAAGCCGTATTCAAAATTATCATACATATAAAATCGCAGAGGTATGTAGTTTTAGGTAAAGATTTTTAAAGAATCAAATATCTGATTTTTGGTTTTAACTAGGTTAAGGTTCAATTTGTTTAATTTAACAAAACTCGTCTCAACGAACTTAACCTCTGCTGAGTTTTATTCTGATTTCACCTTTGCCATTGGGGACAGCCATCATCAAGGATTTTTTTCTTTGTTCGTACGAACAATACAGAAAGACATACAACAAAGAACCCAAGACTTTTAGGATTCCATATATATATTATATATATATATATTGTAAATTCCACAAGGACTATTTTGGAGATTTGTAGCGTTGAAGGAGCTTCGCCAACCAACGAAATAAGAAAGCAGCGATAGTGAAATCTGATTCAAAAAAAAAATAAGAAGAATCTGTGGAGTTAATTTTGATTTTTTTAAATTTTTTTTATAAGTGCAATTTGCTTAACTAATTGTTAAATTTGGTTCTCCAAAACATTTTTTTTGTGGTTGCCTTTGAATTTTAATTTTTCTTTAATGATCTGGTTTTAATAATATTTAATACATCTATTAATACATAATTGTACAGTGAAGGTCGGTAAGAAATATAAGTGTACTGCGCCTGTTCTCTATAGTGCTGCCGGCAGAACAACGGGGGATCAGGATAAACTGTAAGTGGTAATTTTTTTTAGAGACCAAAGATCTCATAAAAAAATTATTAAGATCAGAACATTTTTTTTAGCTGTTATATATGTACAAACATAGTACAACTCAAATTGGATTTTATTTACATATATCATTAGGTTTACCTTTTTATTCTTTGAATTATTTCAACTATATGTGTTGAACTTTTAGTAAAAAAAAAAAAAAAAAAAAAAAAAAAAAAAAGAACGAGTTGGAGAGCTCAATTTTTTTTAATGAATTTTTTTTCTCATTTTGAACAAATAAAAATTGTTAATTGATTAGAAATTTAACCAAAATGGAGTGCTAATTTTTTTTAGCTAAAGGTGTGTGGAGGCTTGGCAAAGCCGTTCCTGGAAAAAAATGGTGATTTCTTAAGGACATGACATAACTGACATTCTCTACTGACAATATTGTGACTGGTAGGTCAATTCAGGGGCTTGTTCCTTCTATTGGGCCATGGAATAAGCATTTGGAAGTGTCTCAAGATACTTGGGTGGGCGGCCTGACCTTCGTCTATACCATCTGACGAGCGGTCGGGATTCGGTGGAATATCATCTAAGGGAGATGAAAGAAAGTGCGTTAGTTATAGGTTTTAGATTAGTTATTTTTTTTTATATAATATTCAATATAAAAGTAAATACTTACATTTTTTTTTACTTTTTAATATGATTTTGAATTTTTTATGGTGGTGGGAAATTTTCAGTTTTAATTATTAATTGGTGATGGGTTTTATATTTTTTTTTACTCTGCTTATATGGTGATGGGATCATAATTTTCTTTTAATAAATAGGTTAGCTAGTGTAGATTTTAATTTCTTATAGAGCACTTTTCATGCCTTTCCCTTGGGTGATATTAAGGTTAAGGTCTGAGATTTGTGCTACTTTTCTCTTCCTTCTATTAACGTAATAACTAAATTTTAACGTAGAATCACTATTTTAACTGTCCTATTTAACTTTCTAAACTATCTTTTTCATCTATTTATTTCCTGGCACGATTTTTTTTGTTTGTTTCTTTTTCTAGCAAGTGATTTTTATTTAACTGATGTATAAATGTCAAACTTTGGTCGGATAGTTTATTATTTGTTTTAAAGATGTTGATTGGATATTTTTATACTTGTAGTGAAATGTTTATTTTCTTTTAACAACCATTATATTTGTTGGTTAAATACATCAGAAGCATTTCTTTTTTCGATTGCTACGTTAAGGACTGAATGGATATTAACATTTCTTTTACCTTTATGAAAATTTAAAATTGGTCGGCAGTAAATATCTGAAAGTTGTTTACTATTCTTTTTTTAGGTAGGTACCTGGAGTAAGAAAATATATTACAAAAAAAAAATTTGGACATTTTCAAGTAACTTTTGTATAACAAGAATCTTCTATTTTCCTTCTCTTTTCGGTTTCTTGACGAGCAATCTTATTTGAAACACTGACTTCTCTTATTAGAGTATTCGATTTTACTCCATGTTTTATTGCATAAATTTTTGACTGATGTCAAACATACTCATTTGGTCTTGAGATTTCTTTCTTTCAATATTTCCACAAAGTAGAAAGGGTTCTACACATTTGTTTAACTCCGTGTTGATAAATTTCACGGGTGCATTCGCCTGTTTAAGACTACCTCATCTACTAGATTATACCTATTCTCAAACAAATGCAACTTTCCCTCTCTTTCCTCTTTTCTTAGTTAATATGACTTTTCACCAAATTCAGATTTTTCTGACTCTATCTAATTAAATTTTATTTCACCTATCTTTTCAGATGTAAATTTACTCCTGTTTTTCCTTTACCTCGTCATTTTTTCATTTCCCTGACTTCTGAACGTTTTCATGTAATGAGTTAGGATTCACTCATGGCGGCCTCCATCTTCTTAATTGTTCTGCTTCCAGATTGTTACCCCCACGCTTCTAATTCTGTGGTGGAACATACATATTCTTGGAGCGCTCCACATTGCTCCTTTAAATATTTGTACATGCGTTCCAATCCACATATCAGCACAGCTGATTGGACAGGGATGGATTAATTTGAGGAGTATTTGAATTCCACAATGGTTGTGATATGTGCTAATAACGTAGAGTGAGTGTCTGAACTATTAGGTTACTATGAACCAAAAGTTTGTATTGTATATTCAATAAAAATTTTCGACTTGGTTCACAAATCTAGGTGAACCGATTTTCCTTCAAGTTGTTTTAGGTGTTAGTTACTGTCTAGGTGTGTAGGTAATTTTCCTACATGGTGCGGTAACCACGGAGTTTCTACTTCGGGTAGTAAACATTGGGAGGGTTACACTCCGGAATTCATACCACCTTATAGTTCCAATAAATTTGTTTTTGGTGATTAAATTAAGTGCAGAATTTTTATCATTTTTTTTTTTAGTATAGGCAAGTTTATAAAGGTACGGCAGTCCAGTGGCGTTTGCAAGAACCCACCCTCCGACGAGTGATGGGTTCTTGCATGGCCAATATGATGCCATTTCTCCAACCACCAGTCCTTGTTTCTTGTTTCATAGAGAAGCATTATTTTTCACAAACGATCGTCAGGAAGTTCAAGAACCTTAATGATGTATTCGGCTTGTAATTTAAGGCTTTCAGTAAATAATTTTGGTAAACCTGTTCCAAATAAATTGCATAATTTGGTGTTTTGGTTGTTAGATTAAATATTTTTTTGATGAAGTTTCTTTGAAGTTTTTCAATTTCCACGTACTCTTCCGTACCATAGACTTGAGCAGCATAGCAAAGCGTAGACTTAACGTGTTGGTTGGAAAAAACCTTTCTCCACGTTAAATTTACCAAGCTCTGCGAGGCATTGGCTTTTTCAAATAAATGCTTACTAAAATCCAGCTTGAATTAAGTTTAACTGAAATAACCATATTAAAATATTAAACAAACACATCTTTTAACTATTTATACAAAAATCAATTGTAAGAGAATTGTAAATTAAAACTTTGAACTTTCAACTACATTTTTAGCTCACTTTTAAGCAATTTTCTTTATACTCTTTTCTCACTCCTTCGTAATTTCACTTACTTGAATTTTAACCTCTATTGAATAAAGTACATAAAAATCTAATCTGTTTTTTCTCTCTGAATCCGCATGTCTTTTCAGAGGTTATGGGCCCAGCTCTAACATAATAAAAGTTATAATTTAAATAAAAAAAAGCATTATTTTATAATGGCACAATTAACCGGAAAAATTCCATTATATAATGGAAATAATTTTTTCACTTGGAAGCACCAGATGGAGGCAATTCTCCATAAGAATCGGTTGCTGAAGTTCGTGAAGGGAGATGAGCAAAGACCAGCAGATGATGCTGAGGCTGCAAGATTTGAAGAATGGAATAACAAAGATTTGGATGCCAGAAGTGAGATTATTATCTCAATGACTCCAGATCAAATATCACTAGTGCATGGAATATCGACTTCGAAGGGAGTATGGGATTTTTGGAGAGAACATATAATCGTAAGGGAACCCGAACTAAATTGGAAGAATTTCGTAAGTTGCTCAATTTCAAAATGCATGAAAACCAAAATATGGAACATCATCTAATTAATTTTAATTTGATTGTTAATCGGTTACGTGAGATGGACGCTAAATTGGACGATGACCTGCTCGTAGTTATGCTACTGGATAGTCTGCCTGAGTCGTTTAAGTATTTACAAACAGCATTTGATGCATCAAATGAATCCCCAACTATGGAAGTCTTGCGAGCCCGTTTATTGGAAGCAGGTGATAAGAAAAAAGGTGTTTGCGAGATAGGAAGAGAGGAAGCCTTCAAAGTAAGATTCCATACAAACTCTCATCCAAAAAGGTTTGAAAACAAAAAACAAACAGGTACGTCACGCTTTCAATTTAATTGTCATCGATGCGGTTTGAAAGGGCATAAAAACGGGACTGCCACGTTGTGTTAAATAGAGTGAGAGATAGATCAAATTTTGCACAGACAGGTAGCTTAAGTCAAGAATACAATTCAGATGAGTGTGGTTTCATTGCATTAGAATTAAACAAAACAGATAGAGCAGTAAAAGAAGCTTCACATAATGTTAGAGAAGATTTTACCGAACGTTTAAATTGGTACGTAGATAGTGGGGCTACATCTCATATGTGCTGCATGGAAGATTTTTTTACTAGCATTGATAAAAATTATACCGGAATAGTTCAAGTCGCAAACAACAAATTTGCAAACATCAAGGGGATCGGAACAGTTAAATTGAATGCATTAGTATGCGGAAAACCTAAATCTATTTGCCTTTATGATACACTTTTTATACCTGAGCTTAGAAGCAATCTTGTATCAGCAAGTATAGCCACAGATAACGGTTGTAAACTTATCATAGAAGGAGATCGCGGGTTGATAGTTAAAAATAATTCAGTTATGCTAGAAGCTAAGAAACACAAAAGCTTATACTTAGTAAACATGTTCAGCATAAAAGCAAAAACTAAGATTTGCAGAGTAACGGAACAAAATGTGATAATTTGTTAGAAGTTTGGCACCGTCGATACGGACATCTTAATATGGCGTTTCTTCGAAAGTTAAAAGAAAAAGATATGGTTCAGGGTCTGCCAACATTTGATTCTTCCGTACCTAGTTGCGTTATTTGCTTCAGAGGAAAGCAAACCAGACTCCCATTTCCTATTAAAAATGAAAAATCAACAAAAAATCTACTAGAACTAGTTCATACTGACCTTTGCGGTCCATTCAAAACTGAGTCTTTAAGAAAGTGCGTATATTTCGCAACGTTTATTGATGACTGGTCAAGGAAAGTTTTTGTTTACTTTTAAAGAAGAGTGAATACTTGAATGTATTCAAGATTTTTAAAAGCCAAGTAGAGAATGAAACAAGCAATTGAATTAAAGTTTTGAGAAGCGACAACGCGCGTGAACTTGTTAGTACTGAATTTTCGACATTTTTGAAATCAAACGGAATCAAGCATCAGCTGAGTGCGGAATATACGCCACAACAGAACGGAGTTGCCGAGCGTATGAACCGCACAATCGTGGAAATGACGAGGTGTTTTCTGCTTGATGGGTCTTTTCCGAAGTTTTTATGGGCAGAGCTAGTACACACTGCATCCTATATAAGAAATCGTTGTCCAACTAATCTTAATGTTGACAGAACTCCAGAACAAATATGGACAGGAAGGATCCCGATAGTTAGTCATTTACGTCAGAAAGGATGCAGAGCTTTTGTTTTAAATAAATCTACAAATAGATCAAAGTTGGACCCAAAAAGTGATGAATATGTCCTAGTGGGCTATTCAGAGGAATCTAAATCATACCGTTTGCGGAAAAGGGGCTCCCGAATAGTAATCAAAAGTAAAAAGTAATAGTAATTAAAAGTTTTATAGAAGAATCTTTGAATGACGCAGATAATTATGGAGAATTTATATTATTATTATTATTATTTATTCTACTCCGTAGATAAATCTACGAAGTAGAGACACATATAAGCACTAGCAGCTTAGGCTATCGGCTTGAACAACACAAGAGAAATAGACTGATACATGACAGAGACATACACAACAGAAGAAAGACAGAACAGAGAACAGATGCCAACAGCACATAGATAGCACATGAACGGTCCCTCATCCAAGTACTAACCACGCGCAATGATGCTTGATTTCGCTGATCTATTGGGAAGCGATGCCATTTTAAATTCATTTTCATTTTCAATTTAACTTATAAATAACTTAAATGCTAGACAAAAACCTTAAAAAAAACTAGCTTACAGAATAACTTAACTAACTTACTGGCCCCATACAGGCGCTTTAAATTATACTATAACTATATATTAAAAATGCCTTTGGGCGTAAAAACTAACTTAAATTAAAATTCAAAATTACTTAAAACTAAACGAGAAAATTTTTTTAAAACTCGTTTTCCAAGACATTTATTTTATATAAAAACTTAAAACTACCCTTTACCTAAATAAAACTAAATTAACCTAAATAAAACTAAAATATACGTAAATATACGTAATTAACTTAAAACTACTTAAAAAAAATTAAAATAACTTAAAACTAGAACAGCCAACCGCAGCATTTTTTTTTTTTTTTTTTGTGCAGCAGCCAATGCATATGCGCACACGCTTATAAATATATATATATAATTTATATATATATTTAAAAGCGCCAAATGCACATACACACAAACAAATGCCATTTAATGTGTTTTATATTTTTTTTTGGTGCCACCACTGTCCTACATAAAATAAACCTATTAATACTTAAAAATACGCAGGTCGGCCAAGGCAACAACTATGACTAACCATCAATATCAAGGTGGTCACCCAACCACCAGTATTTTTGAACTTGCTTATAAAAGTCCCTTTTGTCCCGAAGGGGCACAGCTCTACTGAACCGCAGACGCTCTGCTCCGTTCCCAGAGCTGACGTCTCGACCATACAGGATTCGCCGATCCACAGTTCTACGGCCGACGTGGTAGATTAACGGAACAGCCAATCTATCCTGTATCAGCCCCCGACTGTCTAAATAGAGGAATGTCTCGGGCGGGATGAAACCGTTAAGACAAACGCTCTCACTATATTTGTCGTTGGGGTAATAAGCCCCGAAAATAAGTCCATTGGCTGAGGTCATCGCTCTTGCAATATGACCCCGAATCAGCTTAATTAAAAAGTTATCTATCCTGTTTATATTGGCCCCGTTGTATAAGACCTCGTTGGCATAATAATGTTTGTACTCCGACTCTGGTGTTCTGTGTAATCCAAGACAGGTCCTAAGACACTGCCTCTCAAACACCCGAATCTTTTCCATTTGAGATGGGGCAACGTTAAACCACACAGGGCACCCATAGGCAATCATCGGCCGGATGAGGGCCATGTAGCAAATCACCTTCACCCTGTTTTCAAGGCGGCTGCTATAAAACAACCGTCTTGTCAGAGCAAACGCTCCCCTAGCTCTGGCCAGAGCAGCATCTATATGTCGATTGAAATATAGATACTGATCTAGCCAGATACCAAGGTACTTTACTACATCTTTACTCGCCAGTGGATGTCCACTTGGTCCAACGATCACTAGATTTCTCCAGTTCTTTCTTGTATCCCTAGAAGCCTTAGACAAAGGGGTTCTAAACAAGATAGTTTCTGATTTCTGAAAGTTAATTTTTAACTTCCAGTCATCACAATATCGCTGAATCTTGTCGAAGTCATGCTGCAAGAGAATTCTGATGACTTCAACTTTTGGACCCGTCCTGTACGCTACAAGGTCATCGGCATACGCAATCGCATGAGTGAGACTACCTATCAGATCGCTGGTGTAAATACTAAAAAGAATCGGCGAGTTCACAGCTCCTTGCTGTAGACCGTTTTTAATATCAAAAGTTGTGGCGGAAGTTACATTGCCACTTTTGACAACAAACTTTCTACCATTGAGCATGTCATGAAGCATATATAATAGTGGTTTACTTATGCCAAATCTAGTTAATTTCAGATAAAGACCCTCTAACCATACGGTGTCGAAAGCCTTCTCTAAATCAACAAGAACGGCACCCGTGCATTGATTTTTCGCTTTGTTCCATTGAACATCAGAAACTAACTTAGACGCGGCATGAATAGTGTCATGTCCCGCCTTAAAGCCAAACTGATTGTCTGGAATAATATTCTTGTCCTCAGCCCACTTGAACAGAGCTCTATTGAGAATATTTTCGAATACCTTACTGATACTTGGAAGAAGACTTATCGACCGAAGATTTGCCGGATTGGAGCTGTCCTTTCCCTCTTTGGGGAGAGGATGGACCACAGCTGTCTTCCAACTCACTGGATAATATGCATTATTCAATGCGTTGTTAAACAGTGTGGTATAAATGTCTATGGCTTCCTCAGGGAGATGTCGTAACACAATGTTGGGTATACCATCGAGCCCCGCAGATTTCTTTTTCTTTAATGTTTGAAAAATTAACTGAAGTTCTACCTTCGAAATTAACAATGAACTGGGTCCCGGTGAAACCAGTATTCTCAGATCGACATTGCGTTATGTTATTTCCAAGATAGAAATTGTGCAGCAAGGCTCTGTTCTCCAGGTCATGATTCGGGCGAATGCTAGCATTCACCTTATACACTTGCTGGAAAGCAGCCCCTACAGCTTCCACCTTTTCCTGAGGATCTTCTATCATATAAAAATTGTCATCGAAAACGGCACCCTCCGGATCAATTCCCGCAATCGTTAGTACGTCTTCGTTATCTGTTGTGCTCTGGAGTTTAAGACATGGAAGATCGTTTTGATCATTTCTTCTAAATATCTTATTTATTTGGGGAAACATACTAGGGTCGCTAGAATTAACAGCCCGAATTCTGTTATCCCAATATAAATTAATAGATAATCTATAGTTTTGTCTAATCAGAGCGTTAATGTTTTTGATCGACGACTTCAATGTCCTAATCTCCAGATCACGTGTGTCCGTGAAACGTCTATAAAGAAGTTTCAACCTAGTCAGCAGTCCACTTTTTTGTCGGTGTAGTGCGTCGATTGTTGCGTTCTTGTATAAACCATTTGGGTCTTGTTCCTTATATTTTGGGATTGTTTTGTCCATTGTTCGTTTTATAGTCGTATCCATTTGAGTCAGAAACCCGTCGATCTCGAGGCTCGTCAGGCTTCTGTCATTTGGTGGAGAAATGTCATCGGAACGTATTTCTCTTGCCAAGGCGTTGGAGAAGCGTGGCCAGCGCGTCTTACTGAAATTGTAAGAGTGCACAGGCACATACTCATCCAATTCCACAAGTTCGCTCGGAAGCTGTATTACGGTGACAAGTCCGGAGTGATCGCTGTCGTATTCAATTGTTCGTAAACAGTTTCTTGTCTGTTGATTTGTTGCGTCAGTTATAACAAGTCGTGAGTCAAGCAGTCTATCGAAGGTCTATCTGTCGCAAAAAGATCGATCCTACACTCAACACTGCGACGACCCATCCAATTAAATAAATGGTACCCTCTCGGATTTTGAATTTGATTTCCCAAATCTTCATGTTTGGCGTTCAAATCTCCTGCCATTAGATAATAATTTTCATCCAAGTGCAGTCTTAAGCATTCGAAAAGTTTTTCGAGTTCTGCGATAAAATTAGCAGGCTGAGGTGGTTCGGGTGCGTACGCCGCGATCACGTACATTCTTTTCCCTTGAAGGAGCGGAATGCAAATGATGCAGGCTTCTAGCTGCCCAAATCTTCGCACTTCACTATTATATATAACCTTAAATTTAATGCCCTTTCGTATGAAGATTGCGACCCCACCCCCTTGAGAGGAGTTAGGCCGATCCCTTCGCACGATATTGTAATTATTATTAGTCAATTTGTGTTTCTGGTTAAGCTTAGTTTCGTTAGCCATAAACACATCAGGACTTTGGTCTTGCAGCAAATGAAAGAGATTTGCTCTACGTTCGGTCCTAACCAGCGAATTTACATTCACAGCTAGGATCTTAAAGGGTCGCTCAGGCAGCGCGCCTTTAACCATTTCGCGTTGCCGGCAGAATAGAGTAGAGGTAATCCACCCTAGCCGCCTGCTCCCTGATCTGTTTTTGCACGTCGGTTAACTGACCATGAATAGTCAGCAACACCTGCATCAGATCTGCCTCTGGCACAGGAGCCGTAGGCACTTGGACCTGTTTGGCTACCTGTGGTTGAGGCTGTACCGTGTTTCCCTTTCCAGACGCGATTTGGGCGTAAGAAATTGCGGGATTAACGGAAATTGTTTTCTGGCGTACTTCAGGGCGTCTCACCTCAACTGTTTTCTTTTGGGCTTTGTGTTGCCTTATCTCCTGAAACTTCGGACATCCCCGATAGTTTGCGGGGTGCCCGGAACCTCGGCAGAGCGCACATTTTAACTGGGTCATATCTGTGACCCTATCTTGCCCGAGTTTACACTCCACTGTTTTGTGGGTATCTCCACATTTAACACAGACTGTCTTTCTGCTTATTTAGTTTTTCCCATCGTACAACTTGGTAATCTAGGACTGTTATATTCCTTAGACCACTCAATTTGCTTTGGGGCGAGAGTTGAACTAGGAAAAATGGTAAATTCCGTTTCTCCCGTCTGGCTTTGACTGTGGTGAACGGTCTGACCCCGATAAACTCGAGATCGTCGCTCGCCACTTGACGGAGCTCAGCTAAGAGCGCCTGCGGATCCGTAGAGGATTCGATACCCTTCAGGAGGACTGTTTAAAGCTTGTCTTCCTTCGGGGTGAAACTATAATATTCTGTTCTAGTTTGAGACAGAACGTCTTTCACTTTTTTGTAGTGCTCTAAAGATGAGCACTGAATGGAATGCCTGTCTGCGTTTAGCCGCTTAATTATAAAATTGTTGCCTATGACCGACCTACATATTTCAATAGTGTCTTTTATATGCATTTTATAAGTATTAATAGGTGGCACCTTACCTTTCTTTGCTTGTGGCTGTTGCTGTTGTTGTTGTGACTGCTGCTGTTGTCTCTGCTGCTGTTGTTTCGGCTGCTGTTGGGTCTGCTGCTGTTGTGACTGCTGCGGTTGTTGCTGTTGCGGTTGTTGCTGTTGCTGTTGTTGCTGCTGCTGTTGCTGCTTCTGTGTCTGTTGTCGTTGCTGTTGTGGTTGTTGTTGTTGTTTTTGTTTTGCTTGCTGTTGCTGAGGCTGATGCTGTGGTTGCTGAGCCGGTTGTTGTGGCTTATGAAGCTGTTTCTGTGGCTGCTTCTTTGACTGCTGCTTCTGTGGCTGCTGCTGGTCTGGGAGTGGTTGTTGTTCCTGAGGAAGCTGCTTTTGTTGCGAAGCTTGCTCTTGGGGCGCTTGTTGGCGGGTGCGCTGCTCAAGAGCAACTATGCGCTCCTTCTCCCGTCTTGCCTCCTGCTTCTTTTTGAGCGCTTCAACAAGCAGAGATCTGCTCCGTTAAAGCTTCGATTTGCTGGTCCTCTTCTTCGTCGGACAGCTCAACTACCTCGCCACTGACGTAATGTCCTTCTCCTTCCACAGACATGTAGGAGATGTCATCAGCATTATCGTCAGCGGCGTTTTCTTCGCCGGTAAGACTGGCGTCCTTATCGTTTGGATTGACGGCGGCGATCGCTCCGTCAGTCTCTTTGACGTCCATGTCATCCACCTCCGCTTCATCGTCGCCTTCTACGTTCTTGTCGTTGTTTTCGTTTTCGTCATCGTCGTTGGAGGAGCTATCCAGCGATGCTTTATCAGAGCCAAGGCCGTTGACGAGAATTTATAATAAAAGATGGATCCAAGGAAGATGAAGTCGTCTCGGAAAATAGAAAAATAAAAGTTAGTGAAGATAAATTATTAGAAGAAAGCAAAAGGGAAGAGTGTGATGATGAATTTTGGAAAGCTAAAAAATTTATAAACAAAAACACAAATGAAAACGCAGGAAGAAAACAGAATGAATTAAATTTTAAAGATTTTATTAGTAGCCGAACAAGAAATAAAAATTTAGTTAGTAATCATACAAGAGCAAGACACAATTCAAACTTTGTTCTAGAGAGAGTCTTTAATGCATGTCATTATGATGACCCAGCCAACTATCAAGAATTAAAAACTTCCTCTCATGCAGAGGAATGGTACATGGCTATGAAGGATGAATACAGTTGCTTGATGAAACATAATACGTGGACGCTTTGTGATTTGCCTCCAGACAGAAACGCGATCGGATGTCGATGGATCTTTAAAACCAAATACTTTCCTGATAGGAGTGTAGATCGTCGAAAAGTAAGACTTGATGCGCAGGGTTATAATCAGAGGTATGGTATTGATTATATGGAAACATATTAACCAGTGATTCCTCAAAGTTCTCTAAGGCTGATTTATGCTCTGTCTGTGGAACATGATCTACAACTACACCACCTCGATGTATCAACAGCGTTTTTGAACGGAAATTTAAAAGAGGAAATTTTTATGAAGCAGCCAGATGGGTTTGTTGATGCTGTTCATCCAAATAAAGTATGTCGTTTTCATAAAGCGTTGTATGGATTAAAACAAGCCAGTAGAGAATGGCACAAGACTCTAGACGATAAACTCAAAATACTTGAACTAACACAATCTAAATATGATAACTGCATTTATTTTCGAACCAAAAATAATTTAAAAACTATAATGGGTATTTATGTTGATGATATAATCATCGCGTCGAATGAAAACAACTTTGTTATGGAAATAAAACAAAGTCTGTCACAAAGTTTTGAAATAAGAGATTTAGGACATCCGTCCCTATGTATTCGATTACAAATTCAAAAGAAGCAGGGTATACTCTCAATATGCCAAACCAGTTACATAAACAAACTTATTTTGAAATACAATTTGCAAAATTCAAAACCTTTTAATATCCCAATGCAAGCTAAGCTCAAACTTGAGAGGGAACCAGAAATTAGTGGTGAAAATGAGCCAATAGAATGCTTAAGCTATCAAGAACTTATAGGATCTTTAATGAATCTCTCTGTATTTAGTCGTCCTGAAGCTAGAACTTCAGATTATTTTCGATTCATTGAAGAAAAAGAAGTCGGCAGGAGTAGATGGTATATCCAATATTGTACTACGACATCTACCTCAGGATGCAGTCGACATTTACACCACATTGTTTAACAACGCACTGAATAATGCATATTATCCAGTGCGTTGGAAGACAGCAGTGGTACATCCTCTCTCTAAAAAGGGGAAGGATAACTCCAATCCGGCAAATCTACGGTCGATAAGTCTCCTTCCGAGTATCAGTAAGGTATTCGAAAAAGTTCTCAATAGGGCTTTGTTCAAATGGGCTGAGGACAAAAATATTATTCCTGATAAACAGTTTGGCTTTAAGGCAGGACACGATACTATTCATGCCGCGTCTAAGCTTGTTTCTGAAATTCAATGGAACAATGCGAAAAAACAGTGCACGGGTGCCTGTCTGGTTGATTTGGAGAAAGCTTTCGACACCGTATGGTTAGAAGGTCTGTATCTAAAGCTGACCAGACTTGGTATTAGTAAATCATTATTGTATATACTTTATGATATGCTCAACGGTAGAAAGTTTGTTGTCAAGAGTGGCAGCGTAACGTCTACCAAAATATTTTAAATAAAAAATGGTCTGCAGCAGGGAGCGGTTAACTCGCCGATTCTTTTCAACATTTACACTAGCGATCTTATAAGTAGTCTAACTCATGCAATTGCGTATGCCGATGATCTAATAGCGTACAGAACAGGTCCAAAAGTTGAAGTTATCAAATTTTTTTGCAGCGTGACTTCGACAAGATTCAGCAATATTGCGATGACTGGAAGTTGAAAATCAACTTTCAGAAATGCGAAACAATTCTGTTTAGAAACCCTTTGTCTAGAGCTTCTGCGGATACGAGAAAGAACTAGCGAAAACTTGTGATCGTTGGACCCCTTGGACAGTCACTGGCAAGTAAAAGTGTCGTGAAGTACCTTGGCATCTGGCTGGATCAATATCTGTATTTCGACAGACTATAGATGCTGCTCTGACCAGGGCTAGGGGAGCCTTTTCCCTGACAAGACGCCTGTTTTACAGCAGCCATCTTGACAGCAGGGTGAAGGTGATTTGTTACATGGCTTTAATCAGGCCGATGATTGCCTATGGATGTCCTGTGTGGTTTAACGTTGCACCATCTCAAATGGAAAAGATTCGGGTATTTGAGAGGCAGTGTCTTAGACACTGCCTTGGATTGCACAGAACACCAGAGTCGGAGTACATAAAATATTATTCCAACGAGGTTCTATACAACAGGGCTAACATAAACAGAATAGATAATTTTTAAATCAAGCTGATTCGGAGTCATATTGCAAGAGCGATGACTTCAACTAATGGCTTGATTTTCGGGGCTTACTACCCCAAAGATGAATACTACGAAAGTGTGTGTCTAAGCGGATTTATCCCACCCGACGCTTTCCACTTTTTAGACAGTCGAGGGCTGATACAAGATAGTTCGGCGGTACCGCTGATCTACCACGTCGGCCGAAAAACTGTGGATAGGCGACTCCTTTATGGTCGTGACGTTGTCGCAGAAAGCGGAGCAGAGCGCCTTCGGTTCAGTAGGGCTGTGTCCGAAAGGGACCAGATAGATAGATTGGACCAAAATCGCCAGTTCTGGTGGTTGAATCATATGTAAAATAACTTATAAAATTTAAAAAATAAATAATAATAAATGTTCACTTATTGAGTTTATTGCCTTGGTTTGACTTGCGCAGGTTTAGGCGTGTCCTTGGCTTTAAAAGTAGGCTAGGTTAGCACAAAACAATAATGGTGGCACTAAAAAGAAAAAAAAAACCGTTGCTGTGGCTGTTCTAGTCTTAAGTTATTTTAAGTAGTTTTAAGTGTAGTTTTAAGTTTTATAAAAAATAAAAAAATGATACATATAATAAGTTTTTTCCTAATTTTCTTATTTTTAAGTAATAAATGAATTTTGATAATATTTAAGCTAGGTACGCCGAAAGGCAATAATTTTAAGTTGGTTATGGTATAATTTAGAGCGCTCGCATAGGGCCAGTAAGTTAGTTAAGTTAATATGTAAGCTAGTTGTTAAGGTTTTTGTCTAGCAAGTAAGTAGTTATAAGAAAATTGAAATATAAAAACTGAATATACAAAAAAAAAAAAAAGTTTCACTGATATTGCTTATAGTGTAAGTTCACTTTCTCAGTTCAGCCAAAATCCGAAAAAACAGCATTGGACTACTGCAATTAATTTACTTCGTTATATTAATGCTACAAAACACGCGCGACTTGAATTCAGAAAAACTGGGTTGCCTTTGGTTGGATATGTTGACGCTAGTTGGGCGGAGGACCGAAATGATTCCAAATCTCAAAGTGGTTTTTGTTTTGAATGTGTTTGAACAAAAACAAATCAAACAAATGAAAGTGGTTTTTGTTTTGTTTTTGCAGGTGCTGCCATAAGTTGGGAATCAAGAAAACAACAAACCGTTGCCACATCAAGCGCCGAAGCGGAGTACATCGCTTTAGATGAAGGAGCAAGAGAAGCATTCTCACTTCGCTACTTACTTGAAGAGTTAAAGTATTCATACTCAGAAGCAACGACTATTTTCTGTGATAACCAGAGTGCTCAACACATAGCAGAATACGGTGGCAGATACTCAAGGACAAAGCACATCCATTATAAGTACCATTTCATAAGACAGGCTATCGAAGAAGGTGCTGTCCATGTTAAATATGTTCAGACGAATGAGATGGTTGCAGATGGCCTTACAAAGGCACTACCAAAACAAATTTTGGAATTAACTTTAATTAATTTTTAATATTGAGGGGGAGTGTTGAAATAACCATATTAAAATATTAAACAAACACATCTTTTAACTATTTATACAAAGATCAATTGTAAGAGAATTTTAAATTAAAACTATGAACTTTCAACTACATTTTTAGCTCACTTTTAAGCAATTTTCTTTGTACTCTTTTCTCACTCCTTCGTAATTTCACTTACTTGAATTTTAACCTCTATTGAATAAAGTAAATAAAAATTTAATCTGTTTTTTCTCTCTGAATCCGCATGTCTTTTAAGAAACCCCTATACTCCTTCGTTACTTCCAAAAGGACTCCATTGTAAAACCAACTATTCCTCACATTATCTCGGCCGCGAGAAAACCATAACTTTAGATTTTTCTGTGTTAATAACAAGTCCCCATTTATCACAGTATCCAGGCAAACGATTTACCATAAGTTGCAGGGTTTCTGGCGATTCAGATAGTATAACCAGGTCATCGGCGTATAGTAACACATTAATGAGGATACCTGCCATTTGAACACCACCCGGAAGATGAGTTACAATATAATTGATGAAAAGCGAAAATAGAAGATCGCTGAGAAGACATCCTTGCTTAACTCCAATATCTGATTCAAAAGGTTCAGAAATATTAGCTCCATCCCAAACTGATGCCACTGTATCTGTGTACATATTTTTAATTATCTGGAGGAAATTTGTTGAGACCCCAAGTTGTGAAAGCTTATATAACGAAGCATTTCGGTTCACTAAATCAAATGCGGCTTTGAAATCTACAAACAATGCATACACTTTCTTGTTTCTAGCTTGGAACGATTTAACTATCGAAGAAAGTGTAAAAATCTGATCAATAGATGAAAAAAGATTATATTACCGGTGTGTAAATGGAGAAAAGATTTTATTATCTCCAATGTATGGTAAAAAAATATGTTTAACATGTTTAATTGAAAAAGATTTATCTGAATTTTATGGAAAGGGATATTGTAAAGACTGTAGATATTTAAAATATAATTCAGAAAAAATTCTTTGCTCATGTGGAAGAGAATATGTTAGATATTCTAAAGCACGACACTTTTCTACAAAATATCATATAGCAAAATCTCAAGTTAAAGAAAATTATACTTAAGAGGTATTAATTCCTTTTAATATACTCAATTTATTGCAAATTTATTTATTTTTTTTAAAATGGTTGTAAACCTAAATTCTTTAATAAATTTTTTTCTTAATAAATGGAAACAAATTTTATAGATCCAAATTTAACTTCTAATAAAAAGGTCTCAGAGCTAAGACAAGTGATAAGAATGTATACAAATATTTTTAACCCACCTTCAGGGTGGGATACATTGAAAAATGATAATACAATAATTCTTATAAATAATTATATCACTAATCATAACGAATCCATAATTTAATCTTTCTTTAATAGTTTTGATTCATATGATTTTCAAGAAAGAACAAACCAAGTTAGAAAAAAAATTGTTGGAAATGCCTTCGGAAATTTAGTTACAGATTTTACATTTGAAAATAATGAAACACAAGATATAAATTTACATTTTGCACAAATTAGAAATGGTCCTAATCATATAGAAAAAATGTTTAAGGATTTAAATGAATATACTAATTTAAGAGTTAGTCTTCGCATTCATCTAATGACAATAAATTCAAGAACTCAAGAAAATTTTGAATATTTCCTTTAGACAAACTGTAAATCGGAGAAATTATTTTGAAGTGTTTGACGAAATGGTATATGATATTGTTGAACAGTTTAAAGATGGGATAGCACAAAACACAGGTCTTGAATTTCAAAATATTATTAAATCAGGTATGCACCGTAACAAAACTCAACCTATAAGGGGTGGGTGAATTTATTGAATCCAAAAACAAAAACTGCATAAATATTAAAAATAATGATGATAAATGTATTTTTTATACAATTCTTTATTTTATACACCAAGATGAATAGCAACAAAACCATGAAAGATCATCAAAATACAGAATATATTTAAGAGAACTAGAAAATGATAAAGATTTAAAAAAAAAATAAATACAAAATATCCTTTTAAAATAAGAGAAAAAAATATTAAAAAATTAGAAGATTATTTTAATTTTACTATGAATTTTTATTACTATCACAAATCGGAAGATTTTGAAGATATTCAAAGTTTATACATAAGTAAATCTTTTGACTCAAATGTTAATAAAGTTCATGTTGATGTTTTATATTTAGAAGAAGAAGAAGAAGTTGTTTTTCATTTTATTCATATTAAGATTTTATCAGGTTTTCTAAGTGGAAAAATTCATCATAGAAATCGTCATTTAATTCTTTGCAAGAAATGTTTTAAAAAGTTTAATTCTGATGAGGAACTAAAAACTCATAAAAAACAATAGATGATGTAATTCGAGAAGGTGAGATGCCAACTGAAAAAAATAAATGTTTAAAATATAAAACAAAGTTGGCAGAATTATATTATCCATTTACTTTATATCTTGATTTTGAATGTTCATTAAAAACATGTAATATTGTTTAAAACAAAACTCGAATGAGCATGTACCAAATAGGTTTGGAATTTATAACAATTATTATAAGGAATTTAATTCTTACATCTCAAAAGGTGCAGAGTTGGTAGAAAATCTGCATAGTTATCTTAAAAAAGCAGCTAAGGAATATAACAGAATAACTAAAATAAAAAAGCAGTTAAAGATAACAAACCAATAGACAAATTTGAAAATACTACAAATTGTGAGATATGTGATAAAGATTTTAGTGATGAAAGAATTGTTAAAATGTGGGATCATGATCATTTAACTGGAAAATATAGAATATCTTTATGTGCGCATGTAATTTTGCAAATAAATTACCAAAAACCTTAAATATTGTAGTTCATAATTAAAAAGGATGTGATAGTAAATTTATTCTACAAAATTTGGATAAAATAGATAATGGTACTTTTAGACCAGAAGAAATTGTTGTTTTAGCTTCTACACTGAAAAAAAAAAGACGTCATCATATTGAAGAATGGCGTTCATCAACTGAATATTGTCAATAAGATGAACTTTTCTTGCATATGATGCAGAAATTCATGAAAACTTTTTGATGACGGATGAACCAATCATCAATAAGATGAAAGTGCATTCATCAACTTTTTTGGGAGTATTTTGGCAAAATTTGATATGAATTAGGTTCATCACTTCATCAAAACTTTTCATCAATATGATGAAAGCATTTATTTTGATGAACTAAGTTACTTCTTCATCCCATTGATGATTTATTCTTCATATGAATGAATGAATTTCAATATGATGAATGAATGTATGGACAATTTTATTTCATCATATTGATGAAGACTATCATCAAAAAATGAACTTCAATTTTATTCATGGCAAGTGAAATGATGTTAATGATCATCATATTTATGAACTTATTCATCATATTAAAGAACAAAACAGACTAATTTTTTTATCATGTGGATAATGTGAATCGATATGCATGATCATCTTACTGATGAACTAATTCATCACATCAATGAACAAAACAGTATTTTATTTTTATAATGCAGAATGTGAATGGGTCGTCTTATTGATGACTTTTTCATGATATTGATGAACCTATAGCAGACTTGTGCAGTGAATGTGGAGTGATACGTGCAATCATCTTTTTGATGAACTAATTCATCGTAATGATGAACCAACATATTATATAAACAGACTTTTGTTTTGTGAGACGCACAATTTAAATGGATAAGAGGATTCATAGTATTGATGAACTAATTCTTCGGATTGATGAACAAAATAGACTTTTGTTTTTAGCATGCGGTTTGTGAATGTATATCAAAATTTTTCATCATATACTTAGATGAATCTGATACAATGAAATATTATTATATGGATGATTCTGTTCATCATATTGATGACATGTATAGTATAGGCATTTAAAGGGATATTATGAGTCTGTCCAGTTTTGTCACTTTAATGCAAATGCAGCAGGCCTATTGCATTTTTCTTTTTTTAAAAAAGAAGTGTATATCCCTTAAATGAATTTCACTGCAATTTTGGTTTTCAAAGAATCAACAAATATTACCCTTCAATTATTTTTTCAGTGCTCATTACAAATTCGGTCCCAGAAGGATTTAATTATGCAAGATTTTAAATACATTTATGATGAGTTGCTTAGACTTTTAAAAGCAAACATATAAAAAAATTTAAGTTATGGAATTTCTGGACCGAATTCCAAGTCAGCACTAAAACCTATAGAGATGTTTTGTCCAACTGAAATCGAATTTGTTGAGACCCCAAGTTGTGAAAGCTTATATAACGAAGCATTTCGGTTCACTAAATCAAATGCGGCTTTGAAATCTACAAACAATGCATACACTTTCTTGTTTCTAGCTTGGAACGATTTAACTATCGAAGAAAGTGTAAAAATCTGATCAATAGATGAAAAAAGATTATATTACCGGTGTGTAAATGGAGAAAAGATTTTATTATCTCCAATGTATGGTAAAAAAATATGTTTAACATGTTTAATTGAAAAAGATTTATCTGAATTTTATGGAAAGGGATATTGTAAAGACTGTAGATATTTAAAATATAATTCAGAAAAAATTCTTTGCTCATGTGGAAGAGAATATGTTAGATATTCTAAAGCACGACACTTTTCTACAAAATATCATATAGCAAAATCTCAAGTTAAAGAAAATTATACTTAAGAGGTATTAATTCCTTTTAATATACTCAATTTATTGCAAATTTATTTATTTTTTTTAAAATGGTTGTAAACCTAAATTCTTTAATAAATTTTTTTCTTAATAAATGGAAACAAATTTTATAGATCCAAATTTAACTTCTAATAAAAAGGTCTCAGAGCTAAGACAAGTGATAAGAATGTATACAAATATTTTTAACCCACCTTCAGGGTGGGATACATTGAAAAATGATAATACAATAATTCTTATAAATAATTATATCACTAATCATAACGAATCCATAATTTAATCTTTCTTTAATAGTTTTGATTCATATGATTTTCAAGAAAGAACAAACCAAGTTAGAAAAAAAATTGTTGGAAATGCCTTCGGAAATTTAGTTACAGATTTTACATTTGAAAATAATGAAACACAAGATATAAATTTACATTTTGCACAAATTAGAAATGGTCCTAATCATATAGAAAACATGTTTAAGGATTTAAATGAATATACTAATTTAAGAGTTAGTCTTCGCATTCATCTAATGACAATAAATTCAAGAACTCAAGAAAATTTTGAATATTTCCTTTAGACAAACTGTAAATCGGAGAAATTATTTTGAAGTGTTTGACGAAATGGTATATGATATTGTTGAACAGTTTAAAGATGGGATAGCACAAAACACAGGTCTTGAATTTCAAAATATTATTAAATCAGGTATGCACCGTAACAAAACTCAACCTATAAGGGGTGGGTGAATTTATTGAATCCAAAAACAAAAACTGCATAAATATTAAAAATAATGATGATAAATGTATTTTTTATACAATTCTTTATTTTATACACCAAGATGAATAGCAACAAAACCATGAAAGATCATCAAAATACAGAATATATTTAAGAGAACTAGAAAATGATAAAGATTTAAAAAAAAAAAATAAATACAAAATATCCTTTTAAAATAAGAGAAAAAAATATTAAAAAATTAGAAGATTATTTTAATTTTACTATGAATTTTTATTACTATCACAAATCGGAAGATTTTGAAGATATTCAAAGTTTATACATAAGTAAATCTTTTGACTCAAATGTTAATAAAGTTCATGTTGATGTTTTATATTTAGAAGAAGAAGAAGAAGTTGTTTTTCATTTTATTCATATTAAGATTTTATCAGGTTTTCTAAGTGGAAAAATTCATCATAGAAATCGTCATTTAATTCTTTGCAAGAAATGTTTTAAAAAGTTTAATTCTGATGAGGAACTAAAAACTCATAAAAAACAATAGATGATGTAATTCGAGAAGGTGAGATGCCAACTGAAAAAAATAAATGTTTAAAATATAAAACAAAGTTGGCAGAATTATATTATCCATTTACTTTATATCTTGATTTTGAATGTTCATTAAAAACATGTAATATTGTTTAAAACAAAACTCGAATGAGCATGTACCAAATAGGTTTGGAATTTATAACAATTATTATAAGGAATTTAATTCTTACATCTCAAAAGGTGCAGAGTTGGTAGAAAATCTGCATAGTTATCTTAAAAAAGCAGCTAAGGAATATAACAGAATAACTAAAATAAAAAAGCAGTTAAAGATAACAAACCAATAGACAAATTTGAAAATACTACAAATTGTGAGATATGTGATAAAGATTTTAGTGATGAAAGAATTGTGAAAATGTGGGATCATGATCATTTAACTGGAAAATATAGAATATCTTTATGTGCGCATGTAATTTTGCAAATAAATTACCAAAAACCTTAAATATTGTAGTTCATAATTAAAAAGGATGTGATAGTAAATTTATTCTACAAAATTTGGATAAAATAGATAATGGTACTTTTAGACCAGAAGAAATTGTTGTTTTAGCTTCTACACTGAAAAAAAAAAGACGTCATCATATTGAAGAATGGCGTTCATCAACTGAATATTGTCAATAAGATGAACTTTTCTTGCATATGATGCAGAAATTCATGAAAACTTTTTGATGACGGATGAACCAATCATCAATAAGATGAAAGTGCATTCATCAACTTTTTTGGGAGTATTTTGGCAAAATTTGATATGAATTAGGTTCATCACTTCATCAAAACTTTTCATCAATATGATGAAAGCATTTATTTTGATGAACTAAGTTACTTCTTCATCCCATTGATGATTTATTCTTCATATGAATGAATGAATTTCAATATGATGAATGAATGTATGGACAATTTTATTTCATCATATTGATGAAGACTATCATCAAAAAATGAACTTCAATTTTATTCATGGCAAGTGAAATGATGTTAATGATCATCATATTTATGAACTTATTCATCATATTAAAGAACAAAACAGACTAATTTTTTTATCATGTGGATAATGTGAATCGATATGCATGATCATCTTACTGATGAACTAATTCATCACATCAATGAACAAAACAGTATTTTATTTTTATAATGCAGAATGTGAATGGGTCGTCTTATTGATGACTTTTTCATGATATTGATGAACCTATAGCAGACTTGTGCAGTGAATGTGGAGTGATACGTGCAATCATCTTTTTGATGAACTAATTCATCGTAATGATGAACCAACATATTATATAAACAGACTTTTGTTTTGTGAGACGCACAATTTAAATGGATAAGAGGGATCATAGTATTGATGAACTAATTCTTCGGATTGATGAACAAAATAGACTTTTGTTTTTAGCATGCGGTTTGTGAATGTATATCAAAATTTTTCATCATATACTTAGATGAATCTGATACAATGAAATATTATTATATGGATGATTCTGTTCATCATATTGATGACATGTATAGTATAGGCATTTAAAGGGATATTATGAGTCTGTCCAGTTTTGTCACTTTAATGCAAATGCAGCAGGCCTATTGCATTTTTCTTTTTTTTAAAAAGAAGTGTATATCCCTTAAATGAATTTCACTGCAATTTTGGTTTTCAAAGAATCAACAAATATTACCCTTCAATTATTTTTTCAGTGCTCATTACAAATTCGGTCCCAGAAGGATTTAATTATGCAAGATTTTAAATACATTTATGATGAGTTGCTTAGACTTTTAAAAGCAAACATATAAAAAAATTTAAGTTATGGAATTTCTGGACCGAATTCCAAGTCAGCACTAAAACCTATAGAGATGTTTTGTCCAACTGAAATCGAATAGGAAATACATATCTCAAAAATCTAATCTTCATGTTTGGTTTAAGATGTATTCACACATTTTCCAAATTAGCTCAAATTAGAAAAAATCTTGAAATTTTTACTTCAAATGTTAAATACATCGAAAAACGCGTGTGTAGCCAACTGGCTTACGCGAGTTTGCTTTTGTTGAGGCTTTTAAAAAACATGTGTCGGAAAAAAATTGCAGAGTGGAGATATATCTCGTTGTTCCCTTTTCTTGAACATAAGATCAAAGTAAATACCTACTACAAAAAATTTTTATTTGCACATTTTTTGTAGATAAGTCGAATGCAGAAGTCGAATAAGTAACGACAACACTGCGTTTATCTTGCTTTATATAATATGTATTTCGGGAAATGTTTTCATATAGATGAATGATTTCGTCGTATTGATGAATTTTTATAGATTTCATCAATATGATGAATAATGCAAAAAAAATTGTCATGCAACCAGGGTAGGCAAAACTAACTTAATTTATTTTCTACATCATTAAGTTCTATTAGTAAGACAAGAAAATCTATAAAATCCCATTAACCATTATAAGAAAAGAGCAAATCAATACCTTGATATTATGAAAATGAGTAGGTGCACTTTGAGAAAAAATCGCATTTCAAAAATGTACTAGCAAAGTTTTAAAATTTCTGGCTTAATAAAATTCTAAGTTATAGCTTAAAAATGTTTTAAAACTAAAGAAGACACTGAATATTCGCTCGGTTCTTACATTGGAAAAGTAGTAGCCCTTGACAAGTATACATTATGTAAGAAATTTCAAAGTTTTAGTTTAATGCAGTGCAAAATTCTAGTTCTGTGCAAGAAAAAATTATTTATTTGTTAGTTTCTGCAATGTAAGTCAATAAATTTCAAGTAAGTATTTCACTATTACCAAAAATCGTTATCACCATTTAAAAAATATTTTTTACTTATTTATAGATGATGCAAGCAGAAGGTAGAAATGTGAAAAAAATAAGTGAGTAAATAATAATAATGTTGTAAAAATTACACCTTAATCTTTTGTATGATAATTCAGTTTTAGCCCGCTATAGGTACTTATCATGAAGTTTCAAGATCAAAACGAATTAAGTCCAGCGTTAATGTAATATTTATATAGTGGAATACGTACTTAAGAGAAGTAGGTACCTACTTTGTTTCCACTGAAGAACGATAGGCGATTGGGAAAAAAACTCAGTCATTTACTAAGCGCCTTCCAATTCTCATTTTTGCTTCGTTCTGCTCATCAACGTCACACGCATTAAGGATAGGTTTCCCTGACTGATGAACTAAAACTTCATGTAAGTCAACTTGCATGTGTTAGTGAACTCTTTCTACATAATAAATTCTCAACTCTACTCGCAGATCGCAGTATCTCTATTTGCATTGCTCTATCTCTCTCTCTCTCTGTACAACAAAGCATAATTATAACAAAGCATACGATTTCCAAATTGCCCTTAAAACCGACAAATTAATTGTTCTTTTAATTCTCTTAACTACAATAGTACAAAACAAGAAATTATTATGATGAGAATTTCAAGCCTTGTTTATTTGCTTTATAATAAAATTTATTTTATTAGCATATCTCTTAAAGTGTAAAAGTAATGCACCAATTTGTAAACATCCAGCCAATTTTTACCGGGGAAACCCAGCCTTAAGTTTTAGCCTTTTCGTTTTCGCCTTCCCGTTTTAATTTTTGTTTCGTTCTACGCTCTTTACGTTCCACACGTGCGTTGTTAGCTGTACGTCACAGACGTTTTTTATTGTTTTTTTGTTAATTGTTTTTTCAGGGGAAACCAAACTACTTCTGTAGAGTACCTATTTTATCGCTGATTATTGTACTTTTTTGTTTGCAGGGGTACATTCTATGGTTGCAGGTCGAACACGCATGTTCGAATGGTATATATATTTTTTGTTATTATTTTCTCGAAAACTATTGCAGTTTGGTTTGCAAGGCACATCCCTGGTCACTACCTTACTACTCATTTAGCTTAGGTATGTGTTAATGTTTTGTTTCACATTCCTCATTTACGATTCAGTATGCAGTGTTTTCAACTTAAGGAAGGTAGTGATCCACGCGAGTAAGAATAAATAAAAAAAGTAAAATTGTTAAACAAATATTTGGTTTCGAGTTATAAAAATACTTATATAAGTGAAATTCAAGGTATGTTTTCTTATTATTTCATAAGTTTCATGTTTTTAACATTGTCTTATCATTTTTTTGCATCACATTAAAAGTTTACAAAAGCCTTGCGTTATTTAAGTTTTCGTTTTCGAGAGTTTGCATGCAAATCAAATGTATGTGAATTTCAATTGATTTCTTTTGCATTTCCCTTGCGAATAAAGTTTTGATTAACAAATAAACTAATAATTTTATAATTTCAATGATTGTATTTGGCATGGATTGGAAAAAATTTTAACGGGATCTCAGTCTAGTCTTTTACGCATATATGTATTTGTAGCTGCATCACTGTTCTTGATATTGATGAACGTATCATCATTGTTCTTCATAATGATGAAGGTATCATCATTGTTCTTCATATTAATGAACGTTTCACCATTTTTCTTCATATTGATGAAAGCGAGACAAATCTTGCATCAAAAAACAAAAGGCATTTCTTTTTTTACACCCAATTCAGTATGCATTTGAAACTTTAAGAAGGTAGTGAATGTGATTCAGGCGAGTTAAGAATAAATAAAAAAAAAGCAAAATTGTTAAACAAATATTTGGTTTCGAGTTATAAAAATACTTATATAAGTGAAATTCAAGGTATGTTTTCTTATTATTTCATAAGTTTCATGTTTTTTACATTGTCTTATCATTTTTTTGCATCACATTAAAAGTTTACAAAAGCCTTGCGTTATTTAAGTTTTCGTTTTCGAGAGTTTGCATGCAAATCAAATGTATGTGAATTTCAATTGATTTCTTTTGCATTTCCCTTGCGAATAAAGTTTTGATTAACAAATAAACTAATAATTTTATAATTTCAATGATTGTATTTGGCATGGATTGGAAAAAATTTTAACGGGATCTCAGTCTAGTCTTTTACGCATATATGTATTTGTAGCTGCATCACTGTTCTTCATATTGATGAACGTATCATCATTGTTCTTCATAATGATGAAGGTATCATCATTGTTCTTCATATTAATGAACGTTTCGGGATCTCAGTCTACTCTTGTACGCATATATGTATTTGTAGCTGCATCACTGTTCTTCATATTGATGAACGTATTATCATTGTTCTTCATATTGATGAAGGTATCATCATTGTTCTTCATATTGATGAACGTATCATCATTGTTCTTCATATGGATGAACGTATCATCATTGTTCTTCATATTGATGAACGTTTCACCATTGATCTTCATATTGATGAACGTATCATCATTGTTCTTCATATTCAAAACACTTCACCATTTTTCTTCATATTGATGAACTTTTCATCATTAGTCCTCATATTGATGAACGTTTCATCATTGTTTTTTTTTTTGCTTTTTCATTTCTTTTTTGTTTCAATTTGCAGCTAAACAAAAAACAAAAACACATCATATTTTCTTGTTTAATTTGCACCAAATTAAAATGCAGTGTTTTTTGTGCAGAATGAATATTGATAACGTCTTTGCATTAGGCAAACATCTTAGAAAGAAACATAAATTGGAACAAAACAGCACATTCATTTGCTATGTTAATTCTTGCGCTCAGTGTTTCACAGATCTTTCCAATTACAAACGGCATATTTTGAGATTACATTCTCCTACCGAAAGCTTTAAATGCATGGCAGAAGATAATGCGAATTCAACTGCCTCGGCTGAAAGTTTACCGGCTTCATCAAATGAAAACAGTAGTTGTGCTGTTATTGCCAGTAAAACTATTGGATCTCATCAAATGGCAGCTGAAAACTTAAACCAAAATAAACTCTTACCTAATATTTTTGATGAAGCATTAAAATTTTCAACTCTCCTACATGGGAATCATAATTTTTCAAGAAAAAATGTTTACGTAATTCAAAAAAATGTGAAGACACATTTGATAGATCCTTTGCTGGATCAGATCAAAACATTCGCAGAAGATCGTCTTAACAATAACATTCAGCTTCAAACAGATTTGCTGAGTATGGTTTTTAGCCTCCGAGATCCATTTAAAAATTGTGCAACGGACCATAATTTATGTCAAACACTTAAAGCGAAAGGGTGTATGGATGACATTAAGGAGTTTACTATAAAAAGCGATATCCAGCCTATTTACGTTCGGTCTGAATTAGTGTACGGGGAAAAAAATTGCAAGGGCAGCGTCTTACCACTCAGGTCACAATTTCGAAAAGTTTTTGAGCAAGAAAATATACTGTTGGAAATATTGAAATATATGAACTCCTTTTATTCTGATAAAAAGTACAAAAATTTTATTCAAGGGCCGGTTTGGAATAAGAAATGTGATATGTATCCAGGCAAGACTTTGATACCCTACTTTTTGTATGCTGATGATTTTGCTGTAAACAATCCGCTAGGTGCACATGCAACAACTCATTCTGTTTGTAATTTTTATTACTCATTTCCTTGCTTTCCAAAGCGAGGTTCTAAGCTGGAGAGTATTTTTTTGGCAGCAGTAATAAAATCCAAAGATTTGAAAAATATCGGAAACTGTTTGCAATATTTAATCGAAGAACTGGTATCTCTTGAAGAAACGGGAGTGGACATATATATTGGCAATGGAGAAGTGCATCGCGTTCATTTTATAATGGCTCTTTTTCTCGGGGATAACTTGGGGGTAAACTCGCTTCTTGACTTTTCAAAATCATTCTCGAGCACTTCATTTTGCAGATTTTGTAAATCGGACAAAGAAAGTTGCAATAAGCTTGGCGTTGAAGTACAAGAGAATGTTCGAACTGTCGAGAACTACGATCATGATGTATCTCTGCGTGATCCTAAAAATACTGGCATCGTAAAGGAAAGCCCTTTTAACAAAGTACCTTCATTCCATGTGGTAGAAAACTTTTGTGTAGATGCAATGCATGATTTATGTGAAGGAATATTCCATTATGATCTGTGTCACATAATATTATACCTGACACAGGAAATGCAGTATTTGACATTGGAAATGCTAAATAAAAGAAAGCAAACCTTTGATTATGGCCCGACGGAGATTGGAAATTTTTCAATCGAACTAACAATGAACCACTTAAAAAATAAACACTTGAAAATGACAGCACGTGAAATGCTAACATTCACTATGTATTTACCCCTAATGATCGGTGATTTGATTCCCTGTGACGATGAAGTTTGGCTTTTTTTTCTTGAACTAATTGACATCACGGATTTAATTTTATCCTTCGAAGTTACAGAGTTACTTATCTCAGCTTTAAAATCAAAAATTAAACATCATAACGAGCAATATGTTAAGTTGTTCAATGATAATTTGAAACCAAAATTCCATTTTTTGACACACTACCCTGCTATAATACAAAAATCAGGGCCGGCAAGAAATTTTTGGTGTTTTAAATTTGAAGCAAGGCACAGGCCTTTCAAAGTGTATGCACATGGAATAACGTCAAGAAAAAATATTTGTCGCACTCTGTCCAAAAAATTTCAATTCCAGTTTGCAAATCTGATTCTTCATTCTAACAACAACATAAATGAATTTCACTTGGAAGAAAAACATAAATGTGATACTGTATTTGCTAACATTGTTCGAGATAAATTAAACTTAAAAGAAGAAGGTAATAAATTAGCATTTTATGATGAAATAGAGTACGTTGGCAAAAAATATAAAACTGGATTTTATGTAGGCAGGTGTTCGAATGATTATAATATATACGTTATTAAGACTATAGTTGAAGCTGAAGGCAATATATTAATGTTTTGTCAAAAATTATCGAACATTTGCTTCAAATCTCACTTCAGAGCTTATGAGGTTGATCCAAATATTTTTGGCGAATTTAAAATCCTTACATTTAATGAAATTATCGGACCTCCTGTGACTTTGACGAAAACATCAAAAGGAAAACACCTTATTAAACTTAAAGAACACTTTCAACAGTAGCGAAAAAAATACAATTAATTACAGCTCAAAGCACCTTTTTACGATAACTTATATTACTACAGATTTAGACATGGATTTTCCTGAGAGCTCCATCGAATTGGAAGATACTGAAACTTTAACACTCAGTGAGGAAACTCTAGAAATCGTCAATACTGGAGGACAGCAGCAATCTTCTCTCTATAAATTAGTTCCCATCACGGAATATTCAAACAACACTTTGGAAGTTGATGAGGAATTAAAGCTTCTCTTAAAGAGTTGGGGTTGCCTTAATATGTACGATTACTTGCTTGGTAAGATGATAATTTCATTACTTAATTTTTTATACTTATGATTGATATATCGTCGTCTTTCTTTCATCCTCTAATGTCCTATGGAATTATACTATGATGTCATCACAACATCATAATTTTTTCTTAAATCGATTTTTCGAGCCTCTTGAAAAGTTTGCTTATTTCGACATACGAGGCTTAAAAAAAAGGCGACGATATGTATCATTTTCAGACATCTTAATAAATTAAGTCCAAGGTTAAATCGATTTTGTTTCCTTAGGTGAAAATGTAACCGTAAGCATTTTGAAAATTATAAAAGAGCCTCATGTTAGAACCTTGTTAGTCAATTTTAAACATGGTGACCGCATACTTTTCGAGCATCATTTGCAAAAATGGCGGGATTCTATTGGCATGCCCCTATTACCGGGTTATGGATTACCGTCACGTTCACCATCTACCGAAGTGCTATTTCAATCTCCAAGTTCTCCATCGCCATCATTTCTTTCATCCAGAGCTGCGTCACCCACGTCATCGCCAGAACCCGCTAGCAGTCAATCGATAGATCTATCAACTATGCTATCAGCTAAAAAACATGGACACGAAATTGTAGAATATTACAATAAACACGAAAAGTTCCAAACTGAGCACAGACATCTACTCATCTGTCTTGTGGCAGAGTACTTCGAAGAAAACAGCATTCCCATGACGTTAAAAACTAGCTACAGGATCGAAAACGAGATATTGGACCGTTTTCCATCAGAAAAAATTGAATACTACCGCACCGAAAAGAGAGGCAAAATTTACACAAAGCTGCATAACATTAAAAGGATCTACAAACCATTGGAACCTAAGAGGACTAAAATATCGCCAACAAAAGAACTCACAAAATCCTATACACGGAATTTAAGTAAGTATATAGTAATTTTAATGGACGAGCGTTCAATTATTTTAAAATAACTTTCTTCAGTTCCAGAGCCTGATGCACAAGCTTGTGTGAAAAGTATAAACTTTGATAACTTGTCAGCTGATGAATTTGATAGTCTATGGGATGCATGCACAGAGTACCGACTTCTGGAGATACGCAAATCTTCAACGCAGGAAGAGATTTTCAAGTCATGGCCGCAGTACAAGAATTTGAATGGTTATCGTTTGGTAAAGTCTTAATCTTTAATAAGTATTGTTTATTAAGTAACCCTCTCTTTTTTTTAATAGATTGACAGAGACTTTAAACATTTATTCCCTGAAAGCTCAACTATATGCGAGAACTGGGAAAGCAATTTTAAAGTGATTAAGCAGTTCCTGATAGAGAACATAAAGGACAAGAAAACAACCGAAATGCTTTCCCAAATAGCAGACTGCGATGCAAGCAAAGGTACAATTTTTTTTTTTTTCATTTAAACATAATTACAATTCTCTTTTTCTCTTTATGTTTTTGCTATCTATAGAAGATGCGGTACTCTGTCTCCTTAAAAGTGTACACTGTTATCTCTTTCCAACGAGGCCAGTTGTAATAAAATCAACATCAAAGCAGAAATCGGTCCAAAGGTTTACGATCAAAGACTCCCAACAGGCTTTTATTTTCCAGGGAGAAAGTGTTCAGGAATTCGAAGACCATTTGGATTTTTTAAAAAGTCAACACAACAACGTGCAACCCTTCATTTTATTTTTAAAAAAGGACGATGATCCAGAATTTTATGTGTATCTGGACGGATACAAACTCAAATTCAAAAAAACTACTCCGGGCAGTAGACATTTGTCTCAAAATATTTTTCGTTTTTGATTTACAATACCCAGCTGCTTGCGAGCATTTTTGGGTTTTTGTACAATATTTTTTTTACGCAATTGAACCAAAAAAAAAAAATATAACATCACGTCTAAGTACTATCGTACAGAGCCTTAAAGTCGAATAAAATAATTTTAAATTTTAAGGCATCTTTATTCTTCATAATTCTAATAAAACAATTCTAAGTATTTAAAATTTAAATCTATTTTTTCATTTAATTTTTCTTAAAAAGGCTTAGAAGGATTGGGTGTGGGAAAATTATCAAAATGAGAGATGATCATTTTGGAGCACTTTATCTTAAGGTACATGCAGAATCTTAGAAGACGCTTTCTGTACTAATATGGAACTGTTGGGATAAGTATCGTAATATTATAATAACGATGATTTTCGTAATAACGCATTTTCTATTCGTAGGTGAATATTTTCATCAGTATTATAAATGGAAACCAATAATGCAATGAAACTTCAGTTCATTAACCATTATGCGTTTCTGATCCGCGTGCTGATGATCGGATTTATCAATATGATGGATGAAATCATATTCATAATATTGATGAAGCCGTCATCAATACGAAGAATATAAATGCTTCATATTGATGAATAGTATAATCGCATTAATGAATCCTTTTAATAATATTGATGAATATATTCACTAAAATAATGAAAAACGTTCATAATACTGATGTAAACGATCATCAATATTATTAAAATGTGAATCTTATTCATGAATATATATACTGAAATGATGAAAACTGTTCGTCATATTGATGTAAACGGTCATCAATATGATGAAAATGTGAATCTTATTGACGATTATTTTCACTGAAATGATGAAAAGTGTTCATCATATTGATGTAAACGGTCATCAATATGATGAAAATGTGAATCTTATTGACGATTATATTCACTGAAATGATGAAAAGTGTTCATCATATTGATGCAAACGATCATCAATATGTTGAAAATGTGAATCTTATTGATGAATATATTACCTGAATTGATGAGAAATGTTCATCATATTAATGCAAACGATCATCAATATGATGAAAATATGAATCTTATTGACGATTATATTCACTGAAATGATGAAAAGTGTTCATCATATTGATGTAAACGGTCATCAATATGATGAAAATGTGAATCTTATTGACGATTATTTTCACTGAAATGATGAAAAGTGTTCATCATATTGATGTAAACGGTCATCAATATGATGAAAACGTGAATCTTATTGACGATTATATTCATTGAAATGATGATAAGTGTTCATCATATTGATGCAAACAATCATCAATATGTTGAAAATGTGAATCTTATTGATGAATATATTACCTGAATTGATGAGAAATGTTCATCATATTGATGCAAACGATCATCAATATGATGAAAATGTGAATCTTATTGACGATTATATTCACTGAAATGATGAAAAGTGTTCATCATATTGATGTAAACGGTCATCAATATGATGAAAATGTGAATCTTATTTACGATTATATTCACTGAAATGATGAAAAGTGTTCATCATATTGATGTAAACGGTCATCAATATGATGAAAATGTGAATCTTATTGATGAATATATTCACTGAATTGATGAATAATATTCATCATATTCATGAATGCGATCAACAGCATGGTGAACTAATTCATCATATTGATGTACACATTCATTAAAATGTTTGTGAAATTTGGTTTATCATTTTTCGTAATATTGATGAATAAAGTTGATGAATGATGAACGAGTTTCATCACTTAAACCTGTCATCATATTGATGAACCTTGTTTCATCATATGGATGAAAAGGTTCACTGGACTAAAATTGATCAATTCTACATCATATAGATGACCTTTTTCGTCAACATGGTGTACCTTTTTGGTTCAGTGTAGCACTGAAAAATTTAGACAATTTACAAAAAACATTAAAATTGATGCATCTGACTTTAAAAAATGTTTATTGCGTGATTATGATTATAATAACATAACAAGTAAATGCTGTTATAAATGTAAATTAACTGAATTGATAAATCATACAATTCTTGCTGAAACTAAATGGAAAAGCTGTAAGCAATGTATGTATCAATTTAATTTCCCAGCAAATAAATCGTAGTTTGGATAAAGCAATTAAAAATTTATTAGAAATAAACAGTGCATATTGTTTACATTGTAAAATAAATAAGGAAATTAAAGGAACCATTTTTTAAAGTAATTAATAATAAAATCTATGCATATGATACATGTATATACTGTAATGAATATGAAATTAAAAAGCAAGTAAATTAAGATCATCTTAAAAATTTTGATTCTGTATTTCAAAATGCTCCAAAAGAAGAAATATGTTTTTTGATTAGAAAAGTTGTTTATCCTTATGAATTTGTAGATGATATAAGTAAACTAAAAATGAAAGAATTACCAAAATATGTAGAGTTTAATTCAAAATTGTCTGGTACTATATCAGAGAAAAGTTATAAATTTGCCAAATCGTTATGGAATTATTTTAAAAATAAAAAAGAAAATCAATGGTGTTTTGAGGATTATCATAAATTATATATAAAATTAGATGTAATTTTATTGGCAGATGTTTTTGATAATTTTAGAGAAATGTGTCATACAAACTATAATTTAGATCCTATTCATTATGTAGCGCTCCACATTTAAGCCTAAATGCTGCTTGAAATTTACTAGACAACAATTAGAATTATTAAATGATGAGGAAATGTATGAATTTTATGAAAAAGGTATAAAAAGAGGTATATCACAGATTTGTCAAGATTATGCAAAAGCAAAAGCTTCTATGCTTGCCGTCACCAAGCATAGAAGAGGTTGAGAAGGCTATAGACCGGCTAAAGAAAAACAAAGCCCCGGGAGCTGATGGTATACCAGCCGAATTATTTCAACACGGTGGGCCAGCTCTACGTCAGGCAATTCATGATATTATAGTGCACGTGTGGGAGCGTGAAGAAATGCCAGAAGACTGGCGAAAAGGTATAATATGCCCCATACATAAGAAAGGAGATGTCACAACGTGCAGCAACTATAGAGGTATCACGTTGTTGAGTACCGCCTATAAGATACTCTCCTCTATCCTACAAGACCGGATAACCCCATACGCTAAAACCATCATCGGACAATATCAGTGTGGTTTCATTCCAGGCAAATCAACAACTGATCAGATCTTTACCCTTAGGCAGGCGATGGAAAAATGTCTAGAATTTAACATCCCAACATACCACCTGTTTATAGACTTTAAGGCCGCCTATGATAGCATAGCCAGGGTAGAACTTTACAAAGCCATGAGAGAATTCGGCATCCCAAATAAATTGACACGACTATGTAGGTTGACCATGACCAACGTAACAAGCCAAGTAAAAATAGCCGGATTGCTATCCAGACCAATCAACATCTTTAATGGACTCCGACAAGGGGATGGTTTGGCCTGCCTCCTCTTCAACCTGGCGTTGGAGAAAGCAATCCGTGACTATGGCACGGCAACAAGAGGGACCATCGTCAACAGGTCCAGCCAGATACTGGCTTACGCAGACGACATCGACATCATCGGAAGAACCGAGCAAGCTGTACACGATTCCTTCATCCAGATCGAGCAGGCGGCACAAAATCTGGGGCTGCACATTAGTGAAGGTAAAACAAAGTACATGGTGGCGTCGAATGCGAGAGGAACAGTTGGTCAAACAATCAAGGTAGCGGAGCACGAATTTGAAGTGGTGCAATCCTTTAAATACCTTGGGTCAATAGTAGCAGCCGATAACAATATAGAAGAAGAAATACGCGGGCGGCTTCTCAAATCCAACAGAGCCTACTACAGTCTGTCAAAGCTCTTCAAATCCAGAAATCTCACCATAACTTCAAAACTACTGCTGTACAGGACCATGGTTCTGCCAGTACTCACATATGGATCCGAGACTTGGGTGCTTAGCAAAAGGCACTCTGACCTCTTAGCCGCGTTCGAGAGAAAAGTCTTAAGGAGAATTGTTGGCCCCATATGTGAGGAAGGACGATTCCGGAGACGGTACAATCATGAATTGTACGCAATCTACCTTGAAGCAGATATAGTGACAAAAATTAGGCTCGGTAGACTTCGGTGGGCAGGGCACCTAGCTCGCATGAGCGAAGAGGAACCTGCTCGGAAAGTTCTTTGTGGTACATTCTATGGCAGACGACAGCGTGGTAGACCATGCTTGCGCTGGAGAGATGGCGTAGACCAGGACGCCCGGAGCCTTGGGGTGCGCAACTGGATGGCGTCGGCTCGAGACCGGGATAGGTGGAGAGACTTGTTGAAGGAGGCCAGGACCGGACCCCGGTTGTCGAGCCGATGATGATGATGATGATGATGCAAAAGCAAATAATTGTTATTATTATAATGACAAAATAGAACAAGTTTATAAACTGTCTAAGATAGAAGCTGAGAAAAAAGGAATATATGATTCAAAAAAACTAACTAGTTATATATTATATTTAGATGCAAATAATCTATATGGTTGGTAAATGAGTCAAAAATTATCTACTGGTGGACGTGAATGGATGGCAGATAAACAAATTAAACAATTAACAGCAGAATTTATTAAAAGTAGAGATTTTGAAAGCTTTCCATTCTATAGATGTTGAGGTTGATTTAGAAATCCCTCAAAATTTACATTATTTCTATAATGATTATCTATGCACCTGCACCAAATCACGAAACTCCTAAAATATTATCAAGATTACAACGTGAAATGATTGCTAACAAAATTGGTTCAAAACCAATCCCAAGAATTCAAAAACTTATTTGTAGTTTAGGAAATAAAAGAAAAATATATTTTAAACATAAGACTTTTACAAGAATATTTGAAACAAGGTGTTAAATTATTAAAAGTCCATAGAGGTATTATATCTCATCAAAAAGCATGGTTGAAACCATATATTGAAAAAAATACTGAGTTGAGAAAACAGGCTAATAATGATTTTGAAATAGATTTCTTTAAATTAATGAACAATTCAGTATTTGTGAAACAAACGGAAAATGTAAGAAATAGGTTAAATATAAGAACTGTAAGGAGTTCAAAAATAATGCAAAGTTTAATAAGCAGACATAGTAGTTATGAAAATAGAAAAGTTATTGATAATGATTTAATTATTGTTTTTGGAAAAAGTGCTTTAATTAAATTCAATAAACCAGTATTTGGAGGAATGGCTATTTTTGGTCTAGCAAATTTATTAATTTTTAAATTTTACGTTCAATTAAAGAAAAAATATAAAAATAGAATGAAATTGTTCGGAACTGATACTGTAATTCGGGATTTCGCAATACGGGAATTCGTTATTCGGGATTTTGTTACTCGGGATTTTTTTGGTATTTTGTAATTCGGGATCTTGTTATTGGGAATTTCGCACCCAATTCGTTTGAAAATTAGTTCTTTTAGCTAATGTTAGTATTGGAGTATACTTTGCGGCGCTCGAACGCCTAAACTATTGATCGTACAAAAAAATATTTCATTTATTTCATTTCATCTTTTACAATGGACTTGTCTATTTTAGGAAAAGTTAAATTCAAATACATTTAAGTTTACAACAAGCTTAACTAGAATTTCAATATTTATAAAATATAAAATTACATTTGTGTATTTCATTTATCTGTAATCAAAAAAAAAAATCAATTTCCAGCTAAATATCTGAACAGAACGCGATTAAAGAGATTTGTTCCTCGTAGTTTACATATGTATGTCTAAGGGCAGGGAGTTCCTTAGTCTGACAGCACAAACAAAGAATTGACGCTTGGTTGTAGTACAAGTAAACGGGAGTTGAATTAACACATAAGACCGATTTTAATATGAAAAGACGAATCTATTGTAGAGATATACAATGTAATGTAGAGATATAATATGTAATGGCTTATGCCTTATTATGACATCTTTAAGTATTTAAGAGTGATGTATTGTATATAATGTGTCTAAGGTAAACCCTAGTAAATCATTCTTTTACCCGGATTTATGATCAAAACGTTTAAGGTTATACACGTAACGTATGATGTTATTAAAAGCAATATTTAAGGGTGGGTCTTCCTCGTAAATGTAGGGTACTACGTGCACAAAACTTAATATATCTCCTACATTTGAAAAGATATTTTGATGAAATAAAATTTATTATTTAGTCCATGAACATATCTTAAAACATATGTCCTCAATTTTATGTTTTACAAAAGTTTGTGCTTTTTAGGGAAGTAATCACACATTTTTTCCCCTTTATTTTGGCTGATTTATGCATCCCCTCAAGGGGCTCTCGTGTGATTTGTTTTTTTATTTTGTTGTTAATGTTTTTCAACTGTCAATGAATGTATGCTTTATGTAGGATAAAAAAAAAAAAAAAAAAAAATTATTTGAGCTACAAAGTGGACGTAAGTTCACACTAATTTAAAGCTCGTTTATTGGCGCAGTTTCTTAAATTTTCAACGGAGCCAAACAATATTTTTTTTTTATAACAGAAAGTAGATACTTTATATGAAACAAAACAAAAAATTATTTTTTTCCACCTTATACGTCTGAAAAACTTATATATACACAAACAATACTACTTTTTTCTTTCCCCCGTTGGGGCTGGCATGTTTTATTCTTAATATTTTTTGTTTTTAATTTATTCGAATCTCTTATTATTTTTGTAAAATGTGCTGTAAATTTTTTTGCAATTTTATATTGTTTAGACGTAAAAATTTACAATTCAAAGTATCTATACACATGGTAGTTTTCCCAGGTTGAAATGCCATGTACAACTTTATTATTATTTTTGTATTTTATTTCAATATTTTTTGCTAAAGTTCCAAGTGAAGAAAACAATATCACACGCATAAACAATTTTATATTTAATTTTGAAAAAGCATCTTTTTAACGATTTTGTTAATCAAAATACGCACACAACGATATTTAGTTCACGAAACTTCCGTCGAAAGAGAATATTATATTTTCGCTATTCGCACTCTCTTTAGAATCAACTTTTTTTTTTGTGGTGATACACAAAACACAAATGGTATGGTGAATGGTGTACATCAGCGTTGCCGCCGAGAAAAGAAAATGCCGTGTCACATTTTAAAAACTGCTTGCCATGAAAAAACTATAAATCTTCTGTTAAAAAAATAAAACTTTATTTCTGTAATTTATTATATAATTTTCCATCAATATTAAAGTAAGATATAGGCAATGATAAAGTGTGCGATATTGAAATGTTTCGTGCCACTGTGCCACAAGAAAAAATTGTCGTGTCAAAAAAGCACGATTGGTTAACTTCGGCAACGCTGGTGTACGTACGATTCGTAGGTATCGTCGTCGTCGCTGTCGTCCAAGTAGGTATATGATATTTTTGTTTTTTTTTTCTACTTGGTTTTGGAAGGAAACTTATGGATGTGGGAATAATGCTGAAAAAGATTTTATTCGTTAATTACATAGAAATAGAGTCTCAGGGAATCGTCTATAAAATGAGTTAATCTTATCGAATCTTCAAGGTTGAGGTGTCAAAAGGAAGAAGAAATTGAGATCTATGTTTCTGTATCAGAATAATTGACGTAGGCACTTGGGCTTGGGCACTTCAATTTTTGTTTGCGATTAAACCTAAATTGGAGATACCTCCTCTTCTGTTATCCTACAACGGAAAGAAACAAAAATATTGAAGATGACCTCCTTTTTGGTGGTGTGGTTGGACACGATTAGTAAATTGTGAGATAGTGGGAAGAGGGAATGTGTATATTGCAATTGTATATCTATGTTCCTATTTTTATTTAGAAGCGATTTTTTTTTCATTTCGCGTGTTGACGGACATGGAGTGGTAGGTAATTGCAAATAAGAATGTGTGTGACTGAAATGTCTTTGCGGGGCCTTTGGCATGTGCCGAGGGAAAGGGTATCATGATGACGATCTGCGTAGGTACCTAGCCTGCAATGAAAATTCTCATTTTTCTTCACTGGCACCTAAATAAAAGCATTAGGTAAAAATAAATCAGAAATGAAAACTATCAGATTTTACCCATTATTTTCCAAATTATTTGGGGTTGATTTTGTTGAAAAAATAAATGGAAAATAATTAAAAAAATGCAATTTGAATGATTGAATTGTTGTTTGCCAAATAACTAATATACTTCAATCAAAATCTGTGAATGTTAAAAAGTAACTTGTTCACAAAGAGCCTCAGAAAAAAAATTTACAGGAAAATAACTGTGACCGCCGGCGGGTCAGATGCCATGTAACGGTTTTGTCAGGTGCTATGTGACCCATATGACATATTTTTTTTCGAAACAAAACTTTGGAACAATTTAGAAGAGTCCTAGAACAATCTTGCACTGGTTTTTAAATTTGAAAATTCGAAAAAGGGAGCTCCCAGGAAGGCAAAATTGCTAAATTAGTGCAAAAGTTTTCGCTGTCTAAAACCTACAATTTTTAAGTAAAAAAAAAAAAGATCAACACAAACCAGCACAAATGTAGCACAACCTGGTTCATTTGTCAAAAATTCCAATTTGAAAAAAGGGAGGATAACTTCACACTTTCGGGAACATGTTTTTTGAGCTTTTTATCCACAGTTTCGATTTTTTTTTCAAAATAAAAAGAGAAAAAACTTCGTATTAGGGTACCACAACCTTGTAGAGTTTTTAAAAAATTTAAATTTGGAAAAATGGGGGGAAGCACCTAATTTCTGAAAATCACATTTTTGTATCTAGTTTTCGCAATTTTGAAAGTTTTCAAAATTCACCCCTTTGCAATAAACCCTAAAGTAATTTTCAAACAGGTCAAATAGTTATATTGACCTACTTTACACTTATCTTACATAAAGCTTCCTAAAAAAAACTATTTCAATGTACCTACCTACCTACATGTGTAACGTAAAAATAAAACGACATAAAATTTTTGCATCCGGTTTTCTTATTTAGACTTAAAATTAATAATAGCATTGAATTTTGAAATTAAAATTAGCACTTAATTACGTAAAATTTTGAAAAAAATGAATTTGAAATTTTTTTTTTCAATTTTTTTTTCAAAATTTTGACTTTGAAAATTAATATTTCAAAAACTATTTCTTAGAATAGATTTATTTAAACACAGAATGAAAGAAAAAGTTATTGGCTTTTCAAAAACGTATCGCACAGCATTGTGAATGAAGCCGTTGATTTTAAATAATTTTTTTCCCATTTTAAGTCAGTTTTTTCGAAAATTGCCCCTCCCGGCTAAACGGAGGGGAATAGACCCCCCCCTCCCATACGATTTTTTTCTTGTCTCAACGCAACCTACACGCCCTAGCATTTTGTCGCATTGCTCATGACTCACCCTGTATATAAAACTAGCTGTTTTGGTGAACTTCTTTCCGCAATTTTGGGTTTTTAAGATTTTTTTAATTTTCCAAAATTTAAAACTTTCGGCTCCATTGTGTGAACCTGGTTCAATAAAAATCCAACAAAGAACTCCCAAGCAAGTCGGATAATTATTCAGCCGAGTTATCCGTGTACAAACAGACACCAATTAATTTGTATTTATATAGGTACCTATCTACATAGGTATATAGATTAGGTTATATTACACCTAGAGGTAGGTACCTACATCCAAGATGATACAAGTTCTAAAAACTCAGAGTTGGGCGATTTCGCATGTTTATTAACATACCTATGCCTCCCTGATTCCAAACATCAAAAAATGATCATAGGGCATACCTATATACATAGCTCGGAATGTAAATGCTGCACGACTTTTCTGTTTGGTCATTTTTATTTTTATTCTGAAAACAAAATGTACATGTAGGTAGGTAGGATTTCCCACGTGACAATGAAGTGACAATGTTTCAATTGCAAAACAAAAATATACAGTGTTGTGCTGTTGTTTGAAATCTGACAACAACAAAAATCGAAAGGAAATCTCAAATTTCGCACATTACAAATGAACAAGTTACCTTATTCTTCCAACATCCTTACTTGTAAACTCCAAAATTCACCCCTTTGCAATAAACCCTAAAGTAATTTTCAAACAGGTCAAATAGTTATATTGACCTACCTCACACTTATCTTACATAAAGCTTCCTAAAAAAAAACTATTTCAATGTACCTACCTACCTACATGTGTAACGTATATTTATGCATGTTCATTTGATGTGTCCTGACCTTCATTAAGATCTCGATCGAGTCACAAACGAGTTCACATTTTTTTGTTACTGTTTTTCCAGTTCCAGCAACAGCAAGTGAAAGTGAAGAAAAAACAACTAAACGAAAAGAGAAAAAAAATGACTCACATTTTAGCTATACCTACTCATGTGTTTTGAAAACAAAATTGAAAAATATCCCTTCACCCTTCCATAAACAGAAAGCATAGAACTCATCATTCCCATTCAAATCGAAAGGATGACAAAACAACAAACCCATTTTGAAAAGAGAACAGGAGTAGTTGAGCGTATCAAAAACAATAATGAAGAGAAAAGAATATCGCACTACCACATTGAAATACGTTTACATGAATTTTAAATTCTATTGTCATGAAGACCCACCCTTAAGTTCCTTTTAGATTCTGCACTATGATTACTAAAAATATATTGATATATAAAATGTAGGAAATTTCATAATGTGTACCTTGACTCTTTTGACCACAAATAAATAGGAGGAGATATTGCCAAAAAACTGTTTTTGGCCGCCATTTTTCAAGATGGCGGCTCTAGCGGCGGAGATACGAAAAATAGCTTTTATTTAAAACTCCTCCAAAACTTTCAATCTCAAACTACCAAATTACTGGACTATTTTTAGATAAATAAAAGTAGGTATGCATTTTCTTCGATTGTTATTTTATAAATTTGTTTGTTAAATCACATATTTTTTTATTGCTCAATTTATTCACAAATTGCACTATTTAAAACGAAATTCACGTCAAATAGATTATTTTAAAATAATTTTTATTTTGAAATCCCTACTAGTAGTTCAGTCGGCAGGTAAGAAAAATAGGTGTTTTTGGGAGAAAGGTCAGAGGTCCATCAAAATTTCAGTTTTTGTGTTGAGATGGTCAATTAAGATTTTTTTCAAGTTTTGGACCTTGAAGACCCTGTGCTGAAAGAGGGAGAGGGGAAAAACTGCAAAATGTTTGGCATTTTACCGGTTTTTCTTCTATAACTTTTTTTTCTTACGTTCTACGGTAAAAGTGTTCAGGTATGTTTTGTAGAACGTTAAATTTGCTATTTTGACTCTAAAAGTATGTTCGTATGTAACGTCGTTACCGATATATGGCGCTCCGAAAAAAGGGTAATTCTTGAAATGCCAATTTTCACGTTTTTTCTTCTCTTATACCTTCTTTATCATACATTATACGGTAAAACTGTTTTAATAAAGCGTTGAATTTGCTACAATATTGAGTACAAAAACATGTTTGTATGTCACGTCGTTTGAGATTGAGATATGGCGCCTCCGAAAAAGTGTAATTATTTAATTTTGCAAGCAAATATTTTTTCTTTTATAGCAAAATGTGTAAAATTACCCTTGTTTTGGAGCGCCATATCATGGTAACGACGTGACAAACAAACATGTATTTGCATTTTTTCTTAATTTTTTTTAGCAAAATTTAAAAAATTACCCCTTTCTTGGTAACTTCGTAACATACAAACATGTTTGGACAACTAATCTAGTAGCAAATTTAACGCCTTAAAAACATACCTGAACTTTTTTACAGTAGAAAGTAAGAAAAAAATGTTATAAAGGAAAAACCGGCCCTTTTAGAACAGGGTTATCCAGGTCCAAAACTTGAAAAAATCTTAGTTAAATATCCCAAAACAACATCTAAGAACTTCATGGACCTCCGACCTTACAAAAAAAAAATACCTGCCGACTGGACTACAGGCAAATAAACCGCACTGAAATTAAAAGGCTCGTCTGACATAAAGAATCAAATCTGTTAAGTATGTGTGAAAATACTTGCGAATCTTGCAACAAAATCAAAGTTAATAAGTTTAAATAAAAATTGAAACTAAATTTAAATTAAAGCGTACCTATAGGTAGTGTTGATACCGTCAAAATTACCGAGTAATGGGAATGCTCGAATTAAAGCGACTCTACCCTATATCGATTTTTTATGAACGCACAACCACAACTTGCCCTATATCTTACACTTATACCTATGGTGAACATACACATAGATTGAGTTTATACCACTGATCTCAATATATACCTGGATAGCGGATGCATATACAAAAGATGAAGCAATTTGAAGATGTGTTATATTATGAAAAAGTCCCCAATTTTGTATAACAGTATACCACTATAACAGTTTAACATATGTCACAATTGACAATACTCAAAAATGTGGTTGTTTGTTTAGTTTTCTGTTTTTAGAAAACATATTATTTTTATATTATTTATTTACGTTGTTTTTACATCTTTTGATTTATATTATTATTAAAATTAAAATGTCTTCTAATAAAGATAATCTTTTACAAACATTTATAAGCATCTGTGATAAAGTAGCAAATGTTTCAAGTTACATTAGTAAATTTAATATTCTTCAGGAATTTTTTCAAAAGGTAAATAGAAAATGTTTATTAACTTTTACTAAAGTTGTTTGGTTTTAGGTTTCTAGTGGCAAAGGCTTCAAAGGTGATATCCATCTGTGGATAAATATGCTCCTACCCACAGCTAGTCAAAGAGTCTACAATTTACAAAACAAACAAATCATTAAATTTTTTTCCAGAATTTTCCGTACGAATGTAGAAGATATGTTGGTCGATTTAGAGCAAGGTATGTTCCGAAAGATTGTAATAAAATTTATGTTAATAAATTCAACTTTAAGGTGATGTCTCTGAAACTATTCGCAAATACTTTGAGTTATCAAAAGGAGTCACTCCAAGCACGAAAAGTTCTCTAACTTTACAACAAGTTGAATACACTCTTATTAATCTTACAACGTCAGGAAAAGAAGATTATCAAGTTGATATTTTCAGTATATTATGTAAAATGGCAACCGCTGAAGACTTGAAAATGGTAAGTTCTAGAAGTCATTCTCTTTGCAAAAATCATCTTAACATTTTTCACCATTTAGGGTAATTCGCCTGATCAAACAGGACTTAAAGATAAATGCCAAAGGAAGACATGTATTAGATGCCTTTGGTCCAGATGCATATCCCGCGTATCAGTCCTCACGAGATCTAGATGCGTTTGTTGATCAATTTGCATCAAAAACTGCTGCCAAAAGTCCACTGAAGGGTAAAAAGGTGAAAAAGATGATATATTAAGTAACTATTGAAATTCCGTTTACTATTCTAACATCCTTTCATAGACAGCTGCAGGATCTGTTAATGTCAAACTCATGACTTCAATCAGCCCAATGATTGCAAATGCCTGTAATTCAGTTGATACTGCTTTTAACAAAAACCCTGAGGGACTGTTTAGCGAAATACAATACGATGGCGAACGAGTTCAAATTTACAAACAAGGAAATTAATATCGTTTCTTCTCGAGAAATTTAAAGCCTGTTTTTTTATAGTAACAGTAACAGTAACAGGGGAACATGTTATTTTGGTATTTTTCGGGCATATCGCCGACCCCAATGTATATTTATAATGTATATTTATAAATCTTATATTAAATATAGCATACGTAAAGCAAACAAATGCACTTTTATTTGCATTTCTTAGGCCACCAACAAAAGAGGACCTTGTGCGTAATCTACTATTTGCATCATTACATTTTGAATCTCCAAAAGCAAATATCATATCAAAATGTCTGAATACTGCTTATAAATTATCTTAGGTATACAGTTTTTTGTATTTTTGTCTGAAACCAAAATGTAATGATGCAATCAGTAGCGCTAACTTATTTAGAGTCAGGAAGTGCAAAAATTTTATCTCTGAGTCAAACCGTTCGGGCATGGCACCAAAATATGTTTAAGACATTACCTAAATTTTCATAAAAAAATTAGAAATGAACGAAAAACTGGGTAATGTCATGAACATATTTTGGTGCCATGTCCAAACGGTTTGACTCACAGACAAAATTTGTGCAATTCCTGACTCTAAATAAGTAAGCGCTAATATTTGCATCATTAAATTTTGAATCCAGACAATATTAACAAAAAAAGTTACTGCAAAAGCAAATATCACATCAAAATGTCTGAGTACTGCTTATAAATTATCTTAGGTATACAGTTTTTTGTATTTTTGTCTGAAACCAAAATGTAATGATGCAATCAGTAGCGCTAACTTATTTAGACCGTTCGGGCATGGCACCAAAATATGTTTAAGACATTACCTAAATTTTCATAAAAAAATTAGAAATGAACGAAAAACTGGGTAATGTCATGAACATATTTTGGTGCCATGTCCAAACGGTTTGACTCACAGACAAAATTTGTGCACTTCCTGACTCTAAATAAGTTAGCGCTACTGATTGCATCATTACATTTTGGTTTCAGACAAAAATACAAAAAACTGTATACCTAAGATAATTTATAAGCAGTATTCAGACATTTTGATATGATATTTGCTTTTGGAGATTCAAAATGTAATGATGCAAATAGTAGATTACGCACAAGGTCCTCATTTGTTGGTGGCCTAAGAAATGCAAATAAAAGTGCATTTGTTTGCTTTACGTATGCTATATTTAATATAAGATTTATAAATATACATTATAAATATACATTGGGGTCGGCGATATGCCTGAAAAATACCAAAATAACATGTTCTGTGCTGTAATTCAAAAACTACCAGCCCTATATGCCTGATTTATACATTTTCTCACTCGTTATAACGTCAGGTACAAACTTGAATTCAAAGTTTTTCCTGTTAGTCAATATATAAAAATCTGATATTCAAAAGTTATAGTAGTACTAACAATTTCATAGCAGCATGAAGTAATAACAATTTAAAGTACTTTTGAATATAAGATTTTTATATATTGACTACCCGGAAAAACTTTGAATGCAAGTTTGTAACTGACATTATAACGAGTGAGAAAATGTATAAATCAGGCATATAGGGCTAGTAGTTTTGGATCTACAGTAGATACCATGCTCAGATTCTTTGAAATGTTCGTCAATACGTAAAATATTGTAGTAATATATACATGTTCTGTGCTGTAGTTCCAAAACTACCAGCCCTATATGCTTGATTTATACTTTTTCTCACTCGTTATAATGTCAGGTACAAACTTGCATTCAAAGTTTTTCCTGGTAGTCAATATATAAAAATCTGATATTCAAAAGTACTTGAAATCGTTAGTACTTCATGTTGCTATGAAATTGTTAGTACTACATATAACTTTTGAATATCAGATTTTTATATATTGATTACCCGGAAAAACTTTGAATGCAAGTTTTTACCTGACTTATAACGAGTGAGAAAATGTACATATCAGGCATATATACATTTTCTCACTGAATCTGAATCTGGCTGTGACTGTTGCTGTCCAAACGCTGTGGGTGACATAGGTTCTGTTAAACTTGTTATGGGACTATCACGCTTTTGAAATTCCAATCCAGGTGGTGGACGAATGCCAGCAGCCCGTTGCCAAGAGGAAGTAGCATTGGCTGCCTGCTGGTATCCCATTGGATCCCAAGTTTGACCTGTAGCAGATCCACCATTACCATTTGACCAATTAGCTATTGGACTCTTATGAGATTCTGTGTGGTGCTGCGGTTGCGAGGCAAAATATTCACTGCTCGAATTCCACTGGTTCTGCAAGTGTCCCGGCGAGAAGTCTTGGTCAGAGTTTGCATGGTTTCTTCCTGAAAATGTGTATTAGAAAAACATATTGATTTAAATAGAAAAAAGATACTAACCTAAGTACTGATTAAAATCCCTGATGGCATTACATTAGAAAAAAAACTTGAGTTGTTGCAAACGGTCGGCTCAAACACGGTAAAAGGTTCCCAGCTTGGAGTCGAAGCAGGCGAGCGCTTTGTCCCAATTGGCCCCAACTCATTGGAACATATTTTATGAATTCCATTCGAGTTGTTTGTCAAAGCGGAAGTTGGCACAATCATGCTGTATCCGAACGTTTCATCGTTTTTAAGATAAGCATCGTTTCAGTCGTTTCCATTATCCAGGGGCAAATATTCGCTCAATGGTTCCTCATAGTCCAGAGGTGATAAATCATTCAATGGTGTCTTTGCAGCAGCTATAACGTCTGAGAAACTTGCCTGCTGATTAGGATCCCACATAGGTATTGGTGCTGCACCACTATTTGCAACTGGTGAAGTGAAGTGGAATGCATTTGGCTTGAACTTGGATCCTTCAAATCAAATCGCTTTGATTGGCTACTTCCGTTTGACTGTTCTTTCTTGCGTTCACGTCCAGGTGTTTTTCCGTATTTCTTACCACCACTGTGAGAGTTTCCCACAGGCGTTGAACTACCGTGTATGGATCTACTATCTATGTTCTGTACTTCAGGAGTTTTTTGTCCTTGGCCATAAATTCAATTGTCGCTGAGTAACTAGACTTGGGTTGAATAATTCGTGGCTTATGAACCCCTATCAACCTTAATACATGTTTATCTGTTAAGTAACAGTGCGGACATATCTCTACCACCTTCAAAGGAAGCGAAAGTTTTGTGTTCTTTGAAACCGTCAGATTTGATATGAAGAAGTCCACAAGCAGTGGCGTATCTGAAGGATTGTTTAGAACAATTTGTGCAACATAGACTTGGCCGATTTCAACGTTCGGTAGAGTTTGAACGCCACTCACTTATCTTGGCCAGATAATATCCACCGTTAAGTTGAACTTGAATAGGCGAACTTCACTGGTGTTCACGGTAAAGGTAATTGTCCTCAAGTAATACTTGAAGTGACGAAATATTTCAGTTCGTCTACGCAGCTCTGTTTCATCGAAATTTAAATGGCTCTCCAGTGAGGTGAACATGGGCGAGAGATTTTGATTGAAAGGGATGTAACATCGGGATTGACATAGGGATCTTGGATCGAAGTAAACATTTGTCACAGTATTTGGCATTATCCAAGTGCCCTCAGTTTCATTATCCTCGAACTGAAGGCCAGAATTACTGAATATAATTGAGTTAACTCTCATTGGTTTGATGAAGGTTGAGTGGAAGGATATTTCAGCGGAACAGCGTTTGCCCTGAAAAAAGATTAATACAAAAATCATGTAAGAACGAGAATCTTTAAATTATTTAATTCTTTTAATTTTGTATTTTTTATCACAGAAAAACCCACCTTGCTTTTAAATTGTTTGGTAAACATTGAAATATTTTTTTTTCCCAAAGTAGACGTCAAATTATGATAAAATCCACCATCTGTCATCTTCAATTTGCTTCACAAAAACTGTTATACATTGTATGGAATACGCTATCCAGTTATATATTGAGATCAGTGGTTTATACACATAGAGGAATCAAGATGGTTTCAAAACTCACCGAAGTAGATGTCGCTATATGAACATACCGAGTAATTGTTATTGAAATAATTGCCTGTAACCAAAAACACTCAAACCGAACCGAACTAAATTCTTCTGCATACATTTGTATTCGTTGTCCTTTATTTTTTTTTTTTTTTAATTCAAGAATAATTTTTACAAGAGTAAACTAAAAAAACAAGTCGATAGTAACGGCATCCTACGAGGAAAGTTTGAAACTTGCACATGATTTCTCTATATGTATAAACTCAATGGTTGTAGTTAAAAAGTAAATACATATGTTTTTATTTCAAAATAACCACCTAATTCTTCAATGCTGAAATACATACATATGTACCTACATACAATAATACTGATAAAGATAAAAAAGGAATAAGTATTTTGGAAATTGTTACAAAGTTATGTGTCTAAGTAGATACTTTTTTCAGGTTCCTATAGAAGACTATGTGTCTTAACACGCAATGCATCTACATTTATTTTTCACTTTCCAAATATTAAATTTATGTAAATATGTACTCACGTCACGAGAACACTCAATCAAAAAAAGAAAAAAAAAACAATTTTATTTATTGATAGGGTCGGTGGGGTATTAGTTGTAGATACACTATTTTCACTATTATAACAAAACTAAATTAATGTTTACATTTAATTCACAGAAAAAAGCACCATGTGTTCTTATAATAATATAATACCGATTTTATTGATTATTGCACGGAGCCGAAAGAACACTTTTTAACTGAATGCAGATTTTAGAACTTTGGTAACAGAAAAGAAAAGTTAAATAAAAGGCACGACTGGGTCGGACAAACTTGTTCTTGTGGCAGATTTCTGTCCAGTGGCTAAGGATACTAAAAAGAAATTAAAGAAATTATTATGTTTGCAATAACAACATATTTATGGATCATCAGTTTACTCAACATCGTAAAATGTGTGGAGGTATTGAAAAGTAGTATTTCGATAGGGGTTATATGGTAGATACCGTTAATAAGGTGATTTTGAAAAAAAATTCTGAAAAATAACTTTATCTCACACAAAATTTCATCAAAATCGATCATATTTTTTTCGAGAAAAATTGGATTTTCTAGTTTTTTTTTTTTTTTTTTATGGCAGGTACCGTTAATAAGATGATTTTGAAAAAATAATTCTAACATAAAGTTTTGTCTCGGAAAAAAAATCAGTCACACAAAATTTCATCAAAATCCATCATATTTTTTTCGAGAAAAATTGGATTTTCTATAGCGTTTATATGGCAGGTACCGTTAATAAGATGATTTTGAAAAAAAATTCTAACGGAAAACTTTGTCTCGGGAAACAAATCAGTCAGACAAAATTTCTATCGTATTTTTTCGAGAAAAATTAGATTTTCTATAGCATATGGCAGGTACCATTAATAAAATGATTTTGAAAAAAAATTTCTAATGGAAAACTTCGTCCTTGGCAAATAATCATTCAGACAAAATTTCATCAAAATCGGTCGTATTTTTTAATAAATTTTATAAATTCGGTCGTAATTTTTATAAATTTTATAAAAATCAATCGTATTTTTTACGAGAAAAATGGAATTAAAAATCTAGATGTAAAAAAATTTTTTTTCGAAAAACATTACCGTTTAAAAAAATCAATCATGTATTTTTTTCGAACTTTTTTTTTATGAACATGAGACACTTTGTAGCTCTTTTCTACCATAGTATACTTTAAAATAAGTAAACACTTTTCGAAAAGTCCAAATAAATAGTATACTAACCTGAGTTAATCCAATTCGAACAAAGTATTTTTTTAACACAGTCACAATTCCATTTTAAACCACTTTTTTCTCTTATTGACAAACACTTTATTCACTAAAATAAAAACACGTCCACTTTATTTTCACCAAAACATCGATTTCAACTTTAACTTTTACCAAAACTTCGACAGAAATTTTTTGGGAATGTACATATTATGTCCAATGTTCATCATCATCATCATCGGCTTGACAACCGGGGTCCGGTCCTGGCCTCCTTCAACAAGTCTCTCCACCTATCCCGGTCTCGAGCCGACGCCATCCAGTTTCGCACCCCAAGGCTCCGGGCGTCCTGGTCTACGCCAACTCTCCAGCGCAAGCATGGTCTACCACGCTGTCGTCTGCCATGGAATGTACCACAAAGAACTTTCCGAGCAGGTTCCTCTTCGCTTATGCGAGCTAGGTGCCCTGCCCACCGGAGTCTACCGAGCCTAATTTTTGTCACAATTCATGATTGTACCGTCACCGGAATCGTTCTTCCTCACATATGGGGCCAACAATTCTTCTAAGACTTTTCTCTCGAACGCGGCTAAGAGGTCGGAGTGCCTTTGTTTAAGCACCCAATTCTCGGATCCATATGTGAGTACTGGCAGGACCATGGTCCTGTACAGCAGTAGTTTTGAAGTTATGGTGAGATTTCTATATTTGAAGAGCTTTGACAGACTGTAATAGGCTCTGTTGGATTTGAGAAGCCGCCCGCGTATTTCTTCTTCTATATTGTTATCGGCTGCTACTATTGACCCAAGGTGTTTAAAGGATTGCACCACTTCAAATTCGTGCTCCGCTACCTTGATTGTTTGACCAACTATTCCTCTCGCATTCGACGCCACCATGTACTTTGTTTTACCTTCACTAATGTGCAGCCCCAGATTTTGTGCCGCCTGCTCGATCTGGATGAAGGAATCGTGTACAGCTTGCTCGGTTCTTCCGATGATGTCGATGTCGTCTGCGTAAGCCAGTATCTGGCTGGACCTGTTGACGATGGTCCCTCTTGTTGCCGTGCCAGAGTCACGGATTGCTTTCTCCAACGCCAGGTTGAAGAGGAGGCAGGCCAAACCATCCCCTTGTCGGAGTCCATTAAAGATGTTGATTGGTCTGGATACATAGTCGTGTCAATTTATTTGGGATGCTAGGATTCTCTCATGGCTTTGTAAAGTTCTACCCTGGCTATGCTATCATAGGCGGCCTTAAAGTCTATAAACAGGTGGTATGTTGGGATGTTAAATTCTAGACATTTTTCCATCGCCTGCCTAAGGGTAAAGATCTGATCAGTTGTTGATTTGCCTGGAATGAAACCACACTGATATTGTCCGATGATGGTTTTAGCGTATGGGGTTATCCGGTCTTGTAGGATAGAGGAGAGTATCTTACAGGCGGTACTCAACAACGTGATACCTCTATAGTTGCTGCACGTTGTGACATCTCTTTTCTTATGTATGGGGCATATTATACCTTTTCGCCAGTCTTCTGGCATTTCTTCATGCTCCCACACGTGCTCTATAATATCATGAATTGCCTGACGTAGAGCTGGCCCACCGTGTTGAAATAATTCGTCTGGTATACCATCAGCTCCCGGGGCTTTGTTTTTCTTTAGCCGGCCTATAGCCTTCTCAACCTTTTCTATGCTTGGTGACGGCAACATTGGGTATTCGTCTTGAAGCAGTGGAGCCTCCACTTCTGCAGTGAGTTGACCATTTAGCAATTCATTAAAGTACACTTCCCATCGCTGCAGTATGCCTTGTGGATCGGTGATCAGATTTTCCTCTCCGTCCTTGCAGTATGTGCAGCCTGGTGTGTACTGCGTCATGTTTCGGACGGATTGGTAGAACTTCCGCGCCTGGTGCGGACCTCGCTTTCGGCTTTTTTCTATATCTCAGATTAAGTTCTTCTCCTAGGCTGATTTTTTCTGTCTGTGAAGCCGTTTTTCTATTCTTCTGAGCTTTTTATATTCTTCTTCGTGTGCCCGCGTTCTATGAGATTGTTGCATTGCTCGGTACGCAACATTCTTACGTTCAGTCGCGAGCATTTATCATCAAACCAGTCGTTTCGATTTCTACGACTGCTGCCTAAGATGGAGTTGGCAGTACTAAAGACAGTATTCTTAAGGCGTGTCCACTTGTCATCTAGGAATAACCACGCTGCTTCGTAAAACGCAATTCGTTGAAGACAAAAAAACAAAGAGTAGACAGAAAGTCGTTAATTCAAATTATAATTGTTTAAACTGAAAACACGAGCGACATCGTGCGTTTGAAACTTTAAACTAAACTTTATATTAAGGCGCGTACAAATTATTTCATAACTCTAACACTCCCACTTTTTGTTAAAAGTTTCTACTAAAACAACTTCACAAATATAATATCTTAGCAATCTACAATCTACTTCATATTATTTCATCAAAAGAAAATTTTATTCACAAATAAAATATTCATTATTTTACTGAATTTACTTGAATCAAGTTATAAAAGCGGAGCAAACAATTTCATAAAAATCAAAAATCAATCAAAAATATTTTAAAAGAAACATTTTCAAACTAATTTGTTGTTTTAATGCATTAACATGTGCTTCCGCAGGGTTTTCCATGTATATGCTGACGTTTTCAACCGCAAAACTCATATCTGGACGTGTTCCTATGGAAAGATACATCAGGCTGCCGACTGCTTCTCGGTATGGAAAATCAACTTTCTTGCTGGCATCAAAATCACTCAAGTTCTGTGTGTTGTCAGATGGTGTTGCTGCAGGATTGCATTTATCCATTCCAAAGCGATGAATTATCTTTTCTGCATACGATTGCTGATTGATATGTATTGAAACATCCAACATCTGATGAATTTCGAGGCCCAGGAAACTTTTTGCCTTGAAAAATTTAATTTCGAACTCCTTCCGCAGATGTTCAATCACCCGAAAAATAGCCGCTTCATTTTCTGCTGCAATCAACCCCATCGTCGACATAAATTGCTAAAAGCATCATTCCATCAGCACCATGATGAACAAAGACGCAAGGATCTGAAACACTTGCAGTAAAATCAAATTTCGATATAAAAGCTGTGAACTTTTTGTTCCAGCAACGGGAAGCCTGCTTCAAACCGTATAGGCTTTTATTTAATTTGCAGACTTTATTACTACAATCGCTGAACCCCATCGGCTGTCGCATGAAAACATCTTCCGTCAAATCACCATTCAAGAATGCAGTTTTCACATCGAACTGCTTTAACAACATGCTCTTGGAAGCCGCTAGTGCAAGTATGAGGCGAATAGATGTGAATTTAACTACAAGACTGAACGTTTCCTGGTTATCTAACCCATATTCTTGCGTAAAGCCTCGCACAACCAAACGTGCTTTGAAACGGTCGAAACTGCCATCTGTTTTCTGCTTCACCTTATACACCCAACGATTGTCAATTATAATAATAATAATAATATTTTAACTATGTGTCTGTAAGGCACATTGCCTTTTTAAATGCAACAGGTGTTGCACGACACTAGTTAGAAGGAATAGAAAGATAGGAAAGAATTGTTTTTGGTACAATGGATAGAGAGCTAGTTGATTTTTATTTTTCATTGCATAACCTCATGGGCGACGTCCAGCATAAGCTGGGAGGTATGCTGAAAAGAAAAAAATGCTTTGTACCCAAGTGAGGATTGAACCTGCACCCTCTGGGTTAACAAGCAAGCACTCCATCCATTGTACCAATGCCAACCACAATTACCTTTTGATCCTTTGGCGGTTCAACCATCGTCCATGTGTTGTTTTGCAAAAGTGACTCGATTTCTTCATCCATGGCTTTCTCCCACTGCTTGTGTTCCCGTGATGCAATCGCTTCCTCGTATGACTTAGGTTCTTCATAAACTGCTATTAAGGCTGCTGCGTGATTAGCTGTTTCATTAAAAGATAAACGTCGTCTTCGTGGTAATGCAACTCTTACTCGAAGACTACTCTTCACAATGTTTTTGTCGTCCAGACTACAAACAGCGCCACCGTTTATTTGATCCACCGGTGTTTTCCATGAGTCCAACTCAGGATCATCTGCTTTAGCACCATCTGACTCCAAAAAATCATTGCCATCTTCTTCACCACCATTTACCAAAACGTCACCAGTATCAATAATAGCCATAGCTTTGTAACGGAAGGGATGGATGGTTCCCCCCGCTACTTGAAAAAAATTAGGTAGAATGGAGATAAAGAGATTTATTCAACTAGTCCTGCTATTTTTGAAAATGAGAAGCGAGGGTACAAGATCAAGGGACTTGTTAACTACGAGAAGTACTTGTGCTTAAATATCAATAGATGAGAAAACCCACATGAATCGCCTAGATCATAATCAAAACCCAAAAATCATTCAACGGACCGAAATCTCCTCTCCATATCCTTATTGTTCTTTCAGTAACGTGGAGGTCCAACACTGGATCCAAAATCATAAAAAGTGGGGTTCTGTCGATCAGAGCAAAAGAAGAGTGAAAACATCCCCAAACCTTGAAGGTCACTAACCTTCAAAAGGATTGCTTCACCTCCTCTTCCCCTCATCGAGAGGACCCGACGTACGTAGGTAAAATATACGTCAGTTAAATCACACCTTGGATCATCATACTTGTGGCTGCAAAACAAAAGGTATGATGAAATATTGTATTTATATCGAACTTTATTGAAATCGAAACTGTCGTTGAGAATTGGTGATCGTTGTTGAAGGGACACTTCTCCTCCTACCTATCGATATGTGTCAAGTTAGGTATCACTATCCAAACTATGGTTCTTTATCAACGTTATTACAAAACAAAAAAAATATGGATCCTACACCTGCTAATTTCGACTTCTAGTACCTATCTCTAGGCACGTCCAAGCTGCAACCATCAGGGTGACTACCGCTCAACTGCCGCTTCAGGTCAGCAAAAACTCGCCTTGGCCAGCTCATCGGTTCAAGGAAGTAGGTCATGCTGCAGGAGTCAATAGCCGGTGCTACAATTAGTTGACCTGGAGTCTAGGAGACGGTTGACTCAAAAATAATTCAGATGCAGTGCTAAAGAGCAAAAAGAGCCAGAGAAAGTGATTTCGAAGAAGTGTCAAAAATAGATAAAAACAGAAGAACGATTGCTATAAAGCAAACGTGGAAGTTATATAAGAAGGACAAGATGATTATAGTCTCTTCGGATGTCTTCACCCAAGACCCATCCTTGTTCCATCATATCCGAGTATTTTTCAGGAACCCTATTGTTGTTGGGAGAAACTGATGGTTTTGTCTCCCTATTTCGTCTAACTACCCGACCAAAAGTAATAAAAGAAAAGGCTAGTTTCCTCCTATCACTTCCCTATTGATATACCTGCGACGAGAATTTTATATAGGTACATCCCTCAAAAGAAAGTATCACATGGTCACACTACCTATATATCGTTACATAAGTACACTACCAGTTGTTACACTAGTTGCTTCAGTTGTTGTTGTTGCTGTGGGGGGGGGGGATAAATTATTGATTACCTCAGGACATTATGAAGAGTTCCCAGTTACGGCCCCATCTCCTGAAGATTTGATGGACTCATCTTAATCTGAAAAATTCTAGAAAAATGAGAATAACTTCCCTGAGACTAAATTGTAATCTCATATTTAACCACGAATTGAAATGAAAAAAAGAATTGAATTATATTCAACACTTAACATAATTTTTATTAATAAATCTTACAATCTAATATAAATTTCGAAAATCTCCTTATACGAATCGCTAGACAAAAGCTTAACTATTTCTATCAATCGTATAAATGGATTGTTTCTCTTGCTAAATATTTTTGCTAATAAGAAAATTTTATTATCTTTAGTTATTACTAGAACTATCCAAATCCTTTATTTCAAACAGAACGATAAACTACAAACAAATCTATAAAGATGTTTAATAGGAAAAATCCCTCAAGAGATCTTCTATAAAAATGTATTTTATTCAGTACTGAAATTTTTATAAAAAAAAGTTTAAGACAAAAAGAATGATTTAAACCGATTCAAAAAATTTTACCTTGTTCAGGTTGCTTAAGGCTTGAGGTAAGAAGATTTCTCCTCCCCTCTGTTCGCGTTAAGAGAGTAATATTTCGTTAAATATACTCTAGGACCGATTCTAAAACGAATTAACAAACGACAATAAGACACGGTTTTTCTTTTGAGTTTATATTTCGGCAGCTTAACTCTGCATTGGAGACTAGTCCAAGCCAGTTAAGGAAGACGCAAACGCCTCAAATTCAATAGAATGACGTTTTTCACCCGATTAATGTTTGATCAATATAGTTATTTTAACGCGTGTACGAAAAGTTATAAGAAAAATTAAATTGTATCGAACAAAGACGACCTTCGAACGATCTGAATTAAAAATAATTATTTGATTCAAAATTTTATCAAAACAGTAACAACGAATTAATCGACAAACGTCGCACCCACAATTGTCCCACCCCAAAACAATAGAAAGATAAAAATTTATTTTGGGTTCAACAAACATGAATGATAAAAAGTGGCAAGTAGGTAGGTACAACTAACTACCAAACTACGTTGTGATAAATGGTATTTAAAAATTTATTAAATGTAATAATCAATATAATTAAAAATATATTCAATGTATATAAATATTAAAGGTTCGAAGACGGAGAAAGTGCACTCTTTCCAACTGAGAACAGACGCTAGATAAAAATTTTAAAAATGTAGGTACAAAAAAAAATCATAAATTTTAAGTTTTCTTTGTTTCGTAGACGGATACAAGAAGTGACAAAGTAGGTCAACCAATTGCATATAGTTATTGACCATATCAGATATGAAATACAAAGTAGGCACTTCATAAAAGATATACGCTTTGACTTTCGATTAGTTTATCCGACGAAGTTATAAAAATAATTATCAAAATTTACACGTGAAGGTATTAAAATAAAACTTTTACTACGGTAGTAAAAAAAAGTGTACTGTGAAATCTCATTAGAAGTTTCAAATCATGTCCTAAACAGGATGAGATTCTCATTGTTGAATGATTCCTTTACAGGTAATATTATTAGTGAATGTGAAATTAAATTTACGTTATATGACATTAAGTGACTAGCTCATATAAAGTTTTATTTTGTTGTCACCTCGAAGTTTCGTTACGTAGGTAACATTACATTTGTAAGATTTTGTATTTTTGCTTTTTATTATTTTTATAATCTCAAGAACTCTTTACTATAAGTAACTATGAAGTTTTCTTTTATTATTTTTTAAAAATGACATAAATATTTTGAATTGTAGTTGCAGAGTGTAATTTGCAAATCAATTACTGATGACGATACGTAGGTATTCTAGTATTCTTTAATGTTTATTTTGTTGAGTCATATCAAAATTTATTGAAAATTGAAAATTAAGCTTTAGGATTTGGGAATAAACGAAGTTTTTATAAGACTCATTAAATTCACTTGATATTTTATGCACAATTTCTACAAAAATAAGGGATAAAGTTAAATCTACTATAAAATTCAATATAGTTTTCAAAAAGGCTGTCATACCTTAGCTCCTTTAATACATATACTTGATGATACTTAAAGTTGGATGTTCCTTCGATGATCCTGATATACCTCAAGTGGTGTACAGTTATACAACCGCTTGCAAAAGTCCCACGCTGAAAAATTCCGCTAGCCGCATAGCGTCATTTTTCTCTATGAATCTCGTAGACGTTGAATTATAATTATCAGATGCTTCACTGTGTTTCCAATTGGACCAATGATGTTAAATTCATATTTATAATTAATGCTTCTGTCCAATATAAATGCATTTATGTATATATGCCTTCAGTATGATGATTTTAGAGTTCCCAATTAATGTTTGAAGTTGTTATTACAATAATTTTCGAAGTTGTAATACAAGTACGAAGTTGCAATTACAAAAAAAAGCCAGGCAGGCTATAAATTCGATGCTGAGGGCAATTCTGGGTGATTTGGGCGTTGTATGTGTACTCTGTGAGATGAGTACCTACGTCCTTCGTGCACCAGATCACCACCAGAATGTCGTTGTAGCACCTTTTTATTGCTTGCCTATATATTTGGGAGTACACAACACGCTGCACATACTGCAAGGACGGAGAGGGAAATCTGAAATCCTCAAAGCATACTGGAGCGATGGGAAGTGTACTTTAATGAATTGCTAAATGGTCAACTCACTGCAGAAGTGGAGGCTCCACTGCTTCAAGACGAATACCCAATGTTGCCGTCACCAAGCATAGAAAAGGTTGAGAAGGCTATAGACCGGCTAATGAAAAACAAAGCCCCGGGAGCTGATGGTATACCAGCCGAATTATTTCAACACGGTGGGCCAGCTCTACGTCAGGCAATTCATGATATTATAGTGCACGTGTGGGAGCATGAAGAAATGCCAGAAGACTGGCGAAAAGGTATAATATGCCCCATACATAAGAAAGGAGATGTCACAACGTGCAGCAACTATAGAGGTATCACGTTGTTGAGTACCGCCTGTAAGATACTCTCCTCTATCCTACAAGACCGGATAACCCCATACGCTAAAACCATCATCGGACAATATCAGTGTGGTTTCATTCCAGGCAAATCAACAACTGATCAGATCTTTACCCTTAGGCAGGCGATGGAAAAATGTCTAGAATTTAACATCCCAACATACCACCTGTTTATAGACTTTATGGCCGCCTATGATAGCAAAGCCAGGGTAGAACTTTACAAAGCCATGAGAGAATTCGGCATCCCAAATAAATTGACACAACTATGTAGGTTCACCATGAACAACGTAACAAGCCAAGTAAAAATAGCCGGATTGCTATCCAGACCAATCAACATCTTTAATGGACTCCGACAAGGGGATGGTTTGGCCTGCCTCCTCTTCAACCTGGCGTTGGAGAAAGCAATCCGTGACTCTGGCACGGCAACAAGAGGGACCATCGTCAACAGGTCCAGCCAGATACTGGCTTACGCAGACGACATCGACATCATCGGAAGAACCGAGCAAGCTGTACACGATTCCTTCATCCAGATCGAGCAGGCGGCACAAAATCTGGGGCTGCACATTAGTGAAGGTAAAACAAAGTACATTTGGCCAAGGCAACAACTTTGACTAACCATCAATATCAAGGTGGTCACCCAACCACCAGTATTTTTTAACTTGCTTATCGAAGTCCTTTTTGTCCCGAAGGGGCACAGCTCTACTGAACCGCAGGCGCTCTGCTCCGTTCCCAGAGCCGACGCACGTCTCGACCATACAATATTCGCCGATCCACAGTTCTACGGCCGACGTGGTAGATTAACGGAACCGCCAATCTATCCTGTATCAGCCCCCGACTGTCTAAATAGAGGAATGTTTTGGGCGGGATGAAACCGTTAAGACAAACGCTCTCACTATATTCTTCATTGGGGTAATAAGCCCCGAAAATAATTCCATTCGCTGAGGTCATCGCTCTTGCAATGTGACCCCGAATCAGCTTAATTAAAAAGTTATCTATCCTGTTTATATTGGCCCCGTTGTATAAGACCTCGTTGGAATAATAATGTTTGTACTCCGACTCTAGTGTTCTGTGTAGTAAAATACAGTTCCTAAGACACTGCCTCTCAAAAACCCGAATCTTTTCCATTTGAGATGGGGCAACGTTAAAGCACACAGGGCACCCATAGGCAATCATCGGCCAGATGAGGGCCATGTAGCAAATCACCTTTACCCTGTTTTCAAGGCGGCTGCTATAAAACAACCGTCTTGTCAGAGCAAACGCTCCCCTAGCTCTGGCCAGAGCAGCATCTATATGTCGATTGAAATATAGATACTGATCTAGCCAGATACCAAGGTACTTTACTACATCTTTACTTGCCAGTGGATGTCCACTTGGTCCAACGATCACTAGATTTCTCCAGTTCTTTCTTGTATCCCTAGAAGCCTTAGCCAAAGGGGTTCTAAACAGGATTCTGAAAGGTAATTTTTAACTTCCAGTCATCACAATATCGCTGAATCTTGTCGAAGTCACGCTGCAAGAGAATTCTGATGACTTCAACTTTTGGACCCGTCCTGTACGCTACAAGGTCATCGGCATACGCAATCGCATGAGTGAGACTACCTATCAGATCGCTGGTGTAAATACTAAAAAGAATCGGCGAGTTCACAGCTCCTTGCTGTAGACCGTTTTTAATATCAAAAGTTGTGGCGGAAGTTACATTGCCACTTTTGACAACAAACTTTCTACCATTGAGCATGTCATGAAGCATATATAACAGTGGTTTCATCATCATCATCGGCTCGACAACCGGGGTCCGGTCCTGGCCTCCTTCAACAAGTCTCTCCACCTATCCCGGTCTCGAGCCGACGCCATCCAGTTGCGCACCCCAAGGATCCGGGCGTCCTGGTCTACGCCATCTCTCCAGCGCAAGCATGGTCTACCACGCTGTCGTCTGCCATAGAATGTACCACAAAGAACTTTCCGAGCAGGTTCCTCTTCGCTCATGCGAGCTAGGTGCCCTGCCAACCGAAGTCTACCGAGCCTAATTTTTGTCACTATATCAACAGTGGTTTACTTATGCCAAATCTAGTTAACTTCAGATAAAGACCCTCTAACCATAGGGTGTCGAAAGCCTTCTCTAAATCAACAAGAACGGCACCCGTGCATTGATTTTTCGCTTTGTTCCATTGAACATCAGAAACTAACTTAGACGCGGCATGAGTAGTGTCATGTCCCGCCTTAAAACCAAACTGATTGTCTGAAATAATATTCTTGTCCTCAGCCCACTTGAACAGAGCTCTATTGAGAATCTTTTCGAATACCTTACTGATACTTGGAAGAAGACTTATCGACCGAAGATTTGCCGGATTGGAGCTGTCCTTTCCCTTTTTGGGGAGAGGATGGACCACAGCTGTCTTCCAACTCACTGGATAATATGCATTATTCAATGCGTTGTTAAACAGTGTGGTATAAATGTCTATGGCTTCCTCAGGGAGATGTCGTAACACAATGTTGGGTATACCATCGACCCCCGCAGATTTCTTTTTCTTTAATGTTTGAAAAATGAACTGAAGTTCTATCTTCGAAATTAACAATGAACTGGGTCCATTTCGCTCGGCGATGGTGGCGTTTGCCAAGTTTTCGTCATTGAACCCGGTGAAACCAGTATTCTCAGATCGCCGTTGCGTTATGTTATTTCCAAGGTAGAAGTTGTGCAGTAAGGCTCTGTTCTCCAGGTCATGATTCGGACGAATGCTAGCATTCACCTTATACACTTGCTGAAAAGCAGCCCCTACAGCCTCTACCTTTTCCTGAGGATCTTTTATCATATAAAAATTATCATCTAAAACGGCACCTTCCGGATCAATTCCCGCAATCGCTAGTACGTCTTCGTTATCTGTTGTCCTCTGGAGTTTAAGATATGGAAGATCGTTTTGATCATTTCTTCTAAATATCTTATATATTTGGGGAAAGATACTAGGGTCGCTAGAATTAACAGCCCGAATTCTGTTATCCCAATATAAATTAATAGATAATCTATAGTTTTGTCTAATCAGAACGTTAATGTTTTTGATCGACGACTTCAATGTCCTAATCTCCAGATCACGTGTGTCTGTGAAACGTCTGTACAGAAGTTTTAATCTAGTCAGCAGTCCACTTTTTTGTCGGTGTAGTGCGTCGATTGTCGCGTTCTTGTATAAACCAGTAGGGTCTTGTTCCTTATATTTTGGGATTGTTTTGTCCATTGTTCGTTTTATAGTCGTATCCATTTGAGTCAGGAACCCGTCGATCTCGAGGTTCGTCAGGTTTCTGTCATTTGGTGGAGAAATGTCATCGGAACGTATTTCTCTTGCCAAGGCGTTGGAAAAGCGTGGCCAGCGCGTCTTACTGAAATTGTAAGAGTGCACAGGCACATACTCATCCAACTCCACAAGTTCGCTCGGAAGCTGTATTACGGTGGCAAGTCCGCAGTGATCACTGTCGTATTCAATCGTTCGTAAACAGTTTCTTGTCTGTTGATTTGTTGCGTCAGTTATAACAAGTCGTGAGTCAAGCAGTAAAAGATCCAGAAAACTACCACTTTTCGGAAATGACGGTCTATCTGTAGCCAGAAGGTCGATCCTACACTCAACACTGTATCGACCCATAAAGTCGGCATATTCAGTTTTTCGAATATAAAAACCTGCAAAAATGTCGACTTTCACACTGAAAATTCGAAAAATTGAAAATGCCGACTTTCTTGTTAGAATATGTATAAAAACCTGCAAAAATGCCGACTTTCACACTGAAAATTCGAAAAATTGAAAATGCCGACTTTCTTGCTAGAATATGTATAAAAACCTGCAAAAATGCCGACTTTCACACTGAAAATTCGAAAAATTGAAAATGCCGACTTTCTTGCTAGAATATGTATAAAAACCTGCAAAAATGCCGACTTTCACACTGAAAATTCGAAAAATTGAAAATGCCGACTTTCTTGCTAGAATATGTATAAAAACCTGCAAAAATGCCGACTTTCACACTGAAAATTCGAAAAATTGAAAATGCCGACTTTCTTGCTAGAATATGTATAAAAACCTGCAAAAATGCCGACTTTCACACTGAAAATTCGAAAAATTGAAAATGCCGACTTTCTTGCTAGAATATGTATAAAAACCTGCAAAAATGCCGACTTTCACACTGAAAATTCGAAAAATTGAAAATGAAAGTCGGCATTTTCAATTTTCGAATTTTCAGTCGGCATTTTCACGGAATTTTTATACCTACTTATTACAGCAAGATAGTAGCTGGCAACGCTGCTCAGAATAAACATAAATAAATCACGAAGTTGTCAAACAGCTGTCACGAAGCTGTCAAAATACAAAATAAGTCGAATATAGCCGATTGTTTTTCTTTTTCGTTTCTCTTTTATTCAAACGGATTTTTTGCGTACGGTACGGTTGTTTTTTTGTTTGTTTTGTTTTTGTTTTACAGATTACGTTACAGTTACAGTTGATTGAATTCGTGAACAAGACGTTTAAGTTCAGCAGACTACTGTTATTGTTTTCTTTGAAGTGAATGTGATATTAAGGCATAATTTATATTGCTGTTATTTTGTTCTAAATACATACCAGACACCAATTTAAATTGATAAAAAAAACAAGCGAAGCACTATCAATATCAATTATTTAGTAGATAAATACTACGGTACTTAGTGATATTTTCAAGACAATCTTTCAGGTAGGTACAAGTACGTCATATCATACCGATTAGACATTAGTGATAAGTGCAATATTTATGCAAAAATATATTTTTCTAATTTGAATAATAATTTTGAATACTTACAACTAAGTTTTATATATTTTTTAAAGCCAATACTTTTTTCTATTAGATGTTTTTTAAATCAAGTAAAACCTATGCATAGTCTTTGAAAAAACGGACTTTAAACTCAAAAATTGCGAAAAAAAGGTAAAATAAAACTTTGAAGTGTGATTTTTCAATACTGTAAAAAAAACACTACTTTTTTTTATAAAATTCGTTGCTCATATTAATTTTGAATCATAAACTGAAAACAAAATGATTTTATGTTTTCTGGTTTTTGAGAAAATGGAAAATTACTAAAACTACTTTTTTATAATTTTTTAGCACTGTTTTTATAAAATTGCCCCTCCCGCCCAAACGGAGGGAGATAGACCCCCCCCCCATAGTAAAAAATGCTTGTATTAAACTGTTCTACAAAAAACCGTTATCAATTCTTGGCGCCAAAGTTATCGTACTCTCCCCAAACATTTTAACACCAAATCTCCGTTAAGTGCATTTTTAACCAAAAACCTGAAATGCAGTTATGTTAACAGCACTGCGAACCAAGAATTTGGAACAACTAAAATTGTTAAATGAAAGGTATTATAGGTATCTAGTAATAGCCACTTTAAGGCAAAAAAATCAAAACATTTAGTATCTAGCTAGGTGAACAGGGTAAACGGGCAACCGGTCATTACGCACATCTGCACTGACAGGCGGACGCTACGGTTGGCAGAACAAAACATAATAAAGATATTCAAATATTATATTAGTAACTACGATGTCAATCTATCTATTTGTATCGTCACTTACTGCCTTTGGCTAGAATGATTTGCTTCAAATTTAGTAGGCAACTAGTGTTTTTAGGGTAACATGCCCAGATCAATTTTTGAAGGTCGTTGTAGTTCCATTTTTGTAATAAAAACATTTGTTAGCGTTTTTTTTATAATTTTTCAGAGAATTTAACATTTTATCGTAAATTTTAGCGAAATAAAATATTTTTCTGCGAGTTGGTTCCAGTCAAAACCAATTTAGTCGCGTCGGTTTGAGTATGCTGAGGTGAGGATAAATGAAAATAACTAGAATCAATAATCTTTTTCGCGTTCTAATAAATAAAAATATGTTTATGTGTAGATGCTTAGTATTACATATTTTCCTTGTTTTAATTGAATAAAATAAAATAAAATTAAAACGAATGAATAACGCATATAAAATCAAGAAGAGAGTATTTCACCCATTGATACCAAACCATTTAGTATGTCTCATGGGAAATGGGTATACTCGTAAGCAAATATACCGAGTAACTCAGTGTACTCTCCTTTATCAATTAAATATATACGTAAAAGTAACTATGCTAATGCTGACCAAATGACTTATCATATATGTATAACGAAATTGAAATTATAATAAGATGTTTAATATTATGGCCTAAGGTATTGAAATAATACGAACAGTTATTTAACTTTAATAAGCGATACAATTGAACGAGTTTGAATTTTTTTAGGTAATATATATTTAAAAGGCAAATCTCTGATTCGTGCAGAAACTAAATTTGAGATAATAATAAAACAGGGAATAACGATTATAGAGAAGACAAAAAAAGTAGGTCCGACAATTATGTCCGTCTGTATCACTTTCAGCCTAAAACACCGAGCCAATTCATGTTTCAAACTTGGTACTATTTTTAGGGTTTTGTACCCGAACTTATTTTTAATTTAAGACCTATAATTTTTATTGCAAAGCTCGATCGACAACAGATCTAACGATTTCAACCAAATTTCATTCAAGTAATAAGGTATCAAATAGTTTCTAGAGAACGACAAGATAGCAAAAACTTAATGAAAGATACATAAATAAGAAGAAATCTAAAGTTTATACATATAAGAAAGAAGGGGTTGTTTTTTCATTTGATAATGCAAGTTATGAATTCGTGCGAAAAGAAAAGTTTTAAGATAACAATCAAACATGACATTACGATGACAGCGAAAAAAATGGGTCTTGAAATTCTGTCGTGTGTCTGTCTGTCAGTCTTTCAATTAAAGGAGTTTAAAATCTTTTTATAAAACATGACTGATAAACAAAAACAGTTGTTTGAATTAATCATCATGATGCGTTGTGCTTTTTTCGGGTGCGTAAACAAAAAAATTTAATGAAATGAAACAAAAAAAAATGCAAATAAAATAAAATGCAAAACTGGGTCGCACGAACTTGCTCTTGTAGCAAACTATGAGATTGGAAAAAATTAATTTACTGAATTCTGTTGAAAGGCGGAAAAGTGGCCTAAATATGAGATGAATTTGTATGATATTCATTAAATAGCTGATTAGGCAAAACCTTTGAATGCCATCATGATTACCGTATAAAATTTAAATCAAATCGGTTAAGCCGTTAACAATTTGTGGCCGAATTTGTGAAAAACCGTTAGCACGAAACCAATACTTGCCCTATTGAGCAAGTAAAAATTAAATAAATGAATAAAAGCCATCTCCATAAATGGAGATAGACAGACTTGTGTCTTTCGTGTGATCGTCATTGTAGGTAGGAAAATGACAACATACTGACGGTGTAAGTACATGTTTGCTTGTGACGTCAGACTGCAAAGAGACATTGCAAGGATGACCGTCTAATAGTAGGTAACTTAAATTAATTTTTAAAGTTATTTTTATTTATTTATTATTTTTATTTATTATTTTTTTTAATTTTGCATATAAAATTTTTGAAAGAATTCAAAAAATCTATGAGAAAAGTACACTTGACCCAGTTGTTATTTTTCGCTGTTATTAATGCCTCACTTTCACTTGACACAAGAGCAAGTTTGTGCGACCCTTTTATTTATAAATATTTTTGTTTTGTTTTAAATGATCAAAAAGAAATTAGTTCAATATTTCTAAAAACTGTTTTTTGCTTGCTTTGATTTTGGTTTGATCCTTTAAAGATACAGTTTTAGCATTTTTAATAAGATTTCATTTTATTTGATCGCATTTCTCGTTTGCATTTTAATACCCATGTATTTTGAAATTTCAAAAATAATTTCATGCGAAATAGTGGTAACATCATATTATTTGCTTTTTGAGTAGGTAAGCCGTCAGGTAACTTGGGACAAGAACAAGTTTGTGCGAATTTTTCTCGACAAGGCTGGTTGTATTATGTTAAAACTTATTTTTGCATTAAAAAATGTAAAAATGTCAGAAAAAATAGTCTAATTCGACTATTTTTAGTCTTTTTATTGTTTTTATTTTCTTATAACTTCGCTTGGCCACGAGCATAACATCATAATTTCTAATGTCTAACTTTAATCAAAGTTCTTTAGAATAATATAATTCACAGGGAGTTTTCTCTGTAAATTTTATAAAGCAGTCGGTAATCATTGACAATTATTGCGTACTAGATTGGGTTTGATGTCATCTAGCTGATGAGCCCACCATCAAACTAGGGCGAAACGCAATGCTTGGAGTAAAGGCCACAAAGCCTTTAATATTGAATTTCATTCATAAATACTCCACTTAATAAAATCTAATTCGACTATTTTTAGTCTTTTTATTGTTTTTATTTTCTTATAACTTCGCTTGGCCACGAGCATAACATCATAATTTCTAATGTCTAACTTTGATCAAAGTTCTTTAGAATAATATAATTCACAGGGAGTTTTCTCTGTAAATTTTATAAAGCAGTCGGTAATCATTGACAATTATTGCGTACTAGATTGGGTTTGATGTCATCTAGCTGATGAGCCCACCATCAAACTAGGGCGAAACGCAATGCTTGGAGTAAAGGCCACAAAGCCTTTAATATTGAATTTCATTCATAAATACTCCACTTAATAAAATCTAATTCGACTATTTTTAGTCTTTTTATTGTTTTTATTTTCTTATAACTTCGCTTGGCCACGAGCATAACATCATAATTTCTAATGTCTAACTTTGATCAAAGTTCTTTAGAATAATATAATTCACAGGGAGTTTTCTCTGTAAAATTTATAAAGCAGTCGGTAATCATTGACAATTATTGCGTACTAGATTGGGTTTGATGTCATCTAGCTGATGAGCCCACCATCAAACTAGGGCGAAACGCAATGCTTGGAGTAAAGGCCACAAAGCCTTTAATATTGAATTTCATTCATAAATACTCCACTTAATAAAATCTAATTCGACTATTTTTAGTCTTTTTATTGTTTTTATTTTCTTATAACTTCGCTTGGCCACGAGCATAACATCATAATTTCTAATGTCTAACTTTGATCAAAGTTCTTTAGAATAATATAATTCACAGGGAGTTTTCTCTGTAAATTTTATAAAGCAGTCGGTAATCATTGACAATTATTGCGTACTAGATTGGGTTTGATGTCATCTAGCTGATGAGCCCACCATCAAACTAGGGCGAAACGCAATGCTTGGAGTAAAGGCCACAAAGCCTTTAATATTGAATTTCATTCATAAATACTCCACTTAATAAAATCTAATTCGACTATTTTTAGTCTTTTTATTGTTTTTATTTTCTTATAACTTCGCTTGGCCACGAGCATAACATCATAATTTCTAATGTCTAACTTTGATCAAAGTTCTTTAGAATAATATAATTCACAGGGAGTTTTCTCTGTAAATTTTATAAAGCAGTCGGTAATCATTGACAATTATTGCGTACTAGATTGGGTTTGATGTCATCTAGCTGATGAGCCCACCATCAAACTAGGGCGAAACGCAATGCTTGGAGTAAAGGCCACAAAGCCTTTAATATTGAATTTCATTCATAAATACTCCACTTAATAAAATCTAATTCGACTATTTTTAGTCTTTTTATTGTTTTTATTTTCTTATAACTTCGCTTGGCCACGAGCATAACATCATAATTTCTAATGTCTAACTTTGATCAAAGTTCTTTAGAATAATATAATTCACAGGGAGTTTTCTCTGTAAATTTTATAAAGCAGTCGGTAATCATTGACAATTATTGCGTACTAGATTGGGTTTGATGTCATCTAGCTGATGAGCCCACCATCAAACTAGGGCGAAACGCAATGCTTGGAGTAAAGGCCACAAAGCCTTTAATATTGAATTTCATTCATAAATACTCCACTTAATAAAATCTAATTCGACTATTTTTAGTCTTTTTATTGTTTTTATTTTCTTTTAAAAAATTTTATTGTTCATATATTTTTTTTCAATGTCTATAGGTTCTAAGAAAATGTCAAAACAGCTACGAAAACGAATAAAAATGGAATGTGAAGAATGTGGGAGTCAATTCGACGATGATTACCAGACTCGACATGAAAAGTTCAAGCATAATGGGAAACATGTTAAAGTTAAACTTGTTGGAGCTCCGTTAAATCCGTTTGAAGCCTCCAAAAGAAAAACTGGAGTGCCTTCTGTTCTGCCTTCTTTGTCTTCTTCAAGTCCAAGTTCAAGTTCAAGTTCTTATGTTGATGCACCTAATCTTCCAACTAAACGTAAACTTCCGCCTGTAGAAAACAACGCTAAATTACCTTCAGAGGTGTCACTTCCAAGCAAAGAATTACCAGTCGTTTCAATTCCAGTTTCTCAACGATCAATTGCAAAAGCACCATCAACCTCTTCAACAGTACAGTCTTCAACATTGTCGCTGGAAACAGAATCATCAGTTATGTCCCAACCAACATCAGGTTCAACATCAGGTTTAACATCAGGTTCAACATCAGGCTCAACATCAGGTTTAACATCCAATGAAGAATCCCCAGTCGTTTCAATTCAAGTTTTTCAACCGTCATTTATAAAAGTATCATCAACTTCTTCAACAAAACAGTCTTCAACAGTGTCGTCGGAAACAGAATCGTCAGTTTTGTCCCAACTAACAACAGGTTCAACATCGAATGAAGTTAATGTTGATTCAACTTGGATAATTTTTTCTGGTAAGGTTGAAGAATTCATGACAAACTTTGAACGTGTGAATCAGATACTAGGCAACATGAAAAAGGAAGAAGTGCCAAATTTAAAAGAATTTTTTGTGAACATAATTGAATGTTTGACAAATATCCATAAAGAAAGTGATGTTTTATTGGAAGCTGCAAAAAAAGAAGAAGACAAACTAGATCGCAATAAAACTCACCATCTGTGCGTTGGAAGTGAAGTTTTGATGGACCATGACCCTGGAAAACGAAGCAAAATAACTACTGCCAACGAACGTAAATATTTAAGTTCTCTTGGGCCATACCAGCCAAAACTTGGCATTTATCCAACAAATTCAGATATACCTTCTAATAAACAATGTCGATTCAACCCAGCATGGTATTCTGAATATTCATTTTTGGAATACAGTCCTTACAAAGATGCTGCATTTTGCTTTGCATGCACTTTATTCTCAGAAGGAACAGGAAGACATTTCGCTAATCCAGAATGGGTCTCGATTGATGTTCGGCAGTGGCATAAAATGAAGAGTCGAGGAAAAAAAAAAGAAGGAAAACTGATCCAACATTTCACGTCGGAATCTCATCGAGGAGCTCAACGCGATTACTGTCATTTTGTTAATGGAGGAGGTCATGTCGACGTTTTGCTAGATACATCAGCAAGGGAAGAAAAAATTCGGGAAGAACAAGAAAAGGCGTACCATTTGAGAATCTTGCAGGTTTTAATTGATGTCGCGAGGACTTTAGGAAGGCAAGGACTAGCTTTTCGTGGTCACGACGAATCACTAGAGGACTGTGATGGAAATTTTCGTCAAATTGTACTTTTGATCTCACGACATTGTCCTCTAATGAAAAAATGGTTGGATGAATCGTCAAAAAGACCACGTCATGTGACTTACCTTAGTCCGCGTACCCAAAATGAGTTCATCGATTTATTGGGAACTAGAACTCAAAAAGCCATTGTCGATGAAATCAACTCGGCGCGTATTTTTTCTGTCATGGTTGACACAACTCCAGACTCATCACATCAAGATCGACTTGCTATTAACATTCGATACTTAGTCGAAACAAACAATGGACCTGTCCCTACTGAGCGTCTGCTGAAAATGGATGTCGTCCTAACGAAAAAAACGGGAGAAGAGTTGGCTCAAAAAATTGTAGTTACTCTTCAGACACTAGGAATATCTGTCGAAAATATCGTTTTTCAGTCCTATGACTTTGCTAAAAATATGTCTGGAAAGTATAACGGTACGCAGCAAAAACTATCAGAAAAGTGCAATAAAAAAATACCTTACATTCCATGTCAAGCACATCGTATCCATATATTCGTAGAAACAGCATGCAATGCGAGTGTTTTAATTAAAGAGTTTTTCAATGTTTTGGAAGCATTGTATGTGTTCTTCTATGGCAGCACAAACGTTATCAACGTATGCGTGAAGAATTCAAAAACATTGAAAATTCATTGCAATTAAAAAATTTATCAAAAACTCGATGGACAGCTAGAGCCGAAACAGTTAAGGCTGTGTGGATTTCTTTCGAAGGTATTGTTCATGCTTTGGAAGAAATTAAAACCGATGCTATTTCTTTTGATATTAATTCACGTACCTCCGCTTCTGGTCTGCTCAAAAAAATTTTGTATTTCGATTTTATCAGTTCCTTGTATTTTTGTAAAAATGTCATGTTTAAAGTCAAAAATTTGACAGAAAATTTAGAAGGTGAAGAGTTGAACGTCATTGATGCTCTACTGTTGATTCAAAGCACATCAGGGTCATTCCAACAAATGAACGACGATGACAGTAAAATCGATGCTTTAATAAAAAGTTCCTCTTCATTCGCTGAAAAATTACATATAAATCCCGAGAATGATTTTTTGAAACATCACAGAACTCGCCGTGTACCAAGAAGAATTGATGAAAATCCAGAAACTGCTTTCGATTTTGATTTTCTTACGTTTTATAGAAAAGAGTTTAGAACGGTTTTGCAAATTTTTACCACGTGCATTACAAATAATTTAAAAGATACTTTTTCAACTTTCGAACCTCTTCAAAAGATTTTTGAAATTCCAGTTAACAGAAGCAATGTTACCATAGAATCAGTCGAATCCATTTCGCAATTGGAACCCAAATTATTTCAAGAGGAACCAGAGTGTTTGCTTTCTGAGCTGCAAATACTGCTTGATTCATGTACGAAATGTACGAACTTCGAAGACATTTCCAAAGTAGTGTTCAATTTAAAAAATGTAATTCCGTTGGCGTACAAACTTGTTTGCTTTATTTTGACTGCTCCTGTGACGTCAGCTTCATGTGAACGTTCGTTCAGTAAACTAAAACTAGTTTTAAATCATTTGCGAACGACAATGGGTGATGACCGTTTAAATGCCTTGATGCTGCTCTATTCTTCAAAAGATATAGTGGACAAAATTCATCTAAGTGAAGTCGTAAGAGAATGGTCCTTACTTAAACACCGCCGAATGGAAATTCGACATGGAGCAGTCTGATAAAAAAAAATTATAATTGTTGTTTTATTGATATTTACATAATGCATCGAATTGTGTATAAGGAATTTATAACTTTACTGTAAATATAATAATAAGTAGTAAGTAAGTAACAAATGCATTTATTAACAAAATGTATTTAATTTATTTTAATAATATGTGAATTTTAAAGCTATAGCTTAGTTTTCAGGCTGGTTTGCATTATAACACATATAATTGTGTTTATAATTATAAAATGTTTAGTCAATTAATTTTAAAATCAAAAACATTCATTAAAAATAATAAATATTTCCTTGTATTATATAAATCTAAATTCATGACACTATTTCATTATTATTTTCTTCTTATATAAAATACTGTTGCATTAATTATTTATTTATTTATTCCATTTATATTATTGAAAACTATTCATAAAAACAAATTCATTTAACTAGATACATATTTATTAATATTTTAAATAAATACATTGCTCTTAAAAGAATTCACGTGGTATATTTTTTCAATATTACAGTTGATACTCAATATTTTTATATAGTTTCATGGAAATCAATTGATTATTCAAAACATTCAGTAATTTTTTTACTCTTTAGTATAGCGATGATTGCAGTCGGCAAATATCCAAAATAAGTCGGCAAATTCCTAATAAAAGTCGGCATTTCAGTAAAATTCACCCCCCCACGGCTCGACCTCTCGGTACGCCCCTGATTCCAGTTTATAAAGGCACTGGAAGCCGGGGTATTCAGGCTTAGTCAGCCTTCTTATATATTTATTTTGAATGTCATACTTACTTGTTTTTACCTCCTTGGAATACACTAATTAAAAACTTCTAGTCTTGTGTCACGATTCATTTTGAAGTCATTGATTGGGAATTCATTTAAGTTAATCCAAAGATTGCATTCAAATGAATGCAATCTTCTATGATTTCAGTGAAGTCATTGAAGTCTTTTTAAAGTCATAGAAGTCATTTTTAATTCAAAAAACTATTGAAGTCATTTTGGAGTCATTGAAGTCATTTTGAAGTCATTGCAGTCCTGTTTAACTATTTTAAGTCCAATTGTGTTGATTTGAAATAGTAAAAGTATATTATCACTTTAAATAAGTTTGCTATACCTACGTTAAAAAAAAAATGCAAAGGACAAGAAAACAATTAGAAACCATTAGGCATGAAGGAGCATACTGATAGAAAAGAAATAACTGTCATTTATCATTTTGTTTATTTTTCATAAAAAAAATTAATAAAAAAAGAACATAAACACTTCATAGTAAACAAAATAAATTTCATAAATATTATGTAACATACATACTCTTACAACTAATTTTTTCATAACTCGTCTATTCTATTTTCACATTGTAAGAGTTATTAGCTTTTAGAAGCAGCAATTTTTCAAAATTCGCATCTGACAGTGCTCCACGTCGGGGGGACGCTTATTAACCCTGCGAATGAAAACGAGCGCTCCACTGCTGCGGATGAAGGTAAATGTGTATTATACCTCAATGATACTGCTTTGATTTTTGGAAATTGGTCCAAGATTTTCAATGCTGGGGAGGTATTTGATAAATATGCAAAATATTCGATTTCTCCAGAGGTGTTTGCAGCATTAGGTGATTCTAATGGCTCATCTAATAAACGATTTTAAAATAAAATATGTTTAAAATACATTTAAAATATGAAATATGTAGGTATAATATAATACCTTCAACGGAAAAATCGAAAAACGAAGTTTCATGAAATTTTTGCTGAGATGTTTTTTCGGATGAATCCAAAGTCGTATCCTCCTCCGCTTGAATTATGCTTCTTACCAACCGGCTTATCTCAGATATTTTGCAGTCGTCGAATGAAGGATTAAGCGCTGAGATCCACTTAAGCTACAATTTAAACCGTCTGCTTCTACACACTCAACAGCCAGACTAATAAAATTTTAGTTTTCCTTCACTTTACCTAACCGACAATTATACAAAATACACAAGATTTCTGAAAACAGTTACATTGTGATGTGATACAATTTTGCAAAACCATCCAAGACAGTTATTTTATTACAAAAATCTGGCTCTTAACTTACGCATAAACAATGATCGCAGGTCTGCTTAATACCATTAATAAACTCAATAACATAAAAATAGAAATCGAAAGCACCTGCCCTGAGTTCATTTACAGAACAGATAGCTGGCGACACCAGAAAATATTTGAAACTTTTTTGATAAGTTTGAGCGAAGTAAGAAAATTTCTTTACTGCTTCGCAGAACATGAAGATTTTCAATTACATTCAAATCAATTAATTGCTTTGCAATTAACTATTTGTGACCGTTTGATATCAGAATGCGAACAAGTTGTCCTCATATTTGAAGAATATAAAGACGACTACGAAACTGACAATGAATATGATGTAATGAGTGTGCGACAGTAAGTTATATAAGTTCACGTTGTTTAATATTGCATTACTTATTTTCTTTCAATTTCGCAGGGATCTGGGATACTTTGATAGTGATACCGAACCGGAATAATTTTTTGTGGATTATATTTAATATGTAACAAAGGAAATTTATTTTGTTTATTATGAAATGTTTATGTTCTTTTTTTTATTAATTTTTTTTATGAAAAATAAACAAAATGATAAATGACAGTTATTTCTTTTCTATCAGTATGCTCCTTCATGCCTAATGGTTTCTAATTGTTTTCTTTTACTTTGCGATTTTTTTTTTAATAACGTAGGTATTATTTAAAGTGATAATATACTTTTATTATTTCAAATCAACACAATTGGACTTAAAATAGTGAAACAGGACTGCAATGACTTCAAAATGACTTCAATGACTCCAAAATGACTTCAATAGTTTTTTGAATTAAAAATGACTTCTATGACTTTAAAAAGACTTCAATGACTTCACTGAAATCACAGAAGATTGCATTCATTTGAATGCAATCTTTGGATTAACTAAAATGAATTCCCAATCAACGACTTCAAAATGAATCGTGACTTCATATTTTGAAGTTGAAGTATGACATTGAATTTATGTGATTGAAGTCAATATGAAGAAGTTTTTCCTTTGACTTCAATGAATGCAATCGAAAATGATTGCATTCTTTTACAACTCTGATTGATTACTTGTTTGAATAATGTTTGAATATGATGCGTCTTAAAAACAACAACAAAAATTTTTTTTTGAATGTAGGCAGGGAAAGTACTGTCGTTTAAATTGTAACAGACAAAAATGACATAAGGAAAATTCGGCAAGTGTTGATGCTAATTACAATTTATGTTTCTTGTATTTTTGGTACATATATGTATACGTTTATTTAAATAGGTAAATTCTAATGGATTATTTTAAATTATTACTGTGTAGATAAATGTTTATTTTTACATGTTCATCTCGATTGCAATTATTTGGTAGTATTTCAGCTTTATTTAATAAGTTGACTTCTTCATGTAAGTAATAGGAGTTGTCTTCATCCTTGTATGTTGTCTTCATAAGCATATTGTTGTTCTGATTATCATATTAAGGTATTTTATTTATCTTAACTATAATTACATGATTTTTTTTTTTTTTTTATGAAGTATTAATTTAAAGCAAAATATAGAAAGATATTATTATTTACATAAACATAGTTATTTTTGACTCTTTCTTTTGATACAAATCTATATAATGTTTTGAATATATTTTTGAATTACATATTATTAATACAAATATAATAATAAAATCTAAAAGAACTCTGAGCCAGTTAGTAAATATAAGTTTTATTTGTATTTTCGGCTTTTATAAAATTTCTATGTATAATTGTACATGTACATACAACGAATATGCTTGCAATAAAAACAGATGTACATAGATTATTATGGTTTCAAATTGATTTAAGTTTTGTAAATATATTTACCAAAGTTTTACCTATATTTTTTTTTTTTTTATATATTTATAGAGAAAACAAATACGTACTTTAATGAATGAGATATGTAAAGAGTATGTGTATGTTTGGGTGATAATGTGATTACAAGTCGTTTTTCTAAAACGAATTCATTTATACATGTGTGTTTGTGTATTTTTTTTTTGTTTGTTTGTTGGGGTGTTTTTTTTTTTTTTTTTTTTTTTTTTTTTTTTTTTTAAATTGGGGTTTGATTTATTAACCTTTTTTTTATATATATGTATATTAATAATGTGCCCTCTTTTTTATTTTGTAGTTTAGAATCCTCTTTTGTTTGGGGTTAAGACCCTCTTTTCTTAAAATTTGGGGTTAAAATCCTCTTTTCGTAAAATTTGATTAGGCGTATTTACGCTGGAATGTATCGTAATTCTGGATACCTTTTCAGTTCTATCATTAGATTTTTGTGGAACCTTATCATCTCCTGGTTTGTTGCCAATAGTTTTTTACACTGAGCGAGATGGCTCGCTTTCATGCATGTCATTTCACCACCATCCAGGCCCATCAATTGCTTAGGAACCTTTACTGTTTCTAGCTCGTAAATGGGTGTCTTGCATGATCTATTTCTTTTTTCCCATTCTCGATTTATAAAATTTTTAACTGCTGAAACAGCTTCTAGCCCGGATACACTCAGCATATTGTAGTTTTTAATAGTTTTTGTAACGTTGTTTACTACAATCAATGACCAATGCATTCCCGCAACAGCGATTGGAATCAACAACAAATCATAATCGAATATATCTTTGTTTCCGAGCCATTCTTCCTGTTGTTTGTCCTGAAGGATTGATAGAGTTAGCGCTTGTAAGCTTAAGACGCTTGGTAGTTCGTTATTTTGTTGATATTGTTTAATGTTTTGGAGGTTATATAAATAATGATACATTTGGATTTTACTGATGAATTCCTTGTTGTTAGTCATGTTGATGATTTTAATTTCTGTAATAATTATAATAGATAGTTAATAAAGTTGTAACTTTCTAGGGCGATGTAAAGATTTTTGTTTCAGGCTTTCAGATGTTGTCGGGAGTAGTGCGGTTGATAAGTTTTTAGTTTTTACTATTGGGTTTGTAATTATATTTGGTAGTGGCGGTGGAGTTGGTATCGTCTGTATTTTTGGAAGCGTTGGTCGAGTTGGTATTGTCATTGGTAACGTCGCAGGATTTGGGATTGTTTTTGGCAACCTTGGAGGGGTTGGGATTGTTGTTGGTAATGTTGGGGGAATCGCAATTGATGTTGATAGTGATGGCCCGGTTGAGATTGTTTTTATTTCTGGTATTCGTGGTGGTGTAGAACTTGGTTTTGGTTCTGGAAGGGTATGTATTGTATGGTGGATAATAGGTCTAGAAATTACAGGTAAAGGAATTTCGTAATTTGAAACGGGATTCACCGTGCGCTTTGTTTTATTCTTATTTCGGCACAGCCATCTGCCGAAAATTGAACACAGTAGGCTCAAAATTGCTATCGAACTGAATGACAATGATGTGATTGAAGCTATTGTATGGTGAGTCCTCTGTTGGCGCGTTGTTTCAAATTCCTTTAAGTTTAGTTCCAAATCATTTATTGCTTGGGCATTTTCTTTTAGTACCCCGTTTGCTCCCACTTCTTTTATTACAAGAACTGATTGATTCGAATTTTGTTTTGTAAACATATTGACTATTGATTTGTTTACCAAAAGTTTTGGTAATTCGAAGTCTGGTTGACTTATTTTCAGTTCTAAATGATCAGTGTCTTCGTGAAAAATTGCTTTGTCTGCGATTTGAAATACGCATCGTTCCTTAAGGGAAATTATGCCGGCACCGATTAAGTTTGTTCCATGCCATCCTCCTGAACATTGTATCTTTATTCTTGTAGGATTCGACAATGAATATAGCCACGTATTTTTTCTTGTAAGTTTAACGAGGTAATTTTGTTCATTTGGCATAACCAAATATTCGCAATGATTTTTTTCATTAAAAGGGTTAAATATTAGGGACACTGAGCAAATGTGTTGACTCCTTTAATAATTGGGGATTCGAGGGGTCCTACGTACCATGTGGTGTGAAGTTCCACAGGTATTCGTTTTAAAACATCATATTCTCTTTTTTTCATAGGGATGAATTGTTTTTGGCCAGAAAATCTTCTTGTATATTTAGAACCGTTATAATACCGTTTTTGTTTTTTATAGGAAATAAATGAATTTGTTGTAATTCAAATGGCTCCATATTAATTATTGGAAGTATTATTCTAACTACCAGTACTCCATTCATTGGATGTGTTCTTACCGTTAATGTTTTAGTTAGTACTGTTAGGAGCCTTTCTTTGTTTTCTATGGTGGGATTAGGGCATGCTTTTAAATATGTACTAAGTATTTGTGCTGGTGTTAAGAGGAGAGGATGTAATTGGTTTTGATGAAATGCGCTTATCACATCCAGTACCCTGTGTTGCTTGTTTTGGACTTCCATAATCTGCAAAGTGATACTGCTCAAAATTTCTTGTAACTTTTGAACTTTTATAACCTCATTTTTTGAGTTAAACAAATTCTCGATGGCCTCTGAAATATTTTTTGATTATTTTCCAAAATGCGAAGTTTTCAAAAGATGTTTTCACTACCGTAATTTGTTTCTTCTGTAGTTCTTCCAAAACTTTGGTGTCAGATCCTACTTCATCCAATTTACTGTACAGTCGCTTTTCATCTTGATTGTCCATTACTCCAAACAAAAAGTGTAATCCATTACCTATTCCGTCAAACAAAGATCTTTTTGTTCGATGTGGGTTAAATAGATTTTGTATTACTTCTGTGTGTTGTCTAACTGTTGAAATAAGGCTGTTGAGCAATGACGTATGACTATCGCAAAGGTTATTCTTTGTTGCTACACAAATCTGTGACCAAGATTCTTCGGCTTTGTTAATGATTGATGTGAACGCTGATATATCAGCTATCTTTATCTCTGTCATTAAACTCCAAGTATCGTGATAAAACAATACTTTCCCTACGTCTTCAAATACTATGTTGTTTAATGAATTTATTGAATAAGACGTTGAGGCTCTCGTAGTTCTGATGAATAGGAGGATGAATTCTAATAAACATAGAATATTTGTTTGTTTCATTTCTAAAAAAATAAAATAAAAAAATATGGGTTGGAAAAGGACAACAATTTAAATTTTAATGTCTTATTAATAATTTTACAGTTCAGCAAAATCATTAATTGCAAAACAAAAATAACATCATTTAATTTTTTTTTTATATCATATTACATCAATTTTAATGAATGACGAAATTCTGTCAGTTCATCAAAAACAATTTTAAATTAACGGATGAAAAGTATTTTCTTTTTCTTTACTTGGTCTACTTATTTAAAATACTTTCCAAGTCAATGCCATCAATGCTTTTTCAGCAATTTCGTTTTGAATGCTTGCTTATGCAATTAACACATTTTTGTGTAACCTGATTATAATACTTGTACTTTGAGGTAGGTAATGTTTAAGTGACATGAGGAAAAAATGTTGTATTTTGTGAAGTAATTTGAGTAATTACATGAACATGCCGCGATTGAGGGAACAAAAAACATGTTTAGTATATAAAAAAATATGTTACGATTTCATTGAAATTGGAATCTATGGTTTGATAAATTTTTTTTTTATTCATAATAATGTTTGAAGCGGTTATTGTGTATTGTTACTAGGCGTTTTTTTTATTCTGACTATACTGTTTTCGTTATTTGGTACCTCTTCTATTGAGTATGGTCCTGTCCATAATTCTGACAATTTGTGTTGTCGATTTTCATTTTTTACCAAAATTTTATCTCCGATATGAAATGTTTTCGTTTTTATTCCCTGGTCATAATAATTTTTCGAGATCTTCTTACTTTTTATCAAATTGTGTCTAGCTATTGAATGTATTTTTTGCAATTTATATCGTAGTGTAAAATAATAATTTTCACTATCATAGATTGGTTCCGGTTCTCGTTTTAAATTTGAAGGTATGCCTGCTGTGAAGCCAAAGAGACAGTCCATTGGGCTGAACTTTGTACCTTCGTGTACACTGTTGTTGTATACAAATGCAGCGGTTCTTAGGTACTGGTCCCAAGATCTTGGGTTTTCATCACAAATTGTTCTTAAGTATTCTACCAATGGTCGATGAGCTCTTTCTAATGCTCCATTCGATTGGGGATGGTATGCTGTAGTTTGCAATTTTTCTACTTTGTTCCCTGGTCAGTTACTAGTTGCTTTGGAATTCTAGTATATCGGGTTATTATTTGTTCATAGAAAATGTGTGCAACTGTTTCAGCCTCTTGGTTTGGCATGGCATACCAGTCAACGAATTTTGTCAGATTGTCTTGGAATGTCAGTATGTATTTGTTTCCCATGTATGAGTCTCGTAATGGTCCTACTACGTCTAGATACACTTTATCAAATGGTTTTTGACAGGTATCTGTTATTACCATTGGCATTTTTGTTTCAGCACAAGATTTCATTTTTTGACATTTTTACACTTTTTTATATACTTAGATATGTCTCTAAGCATGTTTGGCCAGGTATATTTCATTCTAATACGTTTGTATGTTTTAATGACACCTTGGTGGCCTCCTAAAGGGGAATCATGATAGTCTTTTAATGTTGTTATTATGTCTATTATTATTATTAATATTGTTATTATGTCATCTGTGTTGGAAATTAATTCGCGGGAGTTTTATGGTCCTAGATTGTCAGGAATAATTGTTTGTTGTAGGTCGTCTTAAGTAGTTGTGTTTTTAGGAGGTTGTTGAGGTTCGCTAATTATATCTGTTATTTCTAATGTATCCACGTTTTCTGTGTTTCTTTTGCCTGGAATATTTTGTGATTCGTTGTTCGGTGCTATTGTTTTCTCAGTGTTGCGAAGGCGTTGTGCCCTTGTTACAGCTAAACAGATGGCGTCAGTGTCTTTTGCCTGATTGCTTTTATTTAAAGTAAAAATGATTTCCTTCTTATTTTCAAAGTTAATGTCCGTTGTGTTTGTCGGTATTCGGCTAAGAGCGTCAGCGTTTGTATTGTATTTTCCAGGTTTGTATTCGATTCTATAATCAAATTCGGATAGTTTGTGGTGAAATCTCACAAATCTGGAGGTTGGGTCTTTGACACTAAATATGCCCTTTAGTCGCTAGTAGTTCTTTTTCTATTGTTGAGTAATTACGTTCAGCTTTGTTTAAAGTTCTACTTGCATATGCAATTGGGTGGTCTTTTCCTACCTCTCCTTGGGAGAGAACAGCTCCGATCGCTTCACAGCTTGCGTCAGTGGTGAGGTTGAATGGTTTACTAAAATCTGGATAAACTAAAATAGGGGGTGAGATTAAAAGATCTATGACGTTTTGAAGGGCTTCTTGGCACTTGTCAGTCCAAGTAAATTTTACATCATTTCTTAATAAATTTGTTAGAGGTCTAATTATTTTCGAGAACTGGGGAATAAACTTGCGATAATAATTAGCAAGTCCCAAAAAGGATTGGACTTGTCGAAGTGTCCTTGGTACTGGGAATGTTTGTACACAACTGGTTTTGCTTGGATCAGGATGTGCTCCTTCTGCTGAACATTGGAGTCCCAAATACACCACTTCCTTTCGAAGGAACGTATTATTAAAGTATTTTTAATTTTGTTTCCTAAATTCTTCTGTTCTATGATATCAGTTCCGGTTGGAGGTGACAATTCTTTATAGTTAAATAAATTTTCTGTGGATCCTCCGTGGATTGTTACTAACTTATTTTTGTTCTCATTTCTATTTTTTCTATTATTTTTCTTTTTTTTGTTTTTTACTTCTTCTTTTTCTTCACGAGTAATTTTCTGTGGCATTATATTTTTGCTGCTAAAAATTGTATTTGTGTTACCGAGACCGCTTTGGGTTGGCATTTCTTGATTTTTTAAATAAGGTCCGCTTTGGGATATAAATTGTGGGTTATTTTCGCTTTGGAAGGCCCTTTTATTTTCATTTGAACCGCTTTGGGTTTGTTTTTCTTTATTATATAAATTAGGTTTGATTTGGGATATAAATTGTGCGTTATTTTCGCTTTGGAAGGCCCTTTTATTTTCATTTGAACCGCTATGGGTTTGTTTTTCTTTATTATTTAAATAAGGTCCGCTTTGGGATATAAGTTGTGGGTTATTTTCGCTTTGGAAGGCCCTTTTAATTTTATTTGAACCGCTATAGGTTTATATTTGTGTATGTATAGGTTTATTTCGGACTTCACTAACCGTTTTCACAGCTTGTGATAAGTAAGGAATTGTATTAACCATTTCAGAAGATGTGTATTTACCAAACGTTGGTTTATTACAGTTTTCTGCGATATTTCATGTTACAATGAGATCCGAAAGAGTTACCTTCATTTGTATTATCTGACAATTCGTATTCCCCTATTTTTGATTCTAATAGTGGAGTAGTATTCCTGTGCGTTTTTTGAAAAAATTTTAAGGATCTTGTTTGGACCGTCCACATTAAAGTTTGGCCTTCAACAACCTGGAATTCACAAGTATGTTCCGTAGGAATACTAAATTTGCCTGTACATTGTCCAAGTGTATTACCTTAACCAAATGGAGTATTAATGGATACTATTTTCCGATTGTCGATTTTGGTGTTTGGTTTTAACACTTTCCTCTTTATGAGGCTGACTTCGGAGCCTGTATCCACCAACAGACGTACCTTTTCCCTTGTAGTGAAATTATTTTGAATTTCAACAGCTGGTAAGGAATATTGTTCCTTATTCAGATGTTTTTCTTTGTACCCTTCTATTTTTTCGTTAATCATTAAAGTCGAACCGGGGATTTAACGGTGGACTTGGAGGCGTTTCCCGAATTTTTGTTTTCCCACCTACGTTTCAGACTGCATTGATCCATCGTATGAGAATTCCTTCCACAGAATTCACACTCCGTCCCCACTTGAAAAACTCTTGCCTTGGGTTGGAAGCCGGGTTATTCAGGCTTAGTCAGCCTTCTTATATATTTATTTTGAATGTCATACTTACTTGTTTTTACCTCCTTGGAATACACTAATTTAAAACTTCTAGTCTTGTGTGAGATCAGTACTTAATTCAATTTATTTACGAAATTCTTATGCTATTTATACTAACTGAAATTAGCTTAACTATGTATTCTTAAATCTAACATTGAATTTTTCTTACTTCCTAATAATAAATTCCTATCGTCATTTTTCCCTGGCCCAATTTTACTTTCAGTTATTTTATTGCCCTGGTTTTGTTTTCCTCATTCTGCATTAAAATCAAGTTCAAAATAAACAGACCAAGTCAGGTCAGCCAGGTGTCAATCTTTCACCGTCACCTTATTATTGCCCTTAATATCAGTAACATTATTTATTTCGCAATGAGTCAGCAGAATTGTTTCTTTTTTTGTTCTGCGTAACCCAAAGATTAAAAATATAAAGATGGGAAACAATGGCTCATAACGGCGTTTGCCTACGAACTCGAACTGTCATTAGACTGATTAAGTTGCAAAAATGTGCGTTAAAAACTCATACCAGTGCAACTTAATCAGTCTACCACAGTTTTCCCCAGTGGGCAGTTAATTTGTCGGTTATTTTTAAAAATTGTCAGTTATTTTCAAAAAATTATGAACTTTGTGGAGTACGTTCCGGAATGCAACTTTTAAACTGCGTTCACACTGGGAGACACGACTCACGAGCACTACATGTCGACGCGAACCTGTTTTTTCGCTTTTTTGTGAATACGTGTCGAAGTTCATGGGCTCACTTATTCATATGTTTAAGATTTGTTATAAAATCAAGATCTAGCCTGTGTGTAATATATTATCGGTTTGTTATTGCTTGTCAGTGATTTGGGTATGATACATATACAAATACCGAAATATTGAAGATATTGCTCTTCACGACGCAGTATATTGAGCAACTGCAGGCATGACAAGCGCGGCATGATGAGCTCAGTTTTGAAAGTGTGAACGCTTTATCATGCGACTGGTCAAGCGGCACGATTATGCACCATGTTCAGACTGTAAAATTTGAGACCGGACTGACGAGAGTTCGTAGGCGAGAGAGATGAGGGGTGTGTACTCTCGTAAGGCAGCTTCAAATTATAAACATCGGAAGCGTGAGTACGGTTCCAATTCCAAATTCAAGTCTTTTCCCATTTTGTTCATTAAGCAAATAATGAACGATGTGTTAACATCGCAGTGTTTTCATAATTAAGCTAAATGCAGAGTGATAGAAACTGAATTCTTGGAAAAGGAAACAAACAAAAGCATTAATAAGAATTTATGGATGTTATTTTCTTTTATAAAATGCAAAAAAATCGCGTCGTACAACAATCTCACAAAAATTTTACCCGCTTGAAGTAAGCCGTCCTTATTTGAGGACCGTAATCACGAGAGTACTCACCACGCCAGACTCAAATTTTTCAATCTAAACACGGTCGTGGTGGTTGACTTGACGACACTCTTGACTAGTGTGAACACAAACTGTCAAGCGTTTATCATGCCGCGCTGTTCATGCCTACAGTTGGTTGTGAACCCCCCTATTCATAACAGATGCTTTAATAAGGCATATTCATAGATGTTTGAACAGTTCTTATTAAGTTATTTTTAAGCTTAACTTGAGTTTTCGAAAATGTCATCTGCATGCAAGCTGCGTTTGTATTGTTTAAGGTTCTTTGACGCGACCTGGAAAAGTAAAATGTTCAAAAACGCAAACACAAATGTTGTTGAATAAGATTTTGTATTCAGGTAGATCAGAATATCATTGTGCATTAGAATAATCGAGATGGAAAAACTAGATAAATTTTATAATTTTATGTTTATAGAAAAAAATTATGAATACAAAAAATATCGTTAATATAACGGGAATGGATTACTTGTTTAAAAAAAATCAACCTATCTCATTCACTCGGTATAGATTCCATGATTCACTATATTGATAAGTAGGTACATTGTATTAAGGTCTTAGGGGAATACACGTTTCACTTTTGTTCATGGCGAATTTCGAACCTATTTATTTCTAAGGAGCCTGTTTAGATGGGGACGCACGAAAATTTGTAGGTGAAATAAGTGAAATGAGAACTCTAGTGAGGGCGTGAGGCGGCTACAAATTATAAAAAATGGACTCATGAGTACTGTTTCATATAAAAAAGTGAGTTATATCAATTGTAGAATTAAAAAAAAAATTAAAAATAACAAATAACGCAATTTAAGCTTGAAATACTAACATTGTCGTGTTATTGTACAATAATATTGTGTCGTGTTAGGCCGCATTACAATACAATACAATACAATATTATTGCACAGTACCCGATATTGAGCAATTAAATTTTTTGTGTCGTGTTAGGCCGCATTACAATACAATACAATACAATATTATTGCACAGTACCCAATATTGAGCAATTAAATTTGCCGTGTATGATGGTTTTGCAGTTCAAAAATTATTATTTATTGAATTTTCTTGAATCTATTGCTCAATATATTGCATCGTGGACGGCTATTTCTTCAATATCAATTTGTTTATACATGTGACACAGCATTGAATTTCAGATGTTTAAGCAGGTTGTATGTATACCTATTGTAAATCTACATAAAACAATTGTATACAAATTTTAGAATTAAGAGATAAACGTAGTGTAATACGCGCCTTAAAACAGTCGCACTTTAGGGTACGTTCAAATCAGCCTTTCCAATTTTTTAACATCCATGAACGCACATTATTTTTTGTGGTTAAAAAAGAAATCCACCACAGCTCATCAGTCTTGTGACATTTCAAAAATAAAAAGAAAAGTGATTAGCTACGTGCCAAAAATTGTAAGTGAGTTTTATTTATTTTTAATATAAAAAATAACTTTAGCATTGTATAAGCATTTTCAGAGTGTACACTATAAAATGCTATTAATAATATTGTTTTATTTAATAAATACAATCTTTTTTTTTTCAGTCGGGAGAGCCTGTGCAAAACCAAACATCCACACATACTGAACATAAACAATCAAGATATTGCAAAAAAAAGTGAAGAATTTACCGGTGATAGTTGCGATGATACGGATTACGAAGCCTCTAAAACCACCCCCAACTTAGAGCAAGTACAGTATTGGCAGAATACTCTTCCTAAACCAATATTTGTTAAGCAGTCTCCACTTGTGTTTTCCTTTGGGGAGAAACAAACTCGAGAAGATTAATAAATTCCTTCACGGGAACAGAGTGTGCAGATGTAGAGTTCTCGACTTCTCGCGGTTCCACTGCAACTGGAATGGGATATTCGCACTGGTTTGGAAAAGCGGTCATTTGTTTCTGATGGCATTTTTAAACTATCTACTTAAATGTTAGTCATTCGACGACAAGTATTTATGTAAGTGGCAAGTTGATAATAATTTCACCATTTCTATGAGACACCTATTGTCTTTGCCAATCTGACAATGAAAACATTTGAATTCATTGACGCAAGAGCAATGATTTCTTTATGATGGCTTCTCCAGTTATTTCTGTGCTTCGGAAGTTGATATGTTGTCACTGGTGTTTCGTCCTGGAAGGTGTAATAAGATACTGGTAGCTGGACACTAAAGACGTTGAGTTTGTGGCAACGACAGCACATTACCTATGAATATTAATCACATTGGTGGTAGACCATTACATATCTTTATTCAAAAAGAAATTGAAATATCTGATATTTTGTTGGTTTATTATTTTGTAATTTTGATTGTTGTGGAATATGATATAATATTTGTAATACAAATGCACATAACTTTAAATTATATATTAAATTAAATTTCTATTTATAAATAAGACTTTCTTTCTTCAGTTATAATGAATAATGATACTTGTAATTAAATGGAAGGGTAAACTATAAATGACGGCTTAATATTTATTGAAGCATACAAAAATCAAAGCTATATCCTAGTGATTTTATGATGATCGTTTGGAACGCAGTCATATTATTCACACAGCCTATGCGTGATTAATCTATGTCTAACACTACAAAATAAGCAGCCCAACATGTTTCATTTGAAGGAGCACTACTTGATTTAATTTTGAGGGCAAATCTTTGAGATTTAAATCAAAAACGCTATAATTATATTTGATGGAAAATGCATTGATAAGATGTAAAAGTAAGTTACAGTCGGTAGGTAGCCAAGGCATGAAAGAAATTGTATGGGAGGGTCTTTCTCTCTGTGTATCTTCCCTAAACTATGTACTCGTCTTCTAGCTTTTCCTCAGCTAACTTTCGGCACTCTTTTTCCACGCGATCTGCATCGAACTGTTCGATAGCAATAAAGTGAGCACTTAAGCAGTTGGGCGTTCTTGCATCTGCGCATTTCAAGCTCTTCTTTGGGTTGGCGTTCGTCGATGAGAATCTGCATTACACAAAGAAAAGAGCCCCACCAAATTATTTTTCACTGAGATCTCAATGTTAATTTGGAAGAGCAGAATCCTCTCGTTGGACACATTTCTCAGTTCATTGATGTCGGAATTCTGTTTATTTAGCCTTTCATCGACCTCCACTGCCTTAACTCTATCATCATATTCGGCCAGCAAGGTCTCCAGAATTAGATATGTGTGTTTGTTTACACCGACCAAGTCGCCAGGCTTCAGCTACACTGCATCGACAAGACCAAATACAGGACAGAAATAAGTTTGACGCGTAGGTTCTTTGACGACTGTCAATTTGTTGGTCAATTTTTTTGTTCACTTTCATAATGTTTATTTTTGTCCACAATTTCATCGGTGGACATACGAAGCACTTCTTCGCCCAATGATTCTTCGCCATCTACTGCAGCCATGATTATGTTTTGTAAATAAAGATTTTTAGAAATACAAAAAATAAAAAATTTTTTGTGCACGCAAACTAGACAAACAAATCGGTTCCCCTCTCAATTTTACACGGATACGAATCGAAATTACAAAAACAACAATGTAAACAAATGGTTGTTGGAGGGTAAAACGTACGAAAGTTTCCCATCTTAATATTCTTAATCTTTGGCGTAACCATAGAATAATAAATAAATAGAACATCAACTCAGGAGGCTCCACCCACTTTTACCTACAAACTTTCAAATCGGCACTATTAAACTTCTGCGTGCGTGCGCCCTTGCATTTCAAATGGGACTGTCAAGTTTGGTCTACCACTACATTCATGAAATACTGCCGATTGGTGAAAAAGTAAAAAGGCTCCATTTTGTGTTGAATTTTTCAAATAAAATTTTCAAAATAATCCGTTGGCATCCGTTGGAGCGGGAAATAAACTCGAAATAAACATTTTTCTTCTTAAAATCATTTTTCTAACTACGATTTTAATAAGAAATGATGTAAAACATCACGAAATTGTTTTTGAACTTATTTTAGATGTTTATTTATCTAACTACAAATCAAAATAAAAATTAGCACATAGTGTGAACGCACCATCGCAAGTGTTTCACCACAAGTCACCCCCTTAAGTCTTTTTTTTTACTGTGGGTAGTTAACCACTGATCTCAATATATAACTGGATAGCGGATACGTATACAAAAGATGAAGCAATTTGAAGATGTGTTATATTATGAAAAAGTCCCCAATTTTATATAACAGTATACCACTATAACAGTTTAACAAATATCAAAATACTGAAAATGGCGTTTTGCTTTGTGTGTGAGATCGAAGAATATTTTTAAATAAAGTAAAAAAGTAATTTTGCGCAAAAAAAATGTTATTAATTCATTTAAGAATTTGTTGATTAATATAGAGAGATCAGTGGGCCCAAGAAAACAAGTTGGAATAAATATTCAAAATTTAACAAAAACCTACATTCCTGAAAGTAGAAAAATTGTCAAAATAATACAAAATCTAAAGCTCCAAAGGTCTAAAATTAATAAGTTTTTATTTCTGACCAAATGTGGAAAGTTGTTTGGCATTGATAACACAAGCAGCAAAATACAACTTGGTAAAAATCCCTTATCCATTCACTATAAAACAATCGTCGTGTTACTTTTTATTCAATGCACCAGTGGCTTGTATGAAGACCAGATAAAAAAATTCGATTGGTAAGTTTTTCGGTCAACTACATTCATAGACATATATACATTTTCCAATAAAAAAGACATTGAAATTTTAGGAGAAACCAGCACATTGGAAAACTCATCTCAGCGTATCTTGATTTGGATGCTCCTAATAGTCGTTTGCTTGTAACCACAACAGAAAATGTTTTTGCGTCTCTGTGTCCCAAATCTGGTGATATTCAGTGGCGTCAAATTCTTGAAAAAAGTCCACCTGGAGATATTAAATTTAGTTAAAATTTCAAGGAACAATTAATTGGCACAGCTGCTGCGCGGCGTAATTCCAATCATAATTTTGATTTACTGACTGTGCAAGGTTTAGCTCCAGCAATTGTCCGGGGATGGAATGCTGCGACGGGCAACATCGAATGGGAATGGTCGTTAATGCCTTTAAACCCAGATAAGGCCGAGGGAGCCTTTTGGTTTTGTACAAATTCAATGCTGTATCATGTGATTCCAGTGTGGGGATCCCACTTGGAAATTACTAGATATTTTGCGACGTCTGGCCAGTTAGCAGATACTTCCACGTCAAAGATCATTGCTCCATGGATAAATCAACAAAAATGCTAGCTGTTTCGCATTACGTTTGTATGGAAGGCGGTCAGTTGATAAGTTTGAACTTGGTATCTGCCGACTCAAACATAATAAAGAAACAACTTCCAACTATGCCAAAATCAACACCAACTCCTGTTAAAGTAGGAATTGTCTTTAGTTATTTGTATATTGAGTTAAAGGTGATACCATTTTCAGGGAGAAGATGGAATCGTCTTAATCGATGGTGAACTGGTTAGTGTTGACGATGCTATCAAAGTGTGTCCTCTTGCCAAAGGACCAAGCTACCTAAAAGCTACATATAATCAAGTAGAAATGCTATTGCAAGCTACTCTTGAAAATCATGTAACAGATTTTATTTCATCAGTATGTAGTCTTCTCCATAAATTGTTGTTTTGTAGGTCCTGACCATCAATGCGTACAATTCAAAAACGTGTGAGGCAATTAATGAACTGAAGAACGTTGTTGCTTATCCTCTTTTTTATGGTCAGCCAACTCTGCAATCATTTGACTGTATGTACGCCCGTAACGATGTCAAAGGATGTGCATTCGTTTTATCTACAGAAGACGAGGCAATCCTGTCTGTTCAGCAAAGTATGGGAAACAAAGAATTTTATACTATTTTCATTGTTTTTTATTTTGTTTTTTATCATGTTGTGCATTTTCTGTTTGTCGTAGTCGTCGTCGTCGGTAGACGGTGTTATAAATTTTACCGTATGCAAAATAAAAATTTTTGTCATTCTATTATATATAAAGAAAAAATTTCAAAATAAATTTATTTTCTATAAATCGGTTGTAAAGAAATGTCAAAAAAAGGATTAACTTCACCAGGATATAATTATTTGGGTCCTGGTAATGATATTTTCAATGAAGACGAAGTAACTAATTCTAGTGATTTTGTTGCATACGTTCATGATTTGGAATATGAATTAGCGAATTCATTAGAGGATATAAAAGCTGCAGATCGTGAAGCAATAAGTAGTTTTATAAAAGATTTTAAGCGAACCGGTCGTGTTTCGGATTTAATTGGTTTTTTCGGATTAGGAGCTAAAATGGTTTCGAAAGTATTTTTAGTGTTCAATACCCTAATATGAGTAGAAAAAAATTAACATTTGCACAACACGTATTTGCAGAAAGAGAAAGACACATAGCAGATGTGAAAGAAGGAAATAGAATTTATGAAGAATATAGAAAATATTACGAACATATTGGTTCAAACGCTTTATGTGTTCCACAACCTATTAACGAATATTACGTTGATGAATGGAATAGACCATCAAATCCTGACGCTAATAAATTGCCAAAATATATGACACATATTTACGGAGTTGCAAGAATGGATGAAAAAATTCATCAATTTTTAATAAATCAAGCTGTTGGTCAAGAAATTATACATTATACGTATAAACTACAAAATGTTTTAATAAAACAATCTAAAGATCATTTTGTTCCATGGAATAGAAAAAATTTCAGACAAAAATAAAAAAAACTGTATACCTAAGATAATGTATAAGCAGTATTCAGACATTTTGATGTGATATTTGCTTTTGCAGTAACTTTTTTTGTTAATATTGTCTGGATTCAAAATATAATGATGCAAATAGTAGCGCTAACTTATTTAGAGTCAGGAAGTGTAAAAATTTTATCTCTGAGTCAAACCGTTTGGACATGGCACCAAAATATGTTCATGACATTACCCAGTTTTTCGTTAATTTTCAATTTTTTTATGAAAATTTAGGTAATGTCTTAAACATATTTTGGTGCCATGTCCAAACGGTTTGACTCAGAGATAAATTTTTTACACTTCCTGACTCTAAATAAGTTAGCGCTACTGATTGCATCATTACATTTTGGTTTCAGACAAAAATAAAAAAAAAACTGTATACCTAAGATAATGTATAAGCAGTATTCAGACATTTTGATATGATATTTGCTTTTGCAGATTCAAAATGTAATGATGCAAATAGTAGATTATGCACAAGGTCCTCTTTTGTTGGTGGCCTAAGAAATGCAAATAAAAGTGCATATGTTTGCTTTGCGTATGCTATATTTAATATAAGATTTATAAATATACATTATAAATATACATTAGGGTCGGCGATATGCCTGAAAAATACCAAAATAACATGTTCTGTGCTGTAATTCCAAAACTACTAGCCCTATATGCCTGATTAATACGTTTTCTCACTCGTTATAATACCAGGCACAAACTGACTTCCAAAGTTTTGCTGGTAGCCAATATATAAAAATCTGCCTTTTAAAACTTATTTGTAGTACGAACGATTTCATAGTACTTTTGAAAGGCATATTTTTTTTATATATGACTGGACCAACAACTTGTACTGGCATTGTATTAGATATTAATAAGAATCAGAATAATCATTTCACAAGCTTGTAGTTTTGAAACAGTGGCACGTTAAAGACGCAAAAAAACAAATACCTGTTGTGTCGTTATCAAAAGGATTTGAGATGGTAGGTTCTTCAACCATTGCTGGTTCATTACCACTTAAAATTTCTTCGTGTAAATCTAGAAGTAAAAAACACATGATATTAAAAACTATTGTATTATAATTTTAAATCTACCTGTTTCATCACAGTATATTGATTCTCCATTACCAACAGACTGGTCGTGATGTTCTTCAAGCACTGTGGTAAGAATAAACAAACATTTAAAAAGTTATTTTTTTTTGTTGAAATCAAGTTTTTCTCTAGAAACCTTTTTCTTCCAAAAAAATGGATGGCACCGCATTCACCCTCATGTTTTTGTAGGGTTTCCCTTTGATTTCTTGAAAACAAGAAGACTCGAAATGGTCACTACATATGCGACTGTCTACAGTTGGAACGAAGTCCTTAATTGAAATGGCCTCTAACCATTTTGTTAGTAAATTTGGGTTTTCTAAAGGAAACCTGTAACAAAGTTAAATTTTATTTAGCTATATGGAATGGAATTATGTTATTACTTTCGAAGGGAAAGTCCAGACTTGCACTCCCTAGTAGCGTTGCAAAAAAAACAACTATGTTGTTTTTCTGCAAAGATTGTAGGTACACTACCTGGAAGCAAAGTTTTCCTTTTTTTTATTGCTGAAAAGCGATCCTCAGTAAAATGGTCTGAGCAGATCTTGCTATATTTAGATGGTCTATATGAAGCATCAAACCCCAAATTTGCCAGCCAAATTTTCATTAAATTTGGATCTTCTAATGGGAATCTGAATAAAAGATTTTTATGAAATTCCATAAACTGAATCATTATATTAACTTACCCATGAAGTGTCCTTTCTGGTATTTTTGCTTCTTTTTTGCAAAATTTGCAAATTTTCACCATTGTATGTATATTATAAATCCTTTCTATTCGTAAAGCTGAAATTTTCAAAAATATGTTGGTCAATTTATAAAGAGTTAAAGCTATAAATTTTAATATTTCTTTTTATGAATTAATTGACTTTATTACTTTATATCTTTTTTTCAAAAGAAATCATTAAATTATTTAATTTTGTATTTTTTATCACAGAAACACCTACCTTGCTTTTCAATTGTTTTGTAAACATTGAAATGTTTTTTTTCCCAAAGTAGACGTCAAATTATGATAAAATCCACCATCTGTCATCTTCAATTTGCTTCACAAAAACTGTTATACATTGTATGGAATACGCTATCCAGTTATATATTGAGATCAGTGCAGTTAACACACTGAACGTAACTGACATATATAATCTGACAGTTAAATGACAGTCTGAAATTTTGTATTTGGTTTTCTAGTTTAAAATAAGCTGAGCATACAATAATATTAATAATATAATAGTTGCGAACCGAAATGCATTGATCAACAAAATATTAAATAGCTTGTTTAATATTTAACGAAGTGTTTTTTATTTACGACTTTTTGTGATAAGGAATGAGATTGAAACTATAATAAATTGACCACAAACCGGGAGCAGGACAAAAACTGACTATAATGGTAGCTGCCCATAAAGTTGCCGATTTTGTTGATCTCCTTAAGACTTACGATGTGAAGCACCGAGTTTTGGTATATTTTGAGATATTATTGTTACTTGCGAATAACTATAATTGGATCATATTTCCCACGGTAAATCCCGATGGATATAAGTATTCATTTGATAGTGATAGAATGTGGAGAAAAAACCGGCAACTATTTGGAATCTCTCGTGGTGTTGTTCTAAATCGAAACTATCCATTCCATATTATGGATTCACACCAGATCATGTAGATAAGTATGATGATCTAAAAGCAATTGGTGAAAAAGCCACTGAAGCAATTATAAAGAAACCCACGGCAGAGTTTATAAGAGTGGAAGTCTCTATGAGACCATTTATCCATCGAGTGGTGGCAGTAAAGATTGGGCACATTCAATGATGAGTATTCCGATAAAAATTACTTTTGAACTTCGAGGACCACCAGATAGTGAAGACTTATTCATCCTCCCATCAGAAGAGATTTTACCAACTACAGAGGAAGCATTTGTTGCGATTCAAACTATTGTTGAAGAATCTGATGCAAGGGGATATTTTAAGTAAATAAACAGTACCATGTTTAAACCATGCATTTTTAAATTAAATTGTTATTGTTATTTTTGAGTGTGTATTGTTTGGAAAAATTCATTCTAATTTGTCAATATTGTTTTGTGCATTTATCATCAATAGATTTAATAACCAAACTATATCCATCTTCGTAATTTTTTTTATTTATTATAGGCACAAAGTTAATAATTATTTAAAACAATTGTTAAAAATGCGATAAATCTTTTGCTACAAATACAAGAGGTTTTTCTTTAAAATGGAGTTTTGCTATTCATAGTATTTGTCTTTTATGTCTGTTGTCAACAACACTTTTTATAATTTAAATTACTTTATTTATTTGTTGTCGAAATTGTACGCTGATTTGCTTCTATCTGAAATCCAAATTTGGACACATTTGTTTTTTTTTTTCAATAAATTGTTAAAAAAATCAAGTCGACAGCCCATAACGGTAATAGCATTGAGTTTATATACAGAGAACTTTTTCAAAAGTAAGAGTCAAATACTTCTCGTAGGATGTCGTAGCTATCGACTTGTTTATTTTTTAATCTTGTAGCAATTGTTCTTGATTAGGCATGATAAATAAAGAAAAACATATAAATATACACATATATTTGTATTGGCTGGTTCCTTAGCTGAATTAATTTTTTTAGGATACAAACATAATCTTTACGACCGACAGTGTAATACGAAACGAATGCACCACATTTACATGAACTTTAAAATGATTCTGGCAAAGGGCTTAGTGGTTTTCCAATAGATTTCCGCCACATTCTCAAATTGTATGTAAAGAGTATCTGCACTGCGTAACCGAACGGTCTTAGAAGTGGTGACATTTAATTATTTCTAGGATACATATATCCACTTTTTCACCTGTAAATTATTGGTTATTATGTAAATTTTATTTGGGTATAAAATAGGCATTTACTTTATTACTATAACTAGGCCGGTACATACTTATGAAATGTTCAAGCAATTCTTCTAGTTCCCAGCTTTTGAGTAAACGTGCTAGCTCGTCGTACGATTTTTTCTCAGTTATGTTTCTAACGCGCGCAAATTTGCAAAAAATTTCATTTACTTCGTCATCCTCTGGCTCTGGTACATAGACTTCTTCTTTGCTGGAATCTATTTCTTCTATCTTCTGGTTCTCCGCTGGTTACTTGGTTAGAGCTTTAGGATGATTTGTTGTTTTCTCCTGGGTCTGGGTCCCTGGGTGCTTTTCAAATTTGCTTTCTTTGAATTTTGCAAACGTTTTGTAACTATTCAGAAGTAAACAAAAATAAAATTTTAGTTCTATTCAGTGAGCTTAACTACTGTATGATAATAATAAATAATAATAACACTCTGTGCAATATCGTTGATTTCTTGGTATGTCGGATCTGCCCCACAGATTACACATAGAATTCAACATGCAGCTATGGGAACCGAAACGAAACAAATACTGCATATATTTGAGCTCTTCTTCGGAAGATACACGGCCACGTCGTTTTGTGAGCGAAATGCTGAATTAAGCATTGTTATAAGCAGATTACGATCGATTATGTCCAAATCCCACCAACCCTCTGTTCCAACAGCCAATTTTTGATTGATTACTATGCAACAAAAGAGCGGATCACATTGAACGCTAAATTCATTTAATTTCACTAAAAGATGATATTATCAGTGGACAAAATGCAATCATTAAACCCAATAATATTACGACTGGCACTGCAAGATCTAGTTAAGGAAATTCCATCATCATTGTCCTCTTCGTCGGCATCGGTGTCATGATAATGATGCAATGGCTTACATCTTAGATATGCCCTTAACATTACGGGTGATGCTGTTGCACTGCTACATCTGTAAATAATTATTTATTATCATTATTTAAGGTTTTATTTAACGTTTTTAGAAAAAAATATTTTCGTTTACTTACGTAGAATGCGTACAATTTTTTTATAGTTTTTTGTCATATTTCCTTTGACATAAGTCAAACAAACTCACCACTCACACGTATTCACAGATAGGAAAACGGGGTGAAAAATTTTTTTTTACGGGAGGGGACGGACGAACTGGAAGTGGATGACCTGTGTGCGTAACCCATGTGCGCTTAAATGTAAACAAATAATATAAAGTATGTTTTGCGGCAATTAGTGCACGCTACTTTTAATGGCCTTATTCTGGGTGAAGTGTTGTGAACTTGACACTGGTACCAATGGGCAGTTTGTATAGGGTTTCGATGTTATACTTTATGTATACAACAGGGGTGGAATCGGCTAAGGTGATTTGTGATAAGTGACAGTCAAAATCTGCACTTTCTATCTGCGTAAGGTGATCATCACAGTGATAGCTAAAAACCAATCACCAAAATATTGTGATAGTCACCTTCTCCTGAAATTGACCTTACATTTTCATTTTTGTGGCAATGTGACTAGAGTTACCACACGCATACAAAATATTATAAAATTTTCAACTTTTTTTCAATTTTAGTCACTAAATCATCAAAAACAATAGTTCTTTTACCATATGAGTATACAACAATCGAAAATAAATGGTTAAATTTAGAATTATTGCATTTATTCACTAAAAAATTAATAATTTCAATGAATTTACTTGAAAATATGAGTACGGCAACAATGTTTTTCACATATGTCACTGACAAATTGAACAAAATTGAATTGAGTTGAATTGGTGGATGTGATCCACCTTACGCAGACGGAAAAATCAATTTTATCACAAGTGATGATCAAAAATGTGACAATCATCTATCATCTTACGCGATTCCACCCCAGGACTTTGGTCTTGCAGCAAATGAAAGAGGTTTGCTCTACGTTCGGTCCTAATCAGCGAATTTACATTCACAGCTAGGATTTTAAAGGGTCGCTCAGGCAGCGCGCCTTTAACCATTTCGCGTTGCCGGCAGAATAGAGTAGAGGTAATCCACCCTAGCCACCTGCTCCCTGATCTGTTTTTGCACGTCGGTTAACTGACCATGAATGGTCAGCAACACCTGCATCAGATCTGCCTCTGGCGCAGGAGCCTTAGGTACTTGGACCTGTTTGGCTACCTGTGGTTGAGGCTGTACCGTTTGAGGCTATACCATTGGCAGTTCATGCATTGAAGCATGTTTTTCTGCTTGTTTAATTTTTCCCATCGTACACCTTGGTAATCCAGGACTGTTATATTCCTTAGACCACTCAATTTGCTTTGGGGCGAGAGTTGAACTAGGAAGAATGGTAACTTCCGTTTCTCCCGTCTACCTTTGACTGTGGTAAACGGTCTTACCCCGATAAAATCGAGATCGTCGCTCGCCACTTGACGGAACTCAGCTAAGAGCGCCTGCGGATCCGTAGAGGATTCGATACCCTTCAGGAGGACTGTTTGAAGCTTGTCTTCCTTTGGGGTGAAACTATAATATTCAGTTTTATTTTGAGACAGAACGTCTTTAACTTTTCTGTAGTGCTCTAAAGAAGAGCACTGAATAGAATGCCTTCTGCGTTTAGCCGCTTAATTATAAAATTGTTGCCTACGACCGACCTACATATCTCTATGGTCTCTTTAATTTCAATTTTAAAAGTATTAATAGGTGGCACCTTACCTTTCTTTGCTTGTGGCTGTTGCTGTTGTTGCTGTTGTTTTGACTGCTGCTGTTGTCTCTGCTGTTGTTGCGTCGGCTGCTGTTGAGTCTGCTGCTGTTGTGACTGCTGTGGTTGTTGCTGTTGTGGTCGTTTCTGCTGCTGTTGCTGCTTCTGTGTCTGTTGTCGTTGTGGTTGTGGTTGTTGTTGTTGTTTTGCCTGTGGCTGCTGAGGCTGATGCTGTGGTTGCCGAGGCGGTTGCTGTTTGTGAAGCTGTTGTTGTGGCTGCTTCCTTGATTGCTGCTTCTGTGGCTGCTGCTGGTCTGGGAGTGGTTGTTGTTCTTGAGGAGGCTGCTGTTGTTGCGTAGCTTGCTCTTGGAGCGCTTGTTGGCGGGTGCGCTGTTCAAGAGCAGCTATGGGCTCCTTCTCCCGTCTTGCCTCCTGCTTCTTTTTGAGCGCTTCAACTAGCTCTATGAGAGAAGAGATCTGCTCCGTCAAAGCCTCAATCTGCTGGGCCTCTTCTTGGTCGGACAGCTACACCTTGTATCCCTTGACCACACCGCAGTAACCAACAAATATTCCGATTTTGCTTTTCGTGTCAAGCTTTAACCTTTTTTGTTTGTGAACGTACGCCCATACCTCATTCCCAAAAGGTCCTCTGAGCGATTTTATGTCGAAATCCTTTTTATGCCATACTTCAAACGGCGTCTTATCAGCAACTGAACTTACTCCGCTACGGTTCAAAATATACACTGCTGTTAGCTGCCTCAGCCCAAACCTTTTTGGTAATCCTTCAATAATTGTTCTGAATTATCTTTCGGCACGCCCATTTTGTTGCGGGCTGTATGGAACTGTTTTTGATGTTCTATTCAGTGGTCTTTCAATAATTTTTGAACTTGAATGCTGATGAAATTTGTGCCATTGTCACTTCTGATGGTTTTTATTGACGTTACAGTTTGATTTTTGACCAGCACAATTAATTCCTTCAGCTTTTCGTAGACGTTTGACTTGTTTTTTTAAAAATAAAAGTGTTTTATAAGCACTGCAATCGTCTTTTAGAAGAAAAATGTATTTGGAATTGTTGGGAGATGGTTCCTCCTACATTCGCACAACCAAAGCCTCCTGTGCCTTCGCGTCCTTCAACTTCCATTTCGATCGCTGACCTGCTTCCTCAACTGGCAACAACTCCTCTCCAGAAACCACACCATACAAATCCTTCGCCAACAACACCACCTTCATCTGGAACCGCCATGTACTCCAATTTGTTTTAGTCAATTTATTTACTACCGTCTTATTTTCCATTTTGTTTTTAATCACATTGAGCCTGGGCCCATAACATTTTACGATAATAAAAGAACAAAACGTCATTCTCTCGATGTGCCTGAACCTGATCGGTTGTGTTTTCCTTTTTCTTTAAATCATGTCTAACAAAGTAAACATAAAGTGCGCTAAATGTTTAAATACCTTGCTTGATGAGGGAATTAAGTGCGGTCTATTTTGTGGAAAATCTTTTTATAAGATATGTTCGGGAATTTCTGATGATTCGATTAAAGAAATTGGCAAAATTAATTCTAATCTTTCATTTCGCACTCAGAACGTGCGCCAAATACCCAGTTAGAGAATTATTTACTAAAGTAAATGACTTAGGCCCTTATTGCGAGTGTCGTTTGTCTATCGATAATCGACTGTTGTCGATAGTCGAACGTCGAAAATCGATGTTGGTATTGTGAATCTCAATTGTGAACGATACTTTTCGTTTTTTCATTCGACATCTGTCGTCTGCATTTTTTCAATCGACTGCGTTAAACAAAAGAAGTGTCTACATCTATTTATTTATTATTATTTATTTATGGTCTACATAAACAAACTTTCTCAACCAAAATGTAAGGAAATTTAGTCAAATAAGTAAAATTTACAAAATAATATAATAAATTTGTTATTTACAGGGCAAAAGTTGTCAGTAATAGAAAGCAACTAGAAAAGCTAGTGCTTTTGATGGAAGCGAATCCAGCCATCGCGAAGGGAATTTGCGGCAACGAGTTTAATTTTCTCACCAAATGTATGTTGATTTCCTTTTAAATATGGTTTTATTGTTTCTAAAATAACAATTGTTTTAACACAGAGCAATATAATAATAAATAAAGGAAAATAAAACACAAAATTTGGGTTGGGTTAACAATCACTGAAACACATCAAGATAATCTTTATTTACCTAACATTATAGTATTACTCTTATAACTATTTCAAATAAAGAAAAGATGTAAATTAATAACAAATAACGTGAAATAATTTTTTTTTAAGAAAACAAGTATTAAAATGTTTATTTTTTGTAAGAAAAAAACTATTCCTTCGACTGATGAAAATTTGTTTACTATCTGTCAAATGCCAAAATATAGGAATGACTGGAACATATGACAGTGATAAAAATGCAAAACAAAAAAACCCATACGTTTGTAAGAAATGTCCCAACAAAATTCCCAACGATAAAATATTACAAGAGAACAAAGGAAAATCTTCGTGTCATTAAACAGACACACAGCAAACAAGGTGCCTTGTAGCTGATGGTTAGTGTAGTATAGATACTCAACGCTTATTTTTAAGCATTGCATGTGATAGGATTGCGTTATAATTGCATCATAAGAAAATTCAGCCAGTTTTACACAGTTTTTAGATGATTTCCGTCACATTTCCAAGATTTCTAAAGTTTTCTGTTTTAATTTATCTTTTAATTGGAAATACTTCTTGACTCAATTTAGGACTAAAAAGTATTTTTTTCCTACATGTACTATCACTGGCACTACCCCAAATGCCAAAATATAAGGTTTATTCACAATAAGCGTTTTCGTTATTCACAGTAATAGATATCTCTGTCGATCAAGTTACACAATACCAAAACGAAAATTTATCGATGCTTTCGACTTCTATCGCATCGAAAGTTAAACGACACTCGCAATAAGGGCCTTAGTCTCTGTGGTGGATGTTCTCACAAAAAAAATGAGCGAATTTGACTCTCTTCAATTAAAATTGAGTGAATTTTTGATCAGCAATTCGACAAAGCCTATCAACAATTTAATTTCTAATCCAAGTGAATCATGTAATTAAAACTACAACCCTATAAATGATTCCACTTTGACTTTACCCTGTGCTTTGCCTAACAGTGCCGGTTCGGAGACAATTCAATTTGTACCTGATATAAACAACAACACTAATGTACCTAAAAATTAAAATGTGAATCTCATTAATTTGTCTAACAGCCGAGGTCGTCGTAATCGTGCAGTCATCGTTGGTGCCGACAACTTGCCTGATGACATGAATGTTGTACCCCCAATAAGTTGGTTACATGTTTCTAAGTTTTCAATTTCAACTTCAGAGCAAACAATTAAAAACTATGTGTCAAAAAAATTAAATATTGCTTTTGATGAGGTACAGTGTTATAAACTCATGAACAAGAATTCTGATATATCTAAACTTAAATTCATCAATTTTAAAGTCGGTATACCTGCGGTCAAATTATCTGAAGCAAACAATGTAAATAATTGGCCTGTAAATGTATATGTAAAATGCTTTAAATTTTTTTCAAAAAACGAAAACCCTACAAAAACAATTTAACATCTACATTACCACCAATAATAACTCAAACCAATAATGCTCTGCACTCTCAACTCCAATTTATTAACAATAACAACTCAGAGATATATATGTACTACCAAAACATGAACGGTTTTTCTTCAAAGTTAAGAGAACTCTCTTTTGCCATTGACGCTTGCCGGTGTCAGTATGATATTTTTTTATTCACTGAAACCTGGCTATATGAGGGTATATATGATGAAGAGATTTTTGATACATCTTTTTTCTCCGTTTTTCGTCACGATCGCATCGATGACTCTAAATCAAGAGGAGGTGGTGTGTTGGTTGCTGTAAAACGTATTCTTGGAGCTGTTGCAGTTGAGATGGATGTTGTTGTTGCTGAAAAATTACACATTGATCAAATTTGTGTGCGTGTGGATATTATTGGTTTCCTGATATTTTTGAGTTATGTTCCACCTAAAAGCTCATTATATATTTATGAAAAACACTTATCAAACATTGATAGGGTTGCCTCCATGCCAGAATATATAAATTATAAATTTTGTGTAATTGGTGATTTTAACTGTAGTGATATAATTTGGTCATCTATAAATAATAATACACTAGTTCCATCTTCCCTTCGTTCTGAAGTTGATGTCTTATTTTTTGATTCTTTGTTATCAAATAATCTTATTCAAATAAATAATGTTGCTAATTCGCTTGGAAGATTCTTAGATTTGGTTTTTATATCTGAAGATTTACAATCTTCTGTCATGGAAAACTGCCCTTTGCTTTCATTTTCTATACACCATAAATCGATTGATATTTGTTTTAAAAACTATAATTATGATAATTTTTGTAAATTTAATAATTCTAAAATTGTTTATAAATTTAATCTTTCTTTAATGAATAATTGTTTCAATAATATTAATTGGTCAAATGAGTTTTTGGACAAAAATATATCTGAAAAGTTCCATATTTTTAAATCATTATTCAATAATGTTCTTAATAATTGTATACCTATGTATAGCAAAAAAGTAAACTCTCACCCGATTTGGTATAATAAGAGAATTCTTAATTTAAAAAATGCTAAGAATGCAGCTTTTAAAAAATACTAAAAAACACCTTCTAATGATTTATATGCAGTTTTTTCTCGTCTCAGAAAAGAATTTGTCTTTCTTTCAAAATTTCTTTATTCAAATTACATTCATTCTGTTGAAAGTAATCTCAAACAAAGCCCAACATCTTTTTGGAAATTTATAAATACTAAGCGAAATAGTACTGGACTTCCAACAACTATGTTTTTCGGTAGTAATAAGTCCAGTGATCCCAAAATGATTGTTGACTTTTTTTGGAGAGTTTTTTCAAAGTATTTATAATTCGTCTACATCTTCGACAGTAAATTATCAATATATTGAATCATTGCCATCTGTATTTGATTGCTCTTGTTTATCTTTTGACTTAAATGATGTTGAAAGTGCTTTATTTAATCTTAAGCCCAAAAAAACTGCAGATATATTAGGATTCATCCCAATTGTTTTCCGTCATTGTGCAAGTTCGCTTTCTGTTCCCTTATTAAACCTATTTCATGAATCTGTCTCCAATGGTATTTTTCTAGATGAATGGAAAGTCTCCATCATCGATCCAATTCTTAAATCAGGTTCAAAAAATTTGGTATCGAACTACAGACCTATAACTAAACTATCTGTTGTTCCAAAACTACTGGACAATCTTGTTCAAGATAAATTTAAGTTTATTATAAAACAACACGTTAGTAAACATCAACATGGTTTTTGGAAAGGTAGGTCTTCTTCATCAAATCTTGTAGAATTTACAAATTTTTGTACAAATACTTTGGACAGTCGGAAGCAAGTTCATGTGGTTTACACTGACTTTGTTAAAGCTTTTAGCCGAGTTAACTTGGATATTCTTTTAGAAAAACTTCGAGCTTATGGGTTTCATGGACCGTTGCTTCAATGGTTTTCTTCATATTTACTCGGACGGAAACAATATGTAGCTGTGGGGGATTTTTACTCAAAAGAGATTAAAGTATCTTCCGGGGTTCCAGAAGGTAGTCATTTGGGTCCATTATTATTCTTACTTTTTATTAATGATCTTCCTAACGTTCTTAAATATTCTAATTGTATAATGTATGCGGATGACATAAAATTCTTTTCCCGAATTACTAGTTTGAATGATTGTTACTTACTTCAAAATGATCTTAATTCTTTTGTCGATTGGTGCAAGTTAAACGACTTGTTGTTAAATATTGAAAAATGTGCTTGTATGGCCTTTAACAAAACATTATTAAATATTGTTCCAAATTATTCTTTGAATAATTTAACAATTAAAATTGTCGAAGAGTTCAAAGACTTGGGTGTTATATTCGATTCAAAACTCAAATTTAATTTACATATTAATTATATTGTATCCAAAGCAAACTCCTTACTTGGATTTATAAAGAGAAACTCATTTGAGTTTAAGGATCCATACACGATTAAATCTTTGCAGTATTGTGCAGTATTGCAGTATTGTGCGTCCCATTCTTGAATATAATTCTGTTGTCTGGAGCTCTACGACTGAGTTTAATAAAAAGAGAATTGAAAATGTTCAAAAAAAATTTCTCAGATTCGCCCTTCGAAATACTTTTGCAAATAATATAGATATGTATCATATATCGTATCATTCGAAATGCCTTTTACTTGGAATACAAACTCTCGAGACTAGAAGAAAAATGTATAGCATCATGTTTATTCGCGATATTTTGACTTCAACTATTGACTGTGAGAGTTTGCTTAGTTGCCTACATCTGTATGCTCCATCAATTTCATTAAGAGCCAGACCCCACTTGTTTATTGATTCCCATCATACGTTATACGGTCAACGTGAACCAGTTTCTGCAAGTTGTATTTTATTTAACTTGTATTATGTAAATTTGGATATATATTTGTCTAGAAATTCATTTAAAAATAGATTATTAAGTATTCTTAATTGATTTTGTTAAATTTTATATGAACATATCAAATTATTAAATGTTAATTTTATCTATAAATATATTGAATATTGATATATTAAGTCTGAAATCTGTTAAATGTTAATTTGTAGATTGAAATTTTAAATAAACTAAACTAAACTAAACTAAACGTATATTTTTGTTTTACAATTAAATGTTTATTTACTAAACTGATTTATAATATATTAATGGATTTTAATTTATGAACACGAGGAATTCTACCAAAACGTATCTGCACTGCGTCGCGACAAAAAAGAGAAGAATGTAAAAAACACAAAAGAATTTAACAGGTAAGCAGATGTATCTAGAAGTTTGTATTTTGACAACTTAAATTAGAAACTGTGCAGTTTTGCCAGAAACAGCAGTTAATTTTGATTGAGTTCTTCGTTTACATTTTACATTAGTTAAGATTGGTCTCTTAAAAGGAGTTAACTCCCGGAAAAAATTAAAATTTTAAATTTAACCTTTCCGGTTCGGATTTCCGATAAATTTAATATTTTTCTCCACATCATTAGCAACGCGATCTGTTTGCCATCATTTCGAAGACTATAAATGAGTTAAAAGTGGACATAGCCGTTTTATTGTTTGCTGCGTAAGCATTTCACGCCGAAACCCCTGATGTGTCTACAGAATCTCCGAGAAATGCTAAGCTTCCGGTTAAAATTTAAAATTTATTTAAAATTTACATTTATTTATACAAAAACAAATACATTTTTTTAAATTTTAAAATATTTTATTTTCCAAAAAAATCTTTTGAAAACAAATGTGTGGAATAAAAAAAAGATTTTTATGACAGACGTCACCGTCGGTAAAAATTGAATTACATGAAATTTTTTCCAGAAATTTAGATCTATCTTTTTTCAAAAAAAAAAAACTTTCAAAAATTAAATTTTTTTTCTTTCTGTACTATTCAAATCTAGCTGTAGTTTTAGAAAATTAAATTTGGTCAAAATCGGTGCAGCCGTACAAACGATAGTCAGAATAATAAATAACCGGTATCTGCCATATAACGGCAGGTACCGGTAATAAGTTGATTCTGAAAAAAAAAATTACATGACGGACATCAACATTGGCATGAAATCACTCATATAAAATTTTATCGAAATTGATCGTATTTTTTTCGAGAAAATTAGAACTATGTGTTTGGATTTACAACATATTTAAGAAAATTGTTCTTTACTTAAACATATTATTAAACGTATATTTTAAACAAGTTCAATGTATGAAATATTTTAAATTCCAAATGCAAAAAATATCTCTGAGTTCGTTACAAAAGTGAGAACAGTTTTATTTAAATTTTGTTTAACTTAGAGCCAAGTCTCCTCAGCTAATCTCGTTAATTTTTTAACACTAGCCCAGAACCAAGAAACGGAGGAATCAGAGGAAATGGAGGAATTGTAATTATTCCTCGGAGGAATTGTAATTTCACCTCATGCTAAATTTCTTCGAACCATTAAAATAAGGACTTATTTTCCATTGCTAAAACTGAATAAAAAAAATTAGATAAAAAGACAATGTTCCCGGATTATATATTTTATTGTATGTTAATTATTTATGTTATTGTTTCTTTATTTAGACAAACTGTTTCAACGATTTGAATTTGAAAGAAATCTAAGCAGTATTCTTTTCGGATTTAAGAGAATATTGCAGGCAGAGTCTATCAAATTCAGACGACTTCTTTTCTAGATCAGTGATGCAATCACTTTTGGGATAAAATTGCTTCAATTGTTCCAAGTAGCGAGCCACAACCTTAAATAAAATTAAATATAAAATTTTGTTAATTTTTTTTTAAGTTCTAAACTTACTTCGGTACTTTTCCCACTTAAATGTGACAGTACCATCATGTTGACTAATGCATCGTAGTCATTGTGCTTCTTGGTGAGAGCTTCACGCAAGACAGATTCAGCTTCTTCGTAGTGTTCCTGTCCTAAGTGACATATTGCTTGCCCGTTCAGTAGCATTGGTGTGGGTTGATTTTTTTCGCAAAATTCTTGGAAAATATGGAATGCATCTTGCATTTGTTCTGTGCCGCTAGAAATCGAAATCCATGCTTGTGCTAGTTGTGTCAAAGTAGCATCGTCACTGATTTCTTGCATTTTGGTGAGTAATTGCTTAGCCAAATCGATGCGATTGAGTGCCAGCAAACATTGTACTGAAAGTGCCATCGATTCAAGTTTATCAGATCCATTGAGAATTCTAAAGAAAAACGAAAAAAAACCAAAGTTGTGTAGTTATAATTATCGATAGAAGTGAACATAAATCTATTCCTAGCACTTTTTTTTAAGTTATTTATTTTTATGGCCGGTTTCTCCAAGCCCTTTTAAATTTTTATTGGTTCGTTAAATTTTAAAACGACATTTATTGGTTTCTCCAAGCATTTTTAGTTTTAAAAGGCCAATAAACGAGCTAATAAACTAAAGTTCCATTTTCTTCCTGTTAAATTTTTAAAAGCAATTTTAACGAAGAATAAAAAGAAATATTTGACAGATCATCCAAGATTGACAGAACATTGAAAATTACAAATAAAAAAAAACAACAATGAACAGGTTAAAGATTTAAATTTTATTATTTTGTACTATTATTATTTAATTATTCGTTGTTTAAATAAAAAAAAATATTGCAGATTTTTACAATGGTCATCTTCTTCATCTGATGAAGATTTATATGAAGAAAGAGCTAGACGCCGTCCAAGAAATATTCGAGTGCATAGGAATCCATTCTTTGAATTCGATGATTACGACTTCAAATTTAGATTTAGAGTGTCCAAACAGTGCGTCGAACAACTTTTGGAGTTATTTGGTACCCATTTGCAGCCAAGGAACCTTAGAAACAACCCCGTTAGTGCAAAAAATCAACTTCTTATTACACTGCGTTTTTATGCAACAGGATCTTTCCAAATCTGTGTTGGAGATATGTTCAATATACACAGGTCAACAGTTTGCCGCATCATAGGAAAAGTGACTCATCTACTAGCCAGTCTAAGGCCAGATTTCATTTCGATGCCAACAAATCGAAATGAAATAATGGGCATTCAAAATCAGTTTTATTTATTGGCACGATTTCCAAATGTTATTGGGGCAGTTGATTGCACACACATCCGAATACAATCACCGGGTGGGGAACAAGCAGAAGTTTATCGGAACCGAAAAGGTTGGTTTTCTATAAACACCCAATGTGTTTGTGATGCAAAATTGAAGTTCCTTGATATAGTAGCCAGATGGCCTGGAAGTGCCCACGATGCAAACATATTTGACGATTCTCTCATAAGAGCCAAATTCGAAAACAATGAGTACCCTAGATGCTACCTACTCGGTGATGGTGGATATGCGTATAAAAATTACATGCTGACGCCCTTATTAAATCCTCGAACACCAGCCGAAATAGCATACAACAAGTCCCAAATTAAAACAAGGAACACAATTGAAAGAGCTTTTGGAGTTTGGAAACGACGATTTCCTTGTTTATCAATGGGTATGCGAGTGAAAGTAACATCAGTGTTGGCCATTATTGTAGCAACTGCAGTACTTCATAACATTGCAATTGAGTTGGGAGAAGAAGTGCCTCCAAGTGACCCGGAAGTAGTTTTGCCGGTGTTTGAAGAAGTTATCATGCCAATTTTTGATGAAGTTGAACCATCAGAAAATAGTGTCAACAGTTCTTCAACACGCACGGTTTTGATTGACACCGTTTTCAGCCGGTAAGCTCAAACAATAAGTAAAAATAAAAAAATACACAAATAAGCTACTATAACCCTCTTTTTATAGGCACTAATGCAAGAAATTCGAGGATATTCACCTCTTGCGGGGAAGTTATAATACAAAAGTTCATCATGATCATCACAAATGTAGTTCATAATTGTTTAAGTTTTTATACTTGTTTTTTTTTAAAATCAAAATTAAAGAAACAAAATTAAGTAATAATAAGTATTCCTGCGTATTTTGATTAGCAGCAAACAGGTTATAAAACCGTGGTATTAGTAAGAAGTGTGAAAAGTTTGGCCTTCTACTTTGACCAATAAATGTCCCTAAGCTAAAAGGAAAGATTATTACTGCAGTTTTTCATTCAACGCTCTAACGCTTTCACACAGCCTTCCGAACACGTCCACTCGAATATGATATAAGTGTATTAACATACCTACCCAATTGATTGCAATCAGTAGCGTTAACTCATTAAGAGTCAGGAAGTGCAAAAATTTTGTCTCTGAGTCAAACCGTTCGGACATGGCACTAAAATATGTTCATGACATTACCCATTTTTTCGTTTATTTTTCATTTTTTTATGAAAATTTAGGTAATGTCTTAAACATATTTTGGTGCCATGTCCAAACGGTTTGACTCAGAGACAAAATTTTTGTACTTCCTGACTCTAAATGAGCTAACGCTACTGATTGCATCATTACATTTTGGTTTCAGAAAAAAATACAAAAAAAAACTGTATACCTAAGATAATTTATAAGCAGAACTCAGACGTTTTGATGTGATATTTGCTTTTGCAGTAACTTTTTTTGTTAATATTGTCTGGATTCAAAATGTAATGATGCAAATAGTAGCGTTAACTCATCAAGAGTCAGGAAGTGCAAACATTTTGTCTCTGAGTCAAACCGTTTGGACATGGCACCAAAATATGTTTAAGACATTACCTAAATTTTCATAAAAAAATGAAAAATAAACGAAAAAATGGGTAATGTCATGAACATATTTTAGTGCCATGTCCGAACGGTTTGACTCAGAGACAAAATTTTTGTACTTCCTGACTCTAAATGAGCTAACGCTACTGATTGCATCATTACATTTTGGTTTCAGACAAAAATACAAAAAAACTGTATACCTAAGATAATTTATAAGCAGTACTCAGATGTGTTGATGTGATAAGAGGTCCGATAGAAAACGAGTTCCAGAATTTTTAATCTTGATTTATACCAAGGATGTGTCTCAAATCATATGCATTTTATTATCGTCCTTAACTTTCTTATATACTTGAGAATAAGGTGACGGATTCGTTCCTGTGAAGATTTTATTTAATTCAAAACAGGACAAAATTTAGTTTAACAGTTTTTATTAAAAAAAATGCGATCTTTCATACATTTTATTATAGGTAATATAACTTCTACTATACTTTCTTAAATTAAAAAAAATCAACCAAGTAGAAAATGAAAAGTAAATTAAAAGTAATAGTAAATAGTAAAAGTTTTATACAAAGCAAAAAAATTATCCAAGCAGCAATGCATCGCGTTGTGTTTTTTTTATTTCCAACTCAATTTGTTTGATTTGGAGCTCTACATCTAGTAATTTGATTTCTTTTTCTAATTTTTTTTGCTTTAGAGCTAATATATTCTCATTTCCTTGAGATATATTGTTTATTTTTGTTTTCTTATTAGTGCGAGCACGTTGAATAAAATTTTTTTTTTATACTTTTTGGAGGCGATATTTGTAGAATTTCGGCATCTGGTGGAGTTATGTCGAGGAAGTCTGTTGGGTACTCTGGGCTTTGTGGAGCTGGCGTTTTTGCTCTTGGTGTTGCAGTTGCTGTCGGTGTTTTTGCGATTGGCTCTGGCGTTGATGGCAATTCAAAAGTTTCTATATTTGACTCGTCAAACTCCTCCGTATTATTTTCAGGCTTGCTAAAATCGGAGCTGGAATCGTACCTATTTGGAATAGGAACGAACTGAAGGCCACCAATCGCAGCAATCTTCTCCTGCAGACAACTCAGCTTATACGATGATGGCCCGCCACCTGTCTTGTACATATCCACCTTAAAATAAATAAACTAGTAGAGCGCACATAGGTGTACATTATTTATATTTGAAACTTACCTTGTTGCTTGACAATTGTTTTTTTGTGGTGCATTTTAGACTTTCATACAATTGTCTGAGTTGCTGTGGAGTTCTTTCACCAGTTCTGGCAACCGAGCTGTTAAAGCGTGAAGCAATTTTTGTCCAGGCTTCATTTTTTTCGGCCAGAGTAACTCCATCAGTTGCTTTATTTTCAATTATGTTTTTAAATTTAACAGCAATGTCAATCAAAGCGCTCTTTTCTTCCTCGACATAATTCCTTCCCCTTTCTCTTTTTTTCTTCAAATCTTTTTCCATCTTTTCTAATTTCGTTTATAATAAATAATTTCGTTTAATAAACAAATTCGCGTACAATGTTTGTTGTTCTTGAAATTAAGCGCAACACAAATAAAGTAACGGTACGAGTAATTGACGTCTCATCGTTTTGCTTTCTCACTTGCACTCGTATAAATTTTTCGTTCAGTTTACCAAAGTACAGCGGCTGGTTAGCAAACAGCATTTTAACTAAAAAAAGCTGTCAGAGCAGTGGGGCACACCAATTATTTTTACCAAGCCGATAAATTTTAAAACCCTTTTAGCTAAAACCACTTTTAGTGCATTTTGGTGAAACTGGGCATTAGTTTGTTTAATTTAGTTATTTTAAGTTATAGCATTGTATATACATTTCAATAGTATTGTCATGCTGAATTATTACTGGCCGTCTTAAGAAACTTGTGAATAACTAACACATTTTTGGGTTCGTGCATTTACTAGGTGTCTATTCTGTTACCCTAACAATAGTCGTAAACATACATGATTTTTGTTTTGTTCACGACTTTTGTCAAGGAAATATGGATTTTAGAGCCAATAAAATACATGAAATATTGTTAATTTGTTTTGTTGACGACTATTGTTAGGGTAACAGAATAGACACTTAGTAAATGTAAGAACCTCCAATGTGAGGTTCACAACTTTCTTTAGATGGCGCTGCTATAGTTTAAGTAAATACTACCTGCGGAGGAACTTAAATCAAGCATCGACATATGAAAGAAAATTTACCAACACAAAAAATAAGTTCCACTGGCTCATCACTCAGTGAAGGTGTTTGTTTTTGGTAAGCAAATTGCTAATAAACGAAAACACATGAACATAACTGCTAAAGTAATGAAAGTAATTAGTTATTACATAAAATACTATTGTACAAAACTCCAGCCTTATTGTGAAGTTCACCCGGAATACATTTCGCCTGGCGAAAATCTGTTCCCCCGGAATTTTAAAAGCTATTGGGAATTCCGCCCGAACGATTTTTCACTTCGAATCAACAGTGACATTTCGGATAAGCGAGGCGTGTGTATGCACTTCTTAAAAGTAGCATTAATTTACTCCGGAACAAATTGTGATAGTTTGGTTTTTCATTTCTAACAAAAAAACATCACTAATCTTGATTTTGAAATATTTTCGGTTTGAATTTTACATTTTTATAATTAAATAGCTACTAAGTACAAGTTTCTAAAATTTTTTCTATTATTTTTTGTTGTAATAAATGCATTCTCTGAGAGAATATTTTTTACTCCTTCATGTTCAAGAATTTACTTGAAAAAATAAATGAACACACCTAGTTTCTGATTTGACAGATCTAAAGAAGAGCGATAATTGTGTTGTGTTGTTTTTTAAAAGGGATTGCAAAATTAAATTGTTTAAACAATCTTTTGGGTGTGTATTTGTTGTGAATATTGCAACTTGTGAATAAAGTAAATCATAGTTAATTGTTAAAAGTTAAATAATCACATCCTTGTATGTAGAACCCTACAATAAACCACAAAAAGAGCTACTTCGTAGATCCATTAAATGAAAAAAGTAAGCTCTTCCGATCAATCCTGACAAAATCAAAGGAATACCTACGATATTTAAATATAAATACATATGTGTTTAGTAGCAAATTATATTTATTTAAAAGAAATATTGTCAAAACGAAGAGTTCTAGAAGGTAACAGTAGTTCGGAGACAATTTTGAGGGATGATTTGGTGTTAAATGTTTTGAAACATTTCATGTGTTTGTGAAAATATTTCAATACATTTAAGTTTTACAGATTTAAACAATAATACAAATTAGCTTTTTGTCATACTTGAGCTGACGAAAAATAAACAAATGTCTTGCAATTCACAACTTTTTCACTCGTTCGCCTTCAAAATATAAGTGAACATTTTACCTGTCGATCGCATCGCATTTCGCCCGGAATAATTGATGACAATTAGGGGAATTTTTCGAACTTAAAATTGTTCGAATTAAAATTGTCGAAGAGTTCAAAGACTTGGGTGTTATATTCGATTCAAAACTCAAATTTAATTTACATATTAATTATATTGTATCCAAAGCAAACTCCTTACTTGGATTTATAAAGAGAAACTCATTTGAGTTTAAGGATCCATACACGATTAAATCTTTATATTGCAGTATTGTGCGTCCCATTCTTGAATATAATTCTGTTGTCTGGAGCTCTACGACTGAGTTTAATAAAAAGAGAATTGAAAATGTTCAAAAAAAATTTCTCAGATTCGCCCTTCGAAATACTTTTGCAAATAATATAGATATGTATCATATATCGTATCATTCGAAATGCCTTTTACTTGGAATACAAACTCTCGAGACTAGAAGAAAAATGTATAGCATCATGTTTATTCGCGATATTTTGACTTCAACTATTGACTGTGAGAGTTTGCTTAGTTGCCTACATCTGTATGCTCCATCAATTTCATTAAGAGCCAGACCCCTCTTGTTTATTGATTCCCATCATACGTTATACGGTCAACGTGAACCAGTTTCTGCAAGTTGTATTTTATTTAACTTGTATTATGTAAATTTGGATATATATTTGTCTAGAAATTCATTTAAAAATAGATTATTAAGTATTCTTAATTGATTTTGTTAAATTTTATATGAACATATCAAATTATTAAATGTTAATTTTATCTATAAATATATTGAATATTGATATATTAAGTCTGAAATCTGTTAAATGTTAATTTGTAGATTGAAATTTTAAATAAACTAAACTAAACTAAACTAAACTAAACGTATATTTTTGTTTTACAATTAAATGTTTATTTACTAAACTGATTTATAATATATTAATGGATTTTAATTTATGAACACGAGGAATTCTACCAAAACGTATCTGCACTGCGTCGCGACAAAAAAGAGAAGAATGTAAAAAACACAAAAGAATTTAACAGGTAAGCAGATGTATCTAGAAGTTTGTATTTTGACAACTTAAATTAGAAACTGTGCAGTTTTGCCAGAAACAGCAGTTAATTTTGATTGAGTTCTTCGTTTACATTTTACATTAGTTAAGATTGGTCTCTTAAAAGGAGTTAACTCTCGGAAAAAATTAAAATTTTAAATTTAACCTTTCCGGTTCGGATTTCCGATAAATTTAATTTGTTTTGGTGCTTCTCTCTGATAAGCATATTTTTCTCCACATCATTAGCAACGCGATCTGTTTGCCATCATTTCGAAGACTATAAATGAGTTAAAAGTGGACATAGCCGTTTTATTGTTTGCTGCGTAAGCATTTCACGCCGAAACCCCTGATGTGTCTACAGAATCTCCGAGAAATGCTAAGCTTCCGGTTAAAATTTAAAATTTATTTAAAATTTACATTTATTTATACAAAAACAAATACATTTTTTTAAATTTTAAAATATTTTATTTTCCAAAAAAATCTTTTGAAAACAAATGTGTGGAATAAAAAAAAGATTTTTATGACAGACGTCACCGTCGGTAAAAATTGAATTACATGAAATTTTTTCCAGAAATTTAGATCTATCTTTTTTCAAAAAAAAAACTTTCAAAAATTAAATTTTTTTTCTTTCTGTACTATTCAAATCTAGCTGTAGTTTTAGAAAATTAAATTTGGTCAAAATCGGTGCAGCCGTACAAACGATAGTCAGAATAATAAATAACCGGTATCTGCCATATAACGGCAGGTACCGGTAATAAGTTGATTCTGAAAAAAAAAATTACATGACGGACATCAACATTGGCATGAAATCACTCATATAAAATTTTATCGAAATTGATCGTATTTTTTTCGAGAAAATTAGAACTATGTGTTTGGATTTACAACATATTTAAGAAAATTGTTCTTTACTTAAACATATTATTAAACGTATATTTTAAACAAGTTCAATGTATGAAATATTTTAAATTCCAAATGCAAAAAATATCTCTGAGTTCGTTACAAAAGTGAGAACAGTTTTATTTAAATTTTGTTTAACTTAGAGCCAAGTCTCCTCAGCTAATCTCGTTAATTTTTTAACACTAGCCCAGAACCAAGAAACGGAGGAATCAGAGGAAATGGAGGAATTGTAATTATTCCTCGGAGGAATTGTAATTTCACCTCATGCTAAATTTCTTCGAACCATTAAAATAAGGACTTATTTTCCATTGCTAAAACTGAATAAAAAAAATTAGATAAAAAGACAATGTTCCCGGATTATATATTTTATTGTATGTTAATTATTTATGTTATTGTTTCTTTATTTAGACAAACTGTTTCAACGATTTGAATTTGAAAGAAATCTAAGCAGTATTCTTTTCGGATTTAAGAGAATATTGCAGGCAGAGTCTATCAAATTCAGACGACTTCTTTTCTAGATCAGTGATGCAATCACTTTTGGGATAAAATTGCTTCAATTGTTCCAAGTAGCAAGCCACAACCTTAAATAAAATTAAATATAAAATTTTGTTAATTTTTTTTAAGTTCTAAACTTACTTCGGTACTTTTCCCACTTAAATGTGACAGTACCATCATGTTGACTAATGCATCGTAGTCATTGTGCTTCTTGGTGAGAGCTTCACGCAAGACAGATTCAGCTTCTTCGTAGTGTTCCTGTCCTAAGTGACATATTGCTTGCCCGTTCAGTAGCATTGGTGTGGGTTGATTTTTTTCGCAAAATTCTTGGAAAATATGGAATGCATCTTGCATTTGTTCTGTGCCGCTAGAAATCGAAATCCATGCTTGTGCTAGTTGTGTCAAAGTAGCATCGTCACTGATTTCTTGCATTTTGGTGAGTAATTGCTTAGCCAAATCGATGCGATTGAGTGCCAGCAAACATTGTACTGAAAGTGCCATCGATTCAAGTTTATCAGATCCATTGAGAATTCTAAAGAAAAACGAAAAAAAAACCAAAGTTGTGTAGTTATAATTATCGATAGAAGTGAACATAAATCTATTCCTAGCACTTTTTTTTAAGTTATTTATTTTTAGTTTGTTTAATTTAGTTATTTTAAGTTATAGCATTGTATATACATTTCAATAGTATTGTCATGCTGAATTATTACTGGCCGTCTTAAGAAACTTGTGAATAACTAACACATTTTTAGGTTCGTGCATTTACTAGGTGTCTATTCTGTTACCCTAACAATAGTCGTAAACATACATGATTTTTGTTTTGTTCACGACTTTTGTCAAGGAAATATGGATTTTAGAGCCAATAAAATACATGAAATATTGTTAATTTGTTTTGTTGACGACTATTGTTAGGGTAACAGAATAGACACTTAGTAAATGTAAGAACCTCCAATGTGAGGTTCACAACTTTCTTTAGATGGCGCTGCTATAGTTTAAGTAAATACTACCTGCGGAGGAACTTAAATCAAGCATCGACATATGAAAGAAAATTTACCAACACAAAAAATAAGTTCCACTGGCTCATCACTCAGTGAAGGTGTTTGTTTTTGGTAAGCAAATTGCTAATAAACGAAAACACATGAACATAACTGCTAAAGTAATGAAAGTAATTAGTTATTACATAAAATACTATTGTACAAAACTCCAGCCTTATTGTGAAGTTCACCCGGAATACATTTCGCCTGGCGAAAATCTGTTCCCCCGGAATTTTAAAAGCTATTGGGAATTCCGCCCGAACGATTTTTCACTTCGAATCAACAGTGACATTTCGGATAAGCGAGGCGTGTGTATGCACTTCTTAAAAGTAGCATTAATTTACTCCGGAACAAATTGTGATAGTTTGGTTTTTCATTTCTAACAAAAAAACATCACTAATCTTGATTTTGGAATATTTTCGGTTTGAATTTTACATTTTTATAATTAAATAGCTACTAAGTACAAGTTTCTAAAATTTTTTCTATTATTTTTTGTTGTAATAAATGCATTCTCTGAGAGAATATTTTTTACTCCTTCATGTTCAAGAATTTACTTGAAAAAATAAATGAACACACCTAGTTTCTGATTTGACAGATCTAAAGAAGAGCGATAATTGTGTTGTGTTGTTTTTTAAAAGGGATTGCAAAATTAAATTGTTTAAACAATCTTTTGGGTGTGTATTTGTTGTGAATATTGCAACTTGTGAATAAAGTAAATCATAGTTAATTGTTAAAAGTTAAATAATCACATCCTTGTATGTAGAACCCTACAATAAACCACAAAAAGAGCTACTTCGTAGATCCATTAAATGAAAAAAGTAAGCTCTTCCGATCAATCCTGACAAAATCAAAGGAATACCTACGATATTTAAATATAAATACATATGTGTTTAGTAGCAAATTATATTTATTTAAAAGAAATATTGTCAAAACGAAGAGTTCTAGAAGGTAACAGTAGTTCGGAGACAATTTTGAGGGATGATTTGGTGTTAAATGTTTTGAAACATTTCATGTGTTTGTGAAAATATTTCAATACATTTAAGTTTTACAGATTTAAACAATAATACAAATTAGCTTTTTGTCATACTTGAGCTGACGAAAAATAAACAAATGTCTTGCAATTCACAACTTTTTCACTCGTTCGCCTTCAAAATATAAGTGAACATTTTACCTGTCGATCGCATCGCATTTCGCCCGGAATAATTGATGACAATTAGGGGAATTTTTCGAACTTAAAATTGTTCGAATTAAAATTGTCGAAGAGTTCAAAGACTTGGGTGTTATATTCGATTCAAAACTCAAATTTAATTTACATATTAATTATATTGTATCCAAAGCAAACTCCTTACTTGGATTTATAAAGAGAAACTCATTTGAGTTTAAGGATCCATACACGATTAAATCTTTATATTGCAGTATTGTGCGTCCCATTCTTGAATATAATTCTGTTGTCTGGAGCTCTACGACTGAGTTTAATAAAAAGAGAATTGAAAATGTTCAAAAAAAATTTCTCAGATTCGCCCTTCGAAATACTTTTGCAAATAATATAGATATGTATCATATATCGTATCATTCGAAATGCCTTTTACTTGGAATACAAACTCTCGAGACTAGAAGAAAAATGTATAGCATCATGTTTATTCGCGATATTTTGACTTCAACTATTGACTGTGAGAGTTTGCTTAGTTGCCTACATCTGTATGCTCCATCAATTTCATTAAGAGCCAGACCCCTCTTGTTTATTGATTCCCATCATACGTTATACGGTCAACGTGAACCAGTTTCTGCAAGTTGTATTTTATTTAACTTGTATTATGTAAATTTGGATATATATTTGTCTAGAAATTCATTTAAAAATAGATTATTAAGTATTCTTAATTGATTTTGTTAAATTTTATATGAACATATCAAATTATTAAATGTTAATTTTATCTATAAATATATTGAATATTGATATATTAAGTCTGAAATCTGTTAAATGTTAATTTGTAGATTGAAATTTTAAATAAACTAAACTAAACTAAACTAAACGTATATTTTTGTTTTACAATTAAATGTTTATTTACTAAACTGATTTATAATATATTAATGGATTTTAATTTATGAACACGAGGAATTCTACCAAAACGTATCTGCACTGCGTCGCGACAAAAAAGAGAAGAATGTAAAAAACACAAAAGAATTTAACAGGTAAGCAGATGTATCTAGAAGTTTGTATTTTGACAACTTAAATTAGAAACTGTGCAGTTTTGCCAGAAACAGCAGTTAATTTTGATTGAGTTCTTCGTTTACATTTTACATTAGTTAAGATTGGTCTCTTAAAAGGAGTTAACTCTCGGAAAAAATTAAAATTTTAAATTTAACCTTTCCGGTTCGGATTTCCGATAAATTTAATTTGTTTTGGTGCTTCTCTCTGATAAGCATATTTTTCTCCACATCATTAGCAACGCGATCTGTTTGCCATCATTTCGAAGACTATAAATGAGTTAAAAGTGGACATAGCCGTTTTATTGTTTGCTGCGTAAGCATTTCACGCCGAAACCCCTGATGTGTCTACAGAATCTCCGAGAAATGCTAAGCTTCCGGTTAAAATTTAAAATTTATTTAAAATTTACATTTATTTATACAAAAACAAATACATTTTTTTAAATTTTAAAATATTTTATTTTCCAAAAAAATCTTTTGAAAACAAATGTGTGGAATAAAAAAAAGATTTTTATGACAGACGTCACCGTCGGTAAAAATTGAATTACATGAAATTTTTTCCAGAAATTTAGATCTATCTTTTTTCAAAAAAAAAACTTTCAAAAATTAAATTTTTTTTCTTTCTGTACTATTCAAATCTAGCTGTAGTTTTAGAAAATTAAATTTGGTCAAAATCGGTGCAGCCGTACAAACGATAGTCAGAATAATAAATAACCGGTATCTGCCATATAACGGCAGGTACCGGTAATAAGTTGATTCTGAAAAAAAAAAATTACATGACGGACATCAACATTGGCATGAAATCACTCATATAAAATTTTATCGAAATTGATCGTATTTTTTTCGAGAAAATTAGAACTATGTGTTTGGATTTACAACATATTTAAGAAAATTGTTCTTTACTTAAACATATTATTAAACGTATATTTTAAACAAGTTCAATGTATGAAATATTTTAAATTCCAAATGCAAAAAATATCTCTGAGTTCGTTACAAAAGTGAGAACAGTTTTATTTAAATTTTGTTTAACTTAGAGCCAAGTCTCCTCAGCTAATCTCGTTAATTTTTTAACACTAGCCCAGAACCAAGAAACGGAGGAATCAGAGGAAATGGAGGAATTGTAATTATTCCTCGGAGGAATTGTAATTTCACCTCATGCTAAATTTCTTCGAACCATTAAAATAAGGACTTATTTTCCATTGCTAAAACTGAATAAAAAAAATTATATAAAAAGACAATGTTCCCGGATTATATATTTTATTGTATGTTAATTATTTATGTTATTGTTTCTTTATTTAGACAAACTGTTTCAACGATTTGAATTTGAAAGAAATCTAAGCAGTATTCTTTTCGGATTTAAGAGAATATTGCAGGCAGAGTCTATCAAATTCAGACGACTTCTTTTCTAGATCAGTGATGCAATCACTTTTGGGATAAAATTGCTTCAATTGTTCCAAGTAGCGAGCCACAACCTTAAATAAAATTAAATATAAAATTTTGTTAATTTTTTTTAAGTTCTAAACTTACTTCGGTACTTTTCCCACTTAAATGTGACAGTACCATCATGTTGACTAATGCATCGTAGTCATTGTGCTTCTTGGTGAGAGCTTCACGCAAGACAGATTCAGCTTCTTCGTAGTGTTCCTGTCCTAAGTGACATATTGCTTGCCCGTTCAGTAGCATTGGTGTGGGTTGATTTTTTTCGCAAAATTCTTGGAAAATATGGAATGCATCTTGCATTTGTTCTGTGCCGCTAGAAATCGAAATCCATGCTTGTGCTAGTTGTGTCAAAGTAGCATCGTCACTGATTTCTTGCATTTTGGTGAGTAATTGCTTAGCCAAATCGATGCGATTGAGTGCCAGCAAACATTGTACTGAAAGTGCCATCGATTCAAGTTTATCAGATCCATTGAGAATTCTAAAGAAAAACGAAAAAAAAACCAAAGTTGTGTAGTTATAATTATCGATAGAAGTGAACATAAATCTATTCCTAGCACTTTTTTTTAAGTTATTTATTTTTAGTTTGTTTAATTTAGTTATTTTAAGTTATAGCATTGTATATACATTTCAATAGTATTGTCATGCTGAATTATTACTGGCCGTCTTAAGAAACTTGTGAATAACTAACACATTTTTAGGTTCGTGCATTTACTAGGTGTCTATTCTGTTACCCTAACAATAGTCGTAAACATACATGATTTTTGTTTTGTTCACGACTTTTGTCAAGGAAATATGGATTTTAGAGCCAATAAAATACATGAAATATTGTTAATTTGTTTTGTTGACGACTATTGTTAGGGTAACAGAATAGACACTTAGTAAATGTAAGAACCTCCAATGTGAGGTTCACAACTTTCTTTAGATGGCGCTGCTATAGTTTAAGTAAATACTACCTGCGGAGGAACTTAAATCAAGCATCGACATATGAAAGAAAATTTACCAACACAAAAAATAAGTTCCACTGGCTCATCACTCAGTGAAGGTGTTTGTTTTTGGTAAGCAAATTGCTAATAAACGAAAACACATGAACATAACTGCTAAAGTAATGAAAGTAATTAGTTATTACATAAAATACTATTGTACAAAACTCCAGCCTTATTGTGAAGTTCACCCGGAATACATTTCGCCTGGCGAAAATCTGTTCCCCCGGAATTTTAAAAGCTATTGGGAATTCCGCCCGAACGATTTTTCACTTCGAATCAACAGTGACATTTCGGATAAGCGAGGCGTGTGTATGCACTTCTTAAAAGTAGCATTAATTTACTCCGGAACAAATTGTGATAGTTTGGTTTTTCATTTCTAACAAAAAAACATCACTAATCTTGATTTTGAAATATTTTCGGTTTGAATTTTACATTTTTATAATTAAATAGCTACTAAGTACAAGTTTCTAAAATTTTTTCTATTATTTTTTGTTGTAATAAATGCATTCTCTGAGAGAATATTTTTTACTCCTTCATGTTCAAGAATTTACTTGAAAAAATAAATGAACACACCTAGTTTCTGATTTGACAGATCTAAAGAAGAGCGATAATTGTGTTGTGTTGTTTTTTAAAAGGGATTGCAAAATTAAATTGTTTAAACAATCTTTTGGGTGTGTATTTGTTGTGAATATTGCAACTTGTGAATAAAGTAAATCATAGTTAATTGTTAAAAGTTAAATAATCACATCCTTGTATGTAGAACCCTACAATAAACCACAAAAAGAGCTACTTCGTAGATCCATTAAATGAAAAAAGTAAGCTCTTCCGATCAATCCTGACAAAATCAAAGGAATACCTACGATATTTAAATATAAATACATATGTGTTTAGTAGCAAATTATATTTATTTAAAAGAAATATTGTCAAAACGAAGAGTTCTAGAAGGTAACAGTAGTTCGGAGACAATTTTGAGGGATGATTTGGTGTTAAATGTTTTGAAACATTTCATGTGTTTGTGAAAATATTTCAATACATTTAAGTTTTACAGATTTAAACAATAATACAAATTAGCTTTTTGTCATACTTGAGCTGACGAAAAATAAACAAATGTCTTGCAATTCACAACTTTTTCACTCGTTCGCCTTCAAAATATAAGTGAACATTTTACCTGTCGATCGCATCGCATTTCGCCCGGAATAATTGATGACAATTAGGGGAATTTTTCGAACATTAATTGATTTCGCCCGGAAATTCACAATTCACAGTATGATCTGAAGAAATTTGAAACTTGGTGCAAGCAAAATGACCTTCTTCTAAACTTTACAAAGTGCTCAGTAGTGACATTTTGTCGTTTATCGAGTCAAATAATATTTGACTACAGTTTAGGAGAAACATTTTGTCGTTTATCGAGTCAAATAATATTTGACTACAGTTTAGGAGAAACAAAAATTTCAAGGGTGAGAGAAATGAAAGATCTAGGCGTAGTTTTTAATGAAAAATTGATATTTGAATCTCATGTCTCTTATATAGTCTCAAAAGCTAATTCGATGTTAGTATTTATCAAAAGAAACTCGTCAGATTTTAAAGATCCGTACACTCTTAAGTTTTTGTTTTGTTCAATTGTTCGACCATTGCTGGAATATTGTTCGGTTATTTGGAGTCCTGATACGAAAAAATTAAAAGAACGGATTAAAAAAGTCCAACAAAATTTTCTAAGATTTGCTTTAAGGCAGTTTTCTTTTAATGGTAATACTGACCAAAATTACAAAAGTAGGTACTTGATGCTAGGAATACAAACTCTTGAATCAAGGCGTAGGATGTATAGTGTTTTATTCATTCGGGATATTCTTTGTAATGACATAAACTGTGGGACTTTACTTTCTTTAATAAACATTTACGCTCCAAGTAGGCCATTGAGGATAAGACAATTTATTTTTGAAATATCCCATTCTACTAATTATGGACAGCGTGAGCCAATTTCCAATTGTTGTAAATATTTTAATTTGTATTACAATGAACTTGATCTATGTATGACAAGGTATCAATTCATGTTTTATAATTTACTTATCCGAGCGAGATGCTCATGCTTGTCATAATTATTTCTGTGATGTTCTGCATGCAAACGTTCATATAAGGCTAGTCATACGAATCGGATCGAGCATAGTCAATAAAGTTGTGTTGGATTGACAAAATACGGTTCTTTTAATAGAAACAAGTCCATATTTATAAGGCGTACTCAAGAGGACACCAAGAGAGAGTAACGTATGGGTCGTAAAATGTTTCGCCTACCGTTTTATAGTTTATTGGATTTACAATAATTTCTTATTAGTGGTACTGAAGTCAACCACCAACCTATAATCTAAATGTTTGCCTTTCATGTAGTTTTGAATACATTCATTATGTCTTTCTATCTGAATACAATAAACTATCTTCTTGTAGAAACCTTCATGGTAAAACCACGCGTTTTTCTCTCTGCTCTTATAGGTTATGGGCCCCTCCAAAAGTTTTTAATTTTTTCGATAAAATTTTTTTCAATTTAATTTATTAAAAAAGTTCTTTTGAGAACTAAAATGGCGAAAATAGAAACTGGACTTTCCTTTGAAAAGCTGCTCGGACGGCAGAACTACTCGAACTGGCGAACTGCAGTACAGGCGTATCTCGATCTGGACAATCTTTGGTGCGGAGTCATTGAGTACGACACAGATGAGAACGGTCAGCCTGAAATTCCAGTTGTTACGAATTTATAAATTAAAATACTTTATTTCAACAAAAAAATAAAAATCAACCGCACATGTTGAAAAATAAATCAATTTTATGATTGGTTTATTTACAATTGAAATTTAATTGTCAGTTTGACATTGTATGTCAAAAGCCAAATCCCTATAGGGAAATTTATAAAAAGTAGGTCACGGTAGTGTGGGGGTGTCTATTATGGTTCTAAGATGAGATATTATATTATGAATGTATACACTTAATGTTGTTAGGATTGTTACAACTCGAAAAGAGATGTAACTGGAAAAGGTTGCAAGGAGGATGAATAACTTACTGTGGCTTTAAAAACTGCTATATTCAGTTGGCAGTAGTTTCATCTAGACTTTAGTAGAATTGCTCTAAAGTACCAAAGTGTTTATTTAAACATATATTTTTATTTAATTGAATTAAACAAGTTATTTTGGAATTACCGACAAGTAATTTAAATATAGTGAGTGCCTGTGAAAAGTTCCTATACAGGAGAATTAAAAAAAAAAAAAAAAACATATTTCCACCATCTGGTTACAAGGTAACTTATTTAATTTTTTTTACCAGTGTGCCATTTAGGCTTATAGTTCTTTTTTTTTGTGATTGAATTTTTTGCAAAGGCAGTTAATCCGCTGGATAACTGACTCGATTTTCCATCGACTAAATATAGTCAAAACTTTAAATTTTCGATTTAATCGACATATGAAAAAGCTGTAAAAGGATCCTACCCAGCAAATAAACGAGACTTAATATTTCTGCTTTGTGAATGTCCCGGACATACAAAACCGTAACAAAGCCAATCAAAAATTCACCGTCAAATTGGTGCATTGGTTAGACGCCCGGCCCACGAACAAAGGGTCCTTGGTTCAAGTGCCGTATTCAAAAATTTTTTTTTTACTTTTTGTAATTTTTTTTATTTTAAATTAATTATAATAATTCATTTTCTTTTTGAATTTTTAAACAAAGAAAAGTCTGTTGAAGTAGCATATATAAACGCGCGCGATTAAATTACTTTAATTTTAATTCGAAATTTCAATTAATATTTAATATAGTGATTTAAACAAAATACTCTAACGATAATAAGACAAGGTACTCCGCTGGAGCGATTGGATGCTGTGGCCACATAATCTGCAATTGCTGCGTAAGTACGGTGAGTTTTTTATGATCCTTGTCACTTTTTAAATCATTTATTTATTAATTTAAAATTTCGTGGGAAAGGGTTATATACAGAGGGGACTTTAAAAAAATAATTTTATTAATTTTGCGAAATAAAAGAGGATTGGAAATCCCATTTTCTCTATATACTCGCTTAGCTTGATATAGAAGCTACAATAGATTTTTTTTTATTCTGTAACGTAAAATAAGTACTTTTTAGAAAGAGATAAAATAAATTATCAATTTTGTTATCAGATTATAGAATAATTTTGATTTTATTATCATGAATAAAAGTTGCACAAATTCTTGAAGTCAAATGTAAAGTAAAAATGTGTTTCAATTAAGAATTTTTATAGAGGGATGAGGGGATGCTAAAGTGAAATGTAATGAAGATGGAAAAATGAAGATGCCAAGTAAAGGGGCATCGAAGCGGATAAGATGCCATGGTTGGGAGGGTAGAGGCGATTTTCCGCAGACGTTAACACCATTCGTCAAAAGACTGGTATAAATTTTTGTGACGGCTCTTATGGTCAAAGAACCCTTTTTGCTTGCCTGAGCTAGCTATATGGGACTATACCAGCACTGACCAAACGCCAACAAAAGAACTCGTTACACAGTTCCAGAAGATAAGGATAGACGGGCAAGAAGCAAAATAACTTTGGCAATCGATTCCGTGTGCTACATCCATATCCAAAGTGCCAAGACAGCAAAAGAAATGTGGCAAAGGTTAGCAGATGCCTATGAAGACAATGGTCTCATAGGCAGTAGACCTACGCGTCGTGTAGGTCTACTGCGCAAACTAATAACCACTTCACTGTCGAACTGCGGTAACATGGAGCGCTACGTCAAGGAAATCATTCCCACATCTCAGTCACTTAATGGCATTGGTTTTCCACTCAATGAGGAATGGGTTGGAACGCTTTTATTAGCTGGCTTATCTGATGACTACCGACCGATGATTATGGCGCTGGAAAATTCCGGTACAAAAATCACCGGAGATGTCATAAAGACAAAGCTTTTGCAAGAGATGCGACCAGGTGAAGACGATTCTGCATTTTTTGCAGGCAAATATAATAAGCGTCACACAAGCAACTCGGAGCAGCGAAAAGGTCCAAAATGTCGCATATGTCATAATTTCGGCCACATTGCCAAGAACTGCCAAATAAAATCAGTGCATTCGAACGGCAATGATAGGAAATTGCATCATGCATTCGGTGCTGCGCTCTCCACAGTTGGTTTTGGAATCAGCAACGATTGGTATTTTGATTCAGGCGCAACATCCCACATGGCTTACAGTCAGGATTTACTGAAAAATCCGAAAGAAGCAACTGGTACAGTCATTGCAGCAAATAGAGGAGTAATGCAAGTCACATCCACTGGAAATCTCACGTTGAAAGCTGGAAAAAGCGCAGACGATGTAATTGAGATCAATGATGTTCAGTGCATTCCAGATCTTATTGCCAATTTACTATCTGTTAGTCGCATAGTGAAACAAGATCATACAGTTGTTTTTCGAAACAAGGGCGTTCAAGTGCTTGATCGAAACCAAAAGGTAATTGCGACCGGATCACTTAATAATGATTTATTTAGGTTAGATACCGAATCCCCGAGCAAAGTACTTACTTGTGGAGCAACTGCTGCTCGCAACCTTTGGCATAGGCGAATGGGGCATCTCATGCGAAACAACAGTCTCAACCAATTAAAATGAGGTTTGGCAACAGGCATCAATTTTACAAACCAATCCGAAGGAGAATGCAAAATGTGTCCCACTGGAAAACAAATAAGGCTTCCTTTCAGTAAGCAAGGTAAGAGAGCTACTAATCTTTTAGAACTCGTACATTCCGACATTTGCGGGCCGATGGAGCATTAGTCTCTCGGAGGTAGCCTATATTTTCTATCTTTCGTTGATGACTACTCGCGAAAAAAATTTGTTTTCTTTCTTAAGACGAAGTCAGAACACGAAGTAAGTCAATGCTTCTTAGAGTTCGTAAATTTCGCGGAAAATCAAAGTGGCAAAAGGCTAAAGAAGCTCCGTACAGACAACGGAAAAGAGTACTTAAACTCAAAGATGCGACAAATTATAAAAAAGAAGCGAATTCATCACCAGACGACGAACGTTCATACACGAGAGCAGAATGGGCTCGCCGAAAGAGACAACCGATCCATTGTAGAGAAGGCCAGATGTATGCTAGCCGATGCCAACATGTCAAAGGTGTTTTGGGCGGAAGCCGTTGCGTACTCTATTTATCTATTGAATCGTTCACCGTCGAAAGGTACTGGCATGACACCTGAGGAGTCATGGACTGGAATGAAACCCGATTTGTCACATATAAAAGTTTTTGGAACGACAGTTATGACACACATTCCAAAGATAAGTCGCAAAAAGTGGGACGCAAAGGCACATGAGTGCATTTGATGAAAATACTAAAGGCTATCGTCTGTATGACCCGGTGAAAAATTTAATTTTCAAGAGCCGCAATGTAACATTCATCAATGAAAACGGTAGTGCAGGTGAATCTTCACAAAAATCTCGAATGCCGGAGGTACGTAACAAAAGCAGTACAGCAAGTGAACCACAATTTGTTGAATTGAAACTTTTCAACGACATTGATACGAGTGCCGACGAAGAAAGTGTCAAACCAACAAATTCCCTCAGCAACCAATCTCAAATACATCAGCAACACCGATGTTGAGGCGCAGCGACAGGGAACGCCGCATACCAGGCAAGTACAAAGATTTTATTGTTGAGAACAATTGTAGTTCCCCTTTCTCTTCTCAATCTAGTAGCGATGAGTCGTTTGATGACTGTGAACCTGAGCTAATGAACGAGGAAAGAAGTCAATCTTCGAAGTCCGATGCTAGAGCAGATGTGAACTCAGGATTAACTGGACTTGTCGCGCCTCCATCGTACCCAAATAGTCTTGTTTCGGTAGAGAACCAGCTAGTACTTAACCTCCACGATGCGGGGCGCATCACCCAAGGCAAGTATCCTAAAGTAAACTCAGTTCAAAGTCAAAGTACAGCTAAGCATTTTTCACAGCAAACCTCAGATGATCCAGCGACGCCAGAAGAAGCATTGTCGAGTTCAGATGCAAGTTCATGGAAGCTGGCCATGGAGGAAGAGTTCCAATCACTAATGGCAAACAATACTTGATCTCTTGTAGATATGCCAACTCATCGCAAACCCATAAAACGCAAATGGATATATCGAACCAAACGTGGTGTCACGGGTGACATTGACCGTCACAAAGCGAGACTTGTGATAAAAGGATATTCGCAGCGAAAAGGGGTAGATTATGAGGAAACGTACTCTCCAGTTGTACGTCATAGTTCCCTGCGATATCTCTTTGCACTGGCAGCTCAACTCAACCTGGATATAGAACACTGGGAGAAATATCTGACGACATCTATATGGAACAACCCCCATTATTTGTGGACCAGAACAACAAAAACAAAGTATGTCGTCTACACAAAGCGCTATACGGCCTTAAACAGTCCAGTCGCATTTGGAATATGGAACTGGACCAAGCGTTTAAAAATCTTGGACTGGATCAATCAAGATATGATTCCTGTGTATACCACAAAACTGATTCTGGAAATATCCTTATACTGGCCATATATGTGGATGACATTCTGTTGTTTTCAAACAATATCAATTGGCTAAAGGAAATCAAATACAGTTTGCACCAAAAGTTCCAGATGAAAGAACTAGGACCAGCCACACACATTCTTGGAATGCGTAACACCAAGGGTCAAGATTTCATCGCTCTAGACCAAGAACAATATATAGAATCAATTCTAATTAAATTCGGAATGCACGTTTCTAAACCAGTGAGGACACCGATGAATGCCAGTCAAAAGTTGTCAACTCAAGATGATTATGAGCTTCAAAACGTTCCGTATCAGGAAGCAATAGGATGCCTCATGTATCTATCTCAGTGTACCCGACCGGATATAAGTTTTAGTGTCAACACTCTAAACCGTTTCAATTTTAAACCAGGACCACAGCACTGGTTCGCTGTAAAACATCTATTCCGTTATTTGCGTGGAAGCTCATCGATGAAGCTGAAATTTCATAAAGGTAAAAATCATGACATCATTGGCTTTACAGATGCTGATTGGGGCCAACATTGATGACAGGACCGGTTTTGTTTTCCTAGCTCAACGAGGAGCTATATCCTGGTGCTCTAAGAGGCAACACACTGTTGCATTATCATCATGCGAAGCTGAATATATGTCACTGCCAGCAGCAGTTCAGGAAGCTATTTGGTGGAATGGGTTTAAAACTGAAATCTTGAAGCAGCATCACAACACACTTCAAATTTTGTGCGATAATCAAAGCGCAATAGCAATTTCAAAAAATAATGGGTTTCACCCCCGGACGAAACACATTGACATAAGTCATCACTTCTTGCAAGATACGCTCAGCAAAGGTGAAATCAAAGTCAACTACATCTCTACCGAGGAACAAATAGCAGATATCTTAACAAAGCCTTTGGATAAAGTCAAAGTGGAAACTTTCCGAAAGGCAATGGGAATACAAAGCAACCTTTTAGCTTAAGGAGGAGTATTGGATTTACAATAATTTCTTATTAGTGGTACTGAAGTCAACCACCAACCTATAATCTAAATGTTTGCCTTTCATGTAGTTTTGAATACATTCATTATGTCTTTCTATCTGAATACAATAAACTATCTTCTTGTATAAACTTTCATGGTAAAACCACGCGTTTTTCTCTCTGCTCTTATAAAGTTTCATACATTAAGTACCTAGTCTTTTTTATTATGAAATTACGTTTTTTAGTCTTTGAAACTTATAACAGGGATGATTTTATTTTGTGATATACAGTATTCAAAAGCACTCGCACTTTTTAGATTTATTGACTGTAATTTAGGGTTATGAGATAAACCATACACTGCTAGCCTGCAGAAGAAAGTGATCATTAACAGATTTGTTTGTTTTATAATTTGTTTATCATCTGTAAATATGAGAATCTCAGTAAAACAGGTTCAATATGCTACTTAATTCAATACAAGAACAAATAAAAAGGGCACAAATGCTTGCCCTGCAGTGCTCCTCAATCGGCAACAAAAGAATTTGGGAGGAAGTTTCTGAATTTGACCTCATAAATTCTGTTTAAAGGAACAAATTGATTTACGCAATGAAATAAATAGAAAAACCCGTAAGCTTTCAGTTTGAAAACAATAATGTAAAGTCTGAGTTCAATTGCATTAGCATTTTTCAATGCATTTGAACATTTTCAAAAAAGTAAAAAAGATTTACTCAGGTATTCCCAATCTACCTAAACCTTCAAAGAGTAACTGAAAATTGGGATTTTGAAAGCGAAACAAATAAGAATGAAGAGGGTCGTTCCTGTTTCGGAGTTTTAAAGATCATCGAATCAAAAATATATCCAGAGGTTCATTGTAGTTGTCTATTTTAGTATATCTGAACTGGATCCAACAACCACAGTACTAACACCGTCCAATGATGATGCTAAAAAGAGTACTCGTTTTACTGACTTTTTTTGACTTTTATTATTATTATTAAATAATAACTAAAAATGAAAAATTAACTTTTAAAAAGAAAATAGAGCACTAGCACAGCTGACTTGCAGCGGAAGTAATACCATCTAATGAGAAGTTATGTTTGTGGACATCTTAATGAAGCTTCTTCATAGGATCCACTTTCCAAAAGAACCCACTCAACATGAGGCAGATTAAAATCTCCGAGAACAAATCTGTTTCTGTTGGAGCAAGAGAAAACTAATCCATATAAAACTGACCGGTTTTACATACAATATATATGTACATAGTGTGCAGGTCAGTGCTGAGAGAATAAAAAAATATAAACAAGAAACCGAAAGAGATTCCTAAACAACAAATGAACATTGTTTTTCTATCATGTGTTTCTATTTTTCCCTCCAAAATTAAAGACTAAAAAAATTAAATAAAAAAGGTAATCAAACTGGTAAAAAAATAAATAAAGGAAAGTAAGTAAGTCAGATTTTATTTGTCCTTATAGTGCCATTTCACGATACATAGACTGTTTTGTTTACATATTTTAAACTAGTTTTGTACCAAATTTAATAAAAAATTAAATATAATTAAACAAATTTAAAGAAAAAATTAGGTAAGTATTGAAGTAAGTTAGTATTGAAGTATTTAAGAATTTGAGTTTTGTAAAACATGATATGAAATTTTACATATAAAATTTTCTTTTGTATGTCTTGATATGAATCTTTTTAAAATATTTATGCTGCTGAAATTTTAATCGGTAGCGGCAGTTGGTTGAATGCTCCATAACCGGAGCTAAATATGGATTGTCGTCCCTGTTTCGTTGTTGATATGCTGCATTTTGGTTCGTTGATGTTTGTTCACTGAGGTAATCTGAACACATATTGTTATTTTTTTACTTAACATTGATACTTAATGACGCTTGTGTCATAGAACGGAACAGAATCCGCAAATCAGATATTTTCTACATGTGAATAAATGCATTTTAATAATAATAATAATAATTTAACTAAGTGAGTTACATTGCCTTTTTAATGTAACAGGTGTTGCACGACACTAGTTAGAAGAAGTAGAAAGATAGGAAAGAATTGTTTTGGTACAATGGATAGAGAGCTGGTTGATTTTTATTTTTCACTGCATACCTCTTGGGCGACGTCCAGCATAAGCTGGGAGGTATGCTGAAAAGAAAAAAATGCTTTTGACCCGAGTGAGAATTGAACTGGCAACCTCTGGGTTAACGTGCAAGCATTTCAAAAACCATTTATTTGTCACATTCAGTTCATTAAATTCACTTTTAAATGAAATATAATATGTATGAATCTTAATTTATTAACTTATTTGTTTTTTTTAAATATCCACATATTAATTTTGAAAAACATGTGTCACAAGTACTAAAAATTATAGAAAACATATTGGTAAGCACTTTTCAACCCCAAGTTTTGAAATTTGTGAAACAACTGTAGAAAAGCACCTCATTTCCCTCCAATTTCTTGTATTCCAAAAGTATTTGAAAAATTAGTTTGTAATAGGTTAACTCAGTTATTTTACAACCATATTTCAATTTTTCAACATGGGTTTGTAGTAGGGAAATCTTCGGCAACAAACTTAGCATTAATAAGTAATTATTGTTGGAGTAACAAACAAGTTCTCATACTTCAATCAAACAGTCCTTTTGCTTTATAGTTGTGTCTCTATCTTATAAATATCAAGTCATCTCTTTCATATATACGTATACTCAAAATTCATATTTAACGGATGCCAAACGGCAAGCCATTCACTTTTTCTCTATTATAATACGCATTACATTTTTGTTACTTCTCTTAAAATAAAGTTGCAAATCCAAATCTTGTGTGATAACTTTTATTTAGTTGGAATACGTTTAACAAAAGGAATATTAAATTCAACAGGTTATGGGCAGAGTTTCCAAACCATAAATAAAAGAAAAGGTAATCGACTAGAAAAAAAAAAAAAAAAAAAAAAAAAGAATAATTTATACAAGATGGCGGAGAATCGTTTTTCTATAAAAAAGCTTGGAACCGATAACTATTTTGTATGGAAATACAAAATAGAAATGTTGTTGATCAAGGAAGGGTTGTGGGGCTACGTGTCAGGAATCAAGCAGGAACCAGTACCTGTGACTCCGGAATGGAGTGTTAAGGATGACGAGGCACGAGCAACAATTGCTCTATCTGTCGAGGATAGCCAGCTACAGCACATAAGGAAGGCCACAACATCAAAGCAAGCGTGGGATAGTTTAAGAAATTACCACGAAAGGAACACCTTGAGCAACAAAGTCCAGTTAATGCGGAAAATTTGCAGTTTAAGAGTCGATGAAGGTGGGAATGTTGAAACGCACATTCAAGAGATGGTTGATCTGTTCGAGCGTTTGGCAGCGATAGGAGAAGAAAAGTTGTCTGAAACTTGGAGTGTGGCGATGCTGTTAAGCAGTCTTCCGAGAAGCTATGACACTCTCATCACTGCTTTGGAAACTCGAACAAGCGAAGAAAAAGAGTTGACGTTCGGCGTTGTCCAGTCGAAGCTTCTGGAAGAATACAGACGACGTCGGAATCCTAGTGCCGAACCACATGAAAATGCAATGAAGATCACAAAGTTTAATCCACAAACAACAAAGTCAACATCAGTGGAATGTTTTTTCTGTCACAAAAAGGGGCACATGAAAAAGAACTGCAGCCAATACAAGCAATGGAAGGATAAGAAACAACATGCAAATTATATCACCAAATCCTTTGATCACTTCAGTCTTCTGACATCAACAGGAAATCTTTCGGGATGGATTTTGGATTCTGGAGCTTCATGCCATATAACGAACGTGAAAGATTTTTTCGTTAGCTTCGATCCTCTCATCAAAGAAAAAGTTTTTATTGGCGATGGAAGTGAAATCGTTTCTGAAGGAAAAGGTACATGCGAGTTAAGTTTTCTAAATAATAAAAATTTTCAGGTTACTGGAACGATTGAGAACGTATTATATGTTCCAAAAATTCAAGGAAATTTGCTGTCAGTGTCTTGCTTGGTAGAAAAGGGTTGCAGAGTTATATTTGCCGATAAGGTGTGTGAGATTTGAAAGGGTGATTTCAAGATTGCAGTAGGAGATTTGATTTCTTCTATGTATGTGGTGCGTCAGCCTAAAAGAGTTCTTGTAGCTGTTCACAAAGAAGATTGTATTCACCAGTGGCATCGAAAGCTTGGACATAGAGATGAGGATGCAATTAAATCTATACAGTTGAAAGAAATGGGTTCAGGTTTATCAATTAAAGCTTGTAATGTTAATGAAACCTGCGAAGTTTGTATCCAGGGAAAGTCTGCCAGATGCCATTTCCAAAAGTATCCAAAAGTGATTCGCAAAGCGTACTCGACTTAGTACATATAGATGTTTGCGGTCCGATGGAGGTGGTAAGTCCAAGTGGTAATCGATACATAGTCACGTTCATAGACGACTGTAGTAGATTCACAACAACGTTCTTGATGCGGCAAAAGTCAGAGGTCTTCGACAAATTACGGGAATACATTGAAGCAATGAAAACTCAGTTCGGGCGTAAACCAAAAGAATTGAGGTCTGACCGTGGTGGCGAGTACACGGGTCATAAGGTGCAACAATATCTGAGGGAACAAGGAGTAAAATCCGAGTTCACTGCAGCGTACTCTCCACAGCAGAACGGCGTTGCCGAAAGACGCAACAGGTCACTTGTTGAAATGTCCAGATGTATGCTGATTGATTCGAACTTAAGCAAGGAGTTCTGGGCAGAAGCAATATTGACAGCTACTTACACACAAAACAGATTACCAACAAGAGCAACTGCAACAACACCTTTCGAGCTCTGGTATGGATCCAAACCAGATTTTAAACACTTTCGTACGTTTGGTGAAAGATGTTTTGCACATGTTCCGAAAGAAAAGAGGAAAAAGTGGGACAACAAGTCGAAATGTTTAAATTTTGTTGGTTATGATGCGAATTCGAAAGCATACAGACTTCTAGACACCAGTACGAAAAAGATTACTGTCAGCAGAGATGTTCACTTCTTGAAGAATTCCACCAATGTGGGGGCGAGCCCAATTAAACATGGAAGTCTTCCAGAAACCAACAACAAGAAGAAAGACGAGGTTCCTCAAAGTAACAGCGATGATGACTATTTCGAAGCTGTAATCAAAAGCAATAAAGATAAGGGGGATGAACATTTGGACACAGATACGAATTCTGAAAGCACATTTTACGGCTTCGATGAATCATTGGACGGATCGCAAGATGAATGTGAAAATGAAGTGCCACAGCAAAGAACATCAACCAGAACAACAAAAGGAAAACCACCAAACAGACTAATCAATGAGGTAAACGTACTGAAGACCATTAAAGAATTCGATCCGACCAGTTTTAAGGAAGCGATATCTTGCGACAGAAGTAAATACTGGAAACGCGCAATGAAGGATGAAATGAACGCCTTATCAGATAACGGTACTTGGGAGTTGGTGGACCTACCTGCTGATAAGAAAGCAATCGGTTGCAAGTGGGTGTTCAAGTCCAAAGAGGATTCAAGGGGAGAACAGATTTACAAGGCACGATTGGTAGCCCAAGGGTTTCTACAGCGCTATGGACTCGATTACGATCAAACATTTGCTCCAGTCGTAAGGCAAACTACTGTGCGAACGTTATTAGCTGTAGCGGGTCATAGGAAAATGCATGTATTGCACTTAGATGCTAAGACTGCATTTCTCAACAGCGAACTAAAAGAAACAGTTGACATGTGGCAGCCGATGGGATTTATTGAAGATAATAAGGAACACCAGGTATGCAAGTTAAATAAAACCATCTATGGGCTAAAGCAGTCAGCAAGGGCGTGGAACCAAACCATAAGTAATGTTTTCTTGAAGAACGGATATCATCAAAGCAACATTGACCAATGTCTTTTCAAGAAATCGGTAGGTGAGTTCATAGTTTATGTACTTGTCTACGTTGATGATTTGTTAGTTATCAGTAAAGATCAAAACCTTATCAATGATACCGAAAGCCTGCTGAAATCAAAGTTCAAAATGAAAAATCTCGGAATGATAAAAAATTACGTAGGTCTTGAGGTATATCGAGACGATGATGGACATTTTTCCATAAGTCAAACAACATATATAAACAAAGTTGTTGAGGAGATGGGACTGAAAAATGCGAAAGTTTCAAAGACGCCGATGGACCCAAGCTATGGAAAGTCGAATGCAGAAGTTAATTTTTTATCTGACAACAAGTATCAAAAATTTATTGGGTGTTTACTTTACATCGCAATCAGTTCCCGACCAGACATCGCAGCAAGTATCAGCATATTATCTTCAAAAGTGTCAAAACCTACAGTTGAAGATTGGAACGAGCTGAAACGTGTTGCAAAATATTTAAAAGGGACTGTTTTAAAAGAGATTGTTTCTAAGTCAAAACAACAATACAGAACATCTTATTGGGTATGCGGACGCTAACTGGGCAGAAGACAGAGAAGAACGAAAATCAAATTCCGGCTACATTTTCAAAGTTTTCGGTGGTGCTGTAAGTTGGTGCTGTCGTAAACAAACCTGTGTAGCATTGTCTTCGACCGAAGCCGAATTCATAGCACTAGCTGAAGCAAGTTGTGAAGCAGTTTGGCTGAAGAAGTTACTTACGGATATAAACGAAGAGTTTATGGGACCTGTTCACATCTGGGAAGACAACCAAAGTTGTCTCAAGTTATTAACCAGCGAGAAGCATAGCAACAGATCCAAACACATTGACACCAAGTACAACTTCATAAAAAACTACATCAGTAAAGGAATAATAACATCAGAGTATTGCAGCAGCGAAGATATGTTGGCTGATCTTCTAACCAAGCCGTTAACATCAAGTAGAGTCTTGGACTTAAGAAGAAAATGCGGATTAATAGAACCAGTTTGAAGGGGAGTGTTGGAGTAACAAACAAGTTCTAATACTTCAATCAAACAGTCCTTTTGCTTTATAGTTGTGTCTCTATCTTATAAATATCAAGTCATCTCTTTCATATATACGTATACTCAAAATTCATATTTAACGGATGCCAAACGGCAAGCCATTCACTTTTTCTCTATTATAATACGCATTACATTTTTGTTACTTCTCTTAAAATAAAGTTGCAAATCCAAATCTTGTGTGATAACTTTTATTTAGTTGGAATACGTTTAACAAAAGGAATATTAAATTCAACAATTATATCATAACTAATATGGAAAAAGGGTTCCAAACGGACATTATTTTTACTGACTTTGCAAAGGCATTTGACAGAGTCAACCTCAAAATATTGTTAAATAAACTTACTTCTTTAGGTATTCACTCTTTCCTATTAAAATGGCTCGAATCATATTTAGCTGGTAGAATTCAAATTGTAAAAGTTGGTAGTCCCAACTAACAATTTTACTTGTGTAAGGTCCAATTTAAAAAAATTAGTAAGCTATTATTTCTTTAGTGACGTCATAAGGCTTATTTATAGATGTTAACTGTATTTTATTGAATATTTTAAATAATAGTTTCCTTAAAGCCTTTGGCAGAAAATACTCGCAAGCCATACGGAGGGACGATAAAATCGCTTTTTATAAGGTCGCTGTAAGTTTTGTCAAAGTTAGTCAGACAAAATCTAAATGTAAAGGCTTGTATAAAGCTTTATACTCGAAATCAATGAAAAGGCTTGTTAACCGAAGCAATGCGAACAGTCAAAATAATTTCTTGCAAATTAAAAAGGTGTCTATTAATTCAAGTCCATCACTATTTTATAAAATCTAATTATTAATCTAAATATTAATTATAATTTTTAAAACGTTTTATTTTAAGATAATATTGATAATGTTTTTTTCGAGGTGTAGAACTTTAAATTAGCATTACTTTTCAAGACGGCGACCGATTTAACAGCTGTCAAGTGATTTATTCTCAGTTTGTTTTGTCAATTTTGAATTGAACAATCATCATGTCCAGGAGCTGTGGTTCCAACAAGACGGCACAACATGTCACACAGCTCGTGCCACAATCGATTTATTGAAAGACACGTTTGGTGACCGCCTAATTTCACGTTTTGGACCTGTGAATTGGCCTCCAAAATCTTGTGATTTAACACCGCTAGACTATTTTCTGTGGGGTTATGTAAAGTCATTGGTCTATGCGGATAAACCACAAAAGATCCTCTCATCAAAGAAAAAGTTTTTATTGGCGATGTAAGTGAAATCGTTTCTGAAGGAAAAGGTACATGCGAGTTAAGTTTTCTAAAAAATAAAAATTTTCAGGTTACTGGAACGATTGAGAACGTATTATATGTTCCAAAAATTCAAGGAAATTTGCTGTCAGTGTCTTGCTTGGTAGAAAAGGGTTGCAGAGTTATATTTGCCGATAAGGTGTGTGAGATTTGAAAGGGTGATTTCAAGATTGCAGTAGGAGATTTGATTTCTTCTATGTATGTGGTGCGTCAGCCTAAAAGAGTTCTTGTAGCTGTTCACAAAGAAGATTGTATTCACCAGTGGCATCGAAAGCTTGGACATAGAGATGAGGATGCAATTAAATCTATACAGTTGAAAGAAATGAGTTCAGGTTTATCAATTAAAGCTTGTAATGTTAATGAAACCTGCGAAGTTTGTATCCAGGGAAAGTCTGCCAGATGCCATTTCCAAAAGTATCCAAAAGTGATTCGAAAAGCGTACTCGACTTAGTACATATAGATGTTTGCGGTCCGATGGAGGTGGTAAGTCCAAGTGGTAATCGATACATAGTCACGTTCATAGACGACTGTAGTAGATTCACAACAACGTTCTTGATGCGGCAAAAGTCAGAGGTCTTCGACAAATTACGGGAATACATTGAAGCAATGAAAACTCAGTTCGGGCGTAAACCAAAAGAATTGAGGTCTGACCGTGGTGGCGAGTACACGGGTCATAAGGTGCAACAATATCTGAGGGAACAAGGAGTAAAATCCGAGTTCACTGCAGCGTACTCTCCACAGCAGAACGGCGTTGCCGAAAGACGCAACAGGTCACTTGTTGAAATGTCCAGATGTATGCTGATTGATTCGAACTTAAGCAAGGAGTTCTGGGCAGAAGCAATATTGACAGCTACTTACACACAAAACAGATTACCAACAAGAGCAACTGCAACAACACCTTTCGAGCTCTGGTATGGATCCAAACCAGATTTTAAACACTTTCGTACGTTTGGTGAAAGATGTTTTGCACATGTTCCGAAAGAAAAGAGGAAAAAGTGGGACAACAAGTCGAAATGTTTAAATTTTGTTGGTTATGATGCGAATTCGAAAGCATACAGACTTCTAGACACCAGTACGAAAAAGATTACTGTCAGCAGAGATGTTCACTTCTTGAAGAATTCCACCAATGTGGGGGCGAGCCCAATTAAACATGGAAGTCTTCCAGAAACCAACAACAAGAAGAAAGACGAGGTTCCTCAAAGTAACAGCGATGATGACTATTTCGAAGCTGTAATCAAAAGCAATAAAGATAAGGGGGATGAACATTTGGACACAGATACGAATTCTGAAAGCACATTTTACGGCTTCGATGAATCATTGGACGGATCGCAAGATGAATGTGAAAATGAAGTGCCACAGCAAAGAACATCAACCAGAACAACAAAAGGAAAACCACCAAACAGACTAATCAATGAGGTAAACGTACTGAAGACCATTAAAGAATTCGATCCGACCAGTTTTAAGGAAGCGATATCTTGCGACAGAAGTAAATACTGGAAACGCGCAATGAAGGATGAAATGAACGCCTTATCAGATAACGGTACTTGGGAGTTGGTGGACCTACCTGCTGATAAGAAAGCAATCGGTTGCAAGTGGGTGTTCAAGTCCAAAGAGGATTCAAGGGGAGAACAGATTTACAAGGCACGATTGGTAGCCCAAGGGTTTCTACAGCGCTATGGACTCGATTACGATCAAACATTTGCTCCAGTCGTAAGGCAAACTACTGTGCGAACGTTATTAGCTGTAGCGGGTCATAGGAAAATGCATGTATTGCACTTAGATGCTAAGACTGCATTTCTCAACAGCGAACTAAAAGAAACAGTTGACATGTGGCAGCCGATGGGATTTATTGAAGATAATAAGGAACACCAGGTATGCAAGTTAAATAAAACCATCTATGGGCTAAAGCAGTCAGCAAGGGCGTGGAACCAAACCATAAGTAATGTTTTCTTGAAGAACGGATATCATCAAAGCAACATTGACCAATGTCTTTTCAAGAAATCGGTAGGTGAGTTCATAGTTTATGTACTTGTCTACGTTGATGATTTGTTAGTTATCAGTAAAGATCAAAACCTTATCAATGATACCGAAAGCCTGCTGAAATCAAAGTTCAAAATGAAAAATCTCGGAATGATAAAAAATTACGTAGGTCTTGAGGTATATCGAGACGATGATGGACATTTTTCCATAAGTCAAACAACATATATAAACAAAGTTGTTGAGGAGATGGGACTGAAAAATGCGAAAGTTTCAAAGACGCCGATGGACCCAAGCTATGGAAAGTCGAATGCAGAAGTTAATTTTTTATCTGACAACAAGTATCAAAAATTTATTGGGTGTTTACTTTACATCGCAATCAGTTCCCGACCAGACATCGCAGCAAGTATCAGCATATTATCTTCAAAAGTGTCAAAACCTACAGTTGAAGATTGGAACGAGCTGAAACGTGTTGCAAAATATTTAAAAGGGACTGTTTTAAAAGAGATTGTTTCTAAGTCAAAACAACAATACAGAACATCTTATTGGGTATGCGGACGCTAACTGGGCAGAAGACAGAGAAGAACGAAAATCAAATTCCGGCTACATTTTCAAAGTTTTCGGTGGTGCTGTAAGTTGGTGCTGTCGTAAACAAACCTGTGTAGCATTGTCTTCGACCGAAGCCGAATTCATAGCACTAGCTGAAGCAAGTTGTGAAGCAGTTTGGCTGAAGAAGTTACTTACGGATATAAACGAAGAGTTTATGGGACCTGTTCACATCTGGGAAGACAACCAAAGTTGTCTCAAGTTATTAACCAGCGAGAAGCATAGCAACAGATCCAAACACATTGACACCAAGTACAACTTCATAAAAAACTACATCAGTAAAGGAATAATAACATCAGAGTATTGCAGCAGCGAAGATATGTTGGCTGATCTTCTAACCAAGCCGTTAACATCAAGTAGAGTCTTGGACTTAAGAAGAAAATGCGGATTAATAGAACCAGTTTGAAGGGGAGTGTTGGAGTAACAAACAAGTTCTAATACTTCAATCAAACAGTCCTTTTGCTTTATAGTTGTGTCTCTATCTTATAAATATCAAGTCATCTCTTTCATATATACGTATACTCAAAATTCATATTTAACGGATGCCAAACGGCAAGCCATTCACTTTTTCTCTATTATAATACGCATTACATTTTTGTTACTTCTCTTAAAATAAAGTTGCAAATCCAAATCTTGTGTGATAACTTTTATTTAGTTGGAATACGTTTAACAAAAGGAATATTAAATTCAACAATTATATCATAACTAATATGGAAAAAGGGTTCCAAACGGACATTATTTTTACTGACTTTGCAAAGGCATTTGACAGAGTCAACCTCAAAATATTGTTAAATAAACTTACTTCTTTAGGTATTCACTATTTCCTATTAAAATGGCTCGAATCATATTTAGCTGGTAGAATTCAAATTGTAAAAGTTGGTAGTCCCAACTAACAATTTTACTTGTGTAAGGTCCAATTTAAAAAAATTAGTAAGCTATTATTTCTTTAGTGACGTCATAAGGCTTATTTATAGATGTTAACTGTATTTTATTGAATATTTTAAATAATAGTTTCCTTAAAGCCTTTGGCAGAAAATACTCGCAAGCCATACGGAGGGACGATAAAATCGCTTTTTATAAGGTCGCTGTAAGTTTTGTCAAAGTTAGTCAGACAAAATCTAAATGTAAAGGCTTGTATAAAGCTTTATACTCGAAATCAATGAAAAGGCTTGTTAACCGAAGCAATGCGAACAGTCAAAATAATTTCTTGCAAATTAAAAAGGTGTCTATTAATTCAAGTCCATCACTATTTTATAAAATCTAATTATTAATCTAAATATTAATTATAATTTTTAAAACGTTTTATTTTAAGATAATATTGATAATGTTTTTTTCGAGGTGTAGAACTTTAAATTAGCATTACTTTTCAAGACGGCGACCGATTTAACAGCTGTCAAGTGATTTATTCTCAGTTTTTTTTGTCAATTTTGAATTGAACAATCATCATGTCCAGGAGCTGTGGTTCCAACAAGACGGCACAACATGTCACACAGCTCGTGCCACAATCGATTTATTGAAAGACACGTTTGGTGACCGCCTAATTTCACGTTTTGGACCTGTGAATTGGCCTCCAAAATCTTGTGATTTAACACCGCTAGACTATTTTCTGTGGGGTTATGTAAAGTCATTGGTCTATGCGGATAAACCACAAACGCTTGCCTATTTGGAAGACAACATTCGCCGTGTTATTGCCGATATACGGCCACAAATGTTGGAAAAAGTCATCGAAAATTGGACGTCCAGATTGGTCTACATCCGAGCCAGCCGTGGCAGTTAAATGCCAGAAAACATATTGAAATTTAATGCCACAATATTATCTTTCGAGTAAATAAAAAATCATGTCAATCGAATATTTCATCGTTGTTTTATTGCAATTTATAGTTCTATACCTCTAAAAAAAACACCCTTTATAAATGAACGATAACACATATGACTTGTTTAGAGTTATCACAAGACTTCTTTAAGGTTGCTTAACATTTATATGCAGTCGTTGTAGTTAATAACAAACTAAAGAAAACTATAGTTCCCTTAAGAAAGCTATTGCAATATTACTTGGAAAATATGCCACGTGGTGTGTTTGTTAATGACAGCTATAGCTCACATAAAAAAATTATCTCTTCGCTTAGTTGTTGATGACATTAACAAACTTAAGGAGGTAAATGGTCTCTTTAATTTGTTGTTTTGCTACAATTGGCATTATAACAAGAAAATGTTGCAAATGGAGTGTAAATGTTTTTTAACACATCAAATTATCAAACTTTATTATCATATTTTACCAACAGGCAGTTAATATAATAAGTATGAATTAAAAAAACTGCTAATGCTGAATTTTAAATCGATCTGTATAGCTACATATCTGTTCCTGTAGCACCAAGTAGGTACGGTATCAACTGGTTAAAATTCGATCTTCCTTCTGAATACATAACATTAGCCTAGTGGATGAGTGTTTGACTAATAATAAGTTATTTCCCGTCGAAAGACATTTTTTAAGTATAGCCATAGTTTAATTTAGAGCGCCCGCATGGGGCCAGTAAGTTAGTTAAGTTAATATGGTAAGCTAGTTGTTTAAGATTTTTTGTCTAGCATTAAGATAGATATAAGGAAATGAAAAAATAAAAATGAATTAAAAATGAAAATGAAAATGAGTGTTTGACTGGGGTGCGGTAGGTCGCAAGTTCGATCCCTGTGTGAGGCAAGTAAGTTTTTTCAATAATAATAAAATTATATATCTAGTTTTCAGAAAAGGCATTGAAGAAACTCAGCACTTGAACGAAGAAAATATGGTCTCAGATAAAATAAATCGAAATAAAAGATAAACAAAAATGAAAAGGAAAAAGTCGTTAAGAAAATTATTTTAAATTTTGTTTGATTTTTTTTTGTTTCGGTAAGATTTTCGTAATGACTTCTGTAAGTCCCTAGCGAAACACTTTAAAAGAAATTATTGCCTCCTTAAGAAAGTCTTGTGACAACTTTTTAGTGAAACAAAAAGCCTTTCGTAGCAAATTATTGTTTCCATTGCAAAGCCTTCACCAGGCCTTATCCAAACTGTTTATGAAGAGTTATAACTTCGCTTATGTGCGCCAAATAGGTTTCTATAAGATTGATTACAGTTGTTATAGAAATAAGAAAATAGCTTCTATTGGCCTTTATGAAAATTAAATTGTTAATGGGGTTTCTTCTCGAAATTTATTTCGGTCCCATCTGGTGTTCCACAAGGAAGCCATTTAGGTCCTTTATTATTCTTGTTATTTATAAACGATATACCTGATATTTTTCAATATACTAACTGCCTACTTTTCGCGGACGACCTCAAACTTTACTGTAAGATTTCTTGTCTAACAGACTGTTTTCTTCTTTTGGAAGATTTGTCGAAGCTTGATAATTGGTGCAAGCAAAATCACTTTCTGTTAAATGTTTCAAAATGTCAAGTTTTATCATGTTTCCGAAATCCTAATCCTATTTTGTTTGATTATATTATCAACCATGCAAGTTTAGAACGTGTTACTAGGAACAAAGATCTAGGCGTAATCTTAGATACAAAACTTTCCTTTTTACCACATTATGATTTTATTGTAAACAAAGCAAATCAAATGCTTGGTTTTCTAAAAAGAAACACGAAAGAATTCTCAGATTCATATATGTTATGACCCAATGTCATACAAGAATAAAAGAAAAAGGAACTTTCTTAATAATTATGTTTTAATCAAAAATCTCGTTAATACAAATAATCCACTTCCAAGTTACTGCGTATCAATTTTTAAAAGCGCCAACGCTTGGGTTTTTTATTCGTACGTTGGCAATGGTCGTCTGGTTCTTCAAGTTGGTAATTGTTGTCTGGCAGTGATACCAAATAGCACCACTTTCCTGGTCTCAACACCTCCTCCACTTAAAATGATTCATAATCCTTCATCCAAGCAGGAGCCTGAATAATTCTTCCACGCGAAGACGTCCTTTGAGCCTCTGGAGATGCACTGGTTGAAGGAAATCCGTGTAGTGTTGAAATTTCAGAACTTGAATCTTCTGCATCTTCGAAAACGTCCGATGAGTCATTTAGGGTTTCTGGATCAGCTTGAGTCGATGATGGAACGTTCGATGAGTCATGAACATTCTGATTTTCAGTAAGTGGTCTTGGATTGTCTTGAGTCGATAATGGTTTATCTTGAAATAAATCCATCAGATCAAGGAAGGTGTTGTTTGCTGGTTGTTCGTTGGTTTCCGACAATCTAGATATTATTTGGTTCGTATGAGAACGAATAAGTCTACTCTTGTTGTTGTCGTTGACAAGAATATTGTAACCAACGGTTTCAATTTTCTCGATGATTGTGCCTGGAACCCAATAATTCTTGTTTCTTCGATAGATTTTTGCATATACCTTCTCACCTGATGTAAAACTCCGTTCTTTGGCACCATGATGTTTGTTAAATTGCAGATTCTGCTTCTCGTTTATATAGACCGGTTTTTGTTGTTTTGGCTTTAGTAAGTCTAATGATGTTCGCATTTTTCTGCCGATGAATAACTCTGCTGGTGACTTAAAATCGGGAACATTGCGGTTGGGTGTAGACCGATAGGTTTGCAAAAATTTTTGTAGGTTTTCTGAACTGGTTCCTTCCTGTTTGAGTTTCTTAAGCGTTCTTTTAAGTGTATCCACAAACCGCTCTGCCTGCCCGTTGGACTGGGGGTGGTATGGGGCTGTCCGTAGATGCTGGATACCTCGATTCTCTAAGAAACGTTGAAATTCGGCGCTGGTGAACTGTGTCCCATTATCCGAGACAAGCTGTTCACAATCACCGTAGCGAGAAAAGAAACCCGTCAGTTCGTTGATTATTGTTGATGATGACAAGTTGGAAAGATGCAAGACTTCCAACCATTTTGAAAAGGAGTCAACAATGACAAAGTAGTGCACTCCGTCGCACGGTCCTGCGATGTCAATATGGATTCGTTCTAGTACTGATGTTGTTAACGGCCATGACTGAAGTGTTGTCTTAACTGGAGCCTTAGCGGCGAGAGCGCAAGCGTGACATTGTTTAACAAAAATTGTAACATCTTCATCGATATTGGGCCAGTAAACATGGCACCTGGCGATGGTTTTCATCCTGTCTATGCCTGGATGACCTCGATGGAGCTGCTTAAGAATTCGGTTTCGATAACACTCGGGAACTACAATGCGGTCGCTGAACATTAAAACACCCTCGATTACTGCAAGGCTTTCTCTCCTGCTATGGTATGGAGCCAAATCAGGTGAAAGCGGATGCTTCCATCCGGAATTCATGGACTTGATAACTGACTGCAGAATTTTGTTGCTTTTTGTAGCGTGCTGTATCATTTTGAAGTTGACTGGAAGCACTTTGATTGTTTCAAGCATATGTGATGAAAAATCTTTTTCGAATCTCAAGCAGGCTATGACTGTTTCTTCATTTAGTTTTGATTTTGCATCAACAACAACATGACAAAACATCGACAAAACCAAAATCTTTTGTTGATATATACTGGATGTTGAAATCATACATCATCAAAATTAGTGCCATCGCTGAAGTCTATTTGCCGTGTACACTGGAATTCCTTTTTTGTTGCCGAAAATGGATAGGAGCGGTTTATGGTCAGTGAGAAGAAGGAATTTTCTACCAAAAATTATTCGGTGAAATTTCTTCACTGCGAAGATGAGTGCTGCACCTTCTTTTTCTATCTGGCTATAACCAGTCTCGGCTGACGTCAGTGATCTCGCTGCATGGGCGATGACTTTTTCTTTTCCATCCGGAAATATGTGCATGATACATGCACCTAGCCCAACATTGGATGCGTCAGCTGCTATTTTTATCGGTAAATTTGGATTGTAGTGAGTGAGCAAAAGGTCTGATGCGAGAATGCTTTTAAATTTCTGGAAGGATTGTTGACATTCCTCCGACCATTCGAATTTAGCATTTTCCCGAAGTAAATTGTCCAATGGATTTCGGAGTTCTCGTATTTGCTTCACAAACTTACCGTAAAAGTTCACTGCTCCGAGGAATGATCGGACTTCAGTAATGTTAGTTGGTGCTGGCATCGTGGTTATCTTGTCAATTTTGGCTGGATCTGGGCGTAAACCATTTTTGTCTACGATGTGACCAAGATACTTCACTTCGTGCACAAAAAATGAACATTTCTCAATTTTGATTCGAAAATTATACTCCTTCAGACGTTGCAACACTGTGTTTAAATTGTTCAAGTGGTCTTGCCAGTCTTTCCCACTTACGATGATGTCATCAAGGTATGCTGCAACACCATCGACACCTGCAAGCATTGCATCCATTAGCTGCTGGAAAGCTCCTGGTGCAGACTTAACGCCAGGTGCAAGTCTGTTAAAGGTGAACAATCCTTTGTGCGTGTTGATTGTAAGGAGTTTTCTTGATTCCGGTGAAACTGCTATTTGAAGATACGCATCTGCCAAATCAATGTGAGTATATAAAGGGCTGTTTGCTATCTTGGCGAAGATATCTTCTGGCAATGGAAGCGGATATTGATGCGGCTCTAATGATACGTTGAGGCCTGAAGAGTAGTCTCCGCAAATGCGAACTCCTCCTGATGCTTTTCGGACGACTACAATGGGGGCTGCCCAATCTGAGTAGTCTACTGGAGTGATGATGTCGCGATCTTGGAGACGTTTTAATTCTGCTTCGATGAGCGGGAGTACCGCGTATGCAACAGGGCGCTTCGCTCTAAAGATAGGCTTGCTGGCAGGCTTAAGATGGAGTTCAATTTCTGTTTTGGTACAGCATGATGGATCGGCTTTGAACAGTTCGACGTATTTTTGTTGAATGCTGGCAATGGCTGCATTTCGTTCGTCGATAGTCGGTTGAATGATGCGACTACATACCATGTTCATTGGCTGATTCCATAACCCGAAGGTCTCGCACATGTCTGTACCTAAAATATTAAGAGCGTTAATATTTGATACAAAAAGAGTACAAATTTTAACTTCCCGGTTTAGCTGAATTTCGTAGTCAAATTTAGCTAGTAAAATTATTTTATCCATAGAAGCACTTGTTGCTTTCGTGCCCTTCAAAGATATACCCGGCTGTCCTAGCTTCCGCCAGGTGGTGACGTCAATCAAACTGATGTCTGACCCAGTATCAATATGGAGTTTGATTGGATGCGACTCACGTTGAGGATGGATGCGAATGCTGACCGTCACGAATTTCCGTCTTTGGACATGATTGATGGAGTTGACTTCAATTGACTTGTTGCGGGGTGCGAATTTTCGTCGGCTTGATTTGTTTTTGTCTGTGCCGGCTCGCGGTGTCTTCTAAAGTTGAAAGAAGCTTTGTTCTGATGTCTGCGTCTTGAGATGATTGCAGACCTGTTACGAACACCAAGCATTTGAATTGATCGGCAGTCAGTTCACTCAATTTAAAGTCTTCACAACCTTTGTTTACCCTAGCAGCATAGGTAGAAAAGTCTTCTGTTGGATTTTTTATTGTTTGCAAACAGCGAAAACGAGCATTAAAGAGCGATTCGGGAGCACCAAAGAGAGTCTTCAAAGTTTTGACTGTTTCATCAAATGAAATTTCTCGAGAGTTCTTCGGGAGGATATAAGAAGCGTATTTTTCGTGAGCGATTGGATTAAGTTTCCTCATCAGCAATCTAACTCGTGATGCATCGTCCAGCTTTTTTCCATCCACGGTAAAAACATCTTCGTGTCTACTAAACCATCCCTCGAAAACAATTCCATTTGCTGGATCGTAGGCAAACTCTGATATGCCGTTTGCTAATGTATCCATGAGGAACTCTGGTTTTTCGATTTGCGGAGTCGATGACTGCTTGTCTTTCATGATGGACTCAAGGAGCTTTGATTGTATTTCCAAAAGCTGGATAATGTTTGCTTCATTCTCGCTCATACTGTAAATGTTTTTCTTCTCTTTTTTTTTTTAAACAAATCCTCGTCGCCAATTGTTATGAATCAATGTCATACAAGAATAAAAGAAAAAGGAACTTTCTTAATAATTATGTTTTAATCAAAAATCTCGTTAATACAAATAATCCACTTCCAAGCTACTGCGTATCAATTTTTAAAAGCGCCAACGCTTGGGTTTTATATTCGTACGTTGGCAATGGTCGTCTGGTTCTTCAAGTTGGTAATTGTTGTCTGGCAGTGATACCAAATAGCACCACTTTCCTGGTCTCAACAATATACTTTAAAATCTCTATACAATTCTCTGGTTAGGTCAGTTCTTGAATACTGTAGTATTGTTTGGAACCCTTATCATAATAATTCAACAGACCGAATTGAAAAAGTTCAGAAACATTTTACAAGATATGCATTTTATAAGCTTAATTGGAGAATGGCAAGTAGATTATTATAGTAGATGTTTATTGTTTGGTATGCATTCTCTTTGTAATCGTCGCGCTTATTTTTCAGTTATGTTTATAAGAGACATCGTAACATTTCATATCAATTGTCCTCCTCTATTAACATTGGTTAACAATGTAAACGCACCCTCTAGAACTACACGCTACCGGTTTCATTTTTACGAGCAGTTTCATCGTACAAATTATGGCCGTAATGAACCCATAAGGCGATCCATAAGAGAAGTTAATTTAATTTGCAATACGATTGATATTAATCTTGATGTTTCGAGAGATACATTTAAGAAAATTTTATTAAATAATATACAAACAACAACTTCCTCATAGTTCTAAAGATTTAATCTTTGTTTCTTAATTATGTATTGATTTATTGTAAAAATTATAAATAAATAATGTTAACTTTAGAAATATTTATTTAATTATATTAGTATATAGCCCCCAACAATTTATTATTTATTATCTATTCTATAAAGATTGTAATCTGATTGATGAAATAAACTAAACTACAATATATAAATACGTATTCTTTTTTATCATATAATATATTACCATAACTGAAGTTGATTTTTGATCCTTCGATGAACCAGGATTGTAAGGCGATCTTTACACGATCAGTCAAACGACGTCAGTGATTGTACACCTATAATACAGTGTTTGAAAAACATTTGTTTGAAGAAAAACTAAAAACCTTTTGATTTTGCATTTTGACAGATTATATGTGTGCTGACCCTTAGAGCTAGTTGTACAAACGTGTTACATCATGGTTGAGGTCTTTAAAACCACCGATTTCCATTTTTAATTGCAGTTTTATCAATAATAGATTCGTCGTTCGATCAGATATCTCTTCTCCAATTGACTATTGCTTCATTGAGGTTTTTAACGATCGAACAAAATGTTTAGTAGGGGTTGTTTACCGCCCAAACAAAAACATTGACCTTAGGGCAGTCTTTACTGAATTAGAGAATATTTACTCTATGTTTTCCGATATTGTTGTATGTGGAGACTTTAACTGCAATTTACTCAACAAGGAAACCTCAAAATCATTTATTGAGCGAATGAACAGTTTTAGTCACATTTAACAAATGACGGTATAACCCTTTTAGATTTATTTTTTATAAATAAAATTGAAAATTTACTACTCTGTGATCAGTTCTCGGTGGCTGCTTACACTAAGCATGACTTGATCTTCGCTACACTTGACAGTGTTCTCCAAACAGGAACTACTACCTTTGAATACCTGTGGTAAGATTTTAAGAATATTAACCTGGCTCAGCTTGAAAATGATACTCACCAAATAAACTGGCAACAAACATATTTTATGACTTTTGCTGATGATCAAGTCACTTTTTTTACAAAATTCTGTTAGCCATTTGTCTGAGACACACGTAAAACATAAGACTAACCAGCATAACTCGTGGTTTACTGAAGAAATTAATAAAGCAAAGAGACTTAGCTTATAAACAATGGAAACGATTTCGGCTGCCAGAATTCCTCAACTCTTTTCGGGTTATTCGAAACAACTTCAGTATAAAGATAAGGGAAGCTAAGACCCAAGTATATTCAAATCTTCTCAGTAAAGATTTACCTCCTAAAACACTTTGGAAAAATATTCGGGTTCTTGGAGTTGGTAGATCCATAGCAAAATACCCTGATAACATTAATCCTGATGTTCTTAACATGTTTTGCTAAAGTTCAATCCCAATTTCTAAATGTATTGACAAACTCAGCTGTTCTATTGCAAACTTTTAATAGTGAGAGCTTAGACACCTATTTTTATTTTCACAGTGTTGAGGGAGCGGATGTGGTGGCCAGTATTTTTTAAAATTAAATCAAAAGCTACTGCTTTTGATGATATGAACCCTTTATTTATTAAAGTAATTCTACCACACAATCTCCCTACTATCACTCACATTTCTAACACTAACATCATGACAAGCTCCTTCTAAAGTGGAAATGAAAATTAAATAACGAGTTTTGGTGGGTGCAAGTTCGGGTATGCAATATTGTGTGCATTTTGTATGAAAAGTTTAACATCACCAAAAAGAGTGAAACTATTTCCCACCAAAAAATTAAGTTATAATATAATAAATAATATATTTTTATTACTTAAATTTTCACAGAACCAGAATTGAGTCCCTTGTGGTTTAAAGGGTCGCTTTACAAAATTTTACACTTTTCAGAACGAGAATATATTTATTTAATTTGATTTACCTTTAAATACGGTTATTTTAAGTTAAGTTGTATTTAATGGACGGTTGTTAAAAATAGAAAAAGATTATAAATACTGATTTTCATATTAGTATCACATAAAAGTCATTTAAACCTAAGTAGATACCCTTTGATATTTCATTATAAATACGTCTGAAGACTTTGATTTTTATTGAACCAGTTTAGACATTCTTTCATGTCTCTTATAAAAGCACAGTGGTCACGTTTTAATATTATGCGCATTGCTTTGTTTTAAAGGATCTGCATTTAACTTTTCTGTGACATTTTAAAAAAATACATAAGGCTAGGACAATATTCGAAGTTATACATACAACTAGCTGACCCGGCAAACGTTGTTTTGCCATATACATTATTTCTAGGAAATATTTGTTGTAGACAGTTAAAGTATACTTTATTTAAGTAAATACATTATTCTTTATTGAAGTAACATATATATAAAAATAAACAAAGATTAATCTCTCAGTACAACGGAGTGTACAATATTTTAGCCAATACAAACAAACTGGATGGTTTTCCCACACGCGAACATGCCATGTCCATGGGAAAAGCATGGTGTACCCAAATCTAAGCCACAAACAGACAAGGTTTGACGTTGTGACTTATTGATCGTCATTGCAAGTGCCAATCTAATTGGGAACTGAATGCGTTTGAATTCAATTGGCACATTTTTAGGAATCATAGGAATTACTGGCAGCAATCAGTGGCGTATCTAGAAAAAAATTGTAAAATTGTAAATTTTTTTAATAATTTTTTTTCCTTTTAATTTTTTGTAGTCCTTTTAAGGGTCCGGTTATAGCGAATTTTCAAATCGATATTTTCTATGTTTTAATTCGATTTAAAACACATGTGCTACACTAATCGATGACAAATAACTTAAAGAATATTTTCTGCAAAAATTATTTTACATTGAAAACATATTTTTTGTTTAAAACGTATTTGTGTTTTCCTGATGTAATTCCATCAAGAAAGTAAATAAATGCACTTTCAACAAAAAATCTTTCTATAATAAAATTTTTTTTGCGAAAGTGGTTGTTTGAGCTATACTCGTCATCGATTAATTTAACATTTATTTTTCAAATCGAATTAAAACATAGCTAAATAATAAGGGTTTGTCACTAGCCAGTTCAATTATTGCAATATTTCAATATTTGAGCCCTTGACCCCCCCCCCCTCAATACACCACTGGCAGCAATACATTTTCGCTTGGAACTTGCTATTCAAAATGCTGGCTTCGATAACGTTTTTCATTAGTTTTTAATGACTAATCGTGTGCCATTGCAAAGCCGTGATGGGTTCAAATTACGTATCAAAATAACCGGAGATCCAACCTTTAATTGTAAATGGTGCGGTGGCATGCCTGCCAAATCCAATGAATTCAAAAAAAAAAAATTGGATAATTCACAACTTTTTTTCTTTAAGGACACCCTGAAATCAAAGAAAATTATTAGCAAATTAATATTCTATTATATATAAAGCAAGTGTCACGTTGTTGCACACGATGAACACCGAAACTATCTAACCGATTTTCACAATTTATGTTTTGTAATTTTTCTTTTGCTGGCGTTCCTAAGATAGGATACTTTTTATTCCTTAATTTTTATTATTTAATTTATAATTCAACAATTCAATTCAATTTTTCAATTCAATACAATTCTTTATTGGAAAAAATACAGTAAGACATAGTCTTTTATAGTATATTATACAAACCGGATCTGATTTATGGATGACAAAATTGATCACAATAATATTAAATATAAAAATAAAAATAAAGTTAATGACAAATTTAATTTTAATGACAAAAATCATGATACAACTATTAAAGATATGGCTCTGCGCATGCCACGGGTTGGTTGTCAAAATGGAGTGACGTCACCGACACTCAACACAATTATTTTTGGCGCAATTTTGTTTGATTCAATTTGTTTCCTGTTCTGTGCCGGAAGGTTTATTTTTGAAACTGAGTTTAAAGTTATTAAAGTGATAAAATAGTGTTTGTGTATTATATAATAATTGTTAAAGTGGTTTATTAAAATTTAAAATGGGTGTCTGCTCAGTTGTTGAGTGTAATAACAACACACGAAAAAAAATTACAACGGAAACTAGTTTCCATAAATTTCCAAAAGGAAATCAAAAACTTTCAAAACAGTTTTGGATATTATTTTGTAAAAGGAAAGATAATATCAACACTCAAACTGCAAGAATTTGCAGTTTACACTTTGTCAAAGATGATTTCATAAATAATATAAAATTTGAAATGGGTAAGTAAGAAAAATGTAGCTAGGTTTTGAAGGAAGTGTTCTTTAACAATTTATTATTCTTATCTTAAAGGTTTTGCTCAGTTGCGCCTTTTGAAACCAGATGCAGTTCCTACTGTCCATTTGAATAAACCAATAAGCTCGGAATGTGATTCAAAAGGACGTTTGAACAGGATGGAGTTAAAAAAGAAAAAAGAACTCCTAAATGAGTTGCTGCTCAAATCGGTTCTTATAGAGCCAGTGCCCTCCAACGACGAACAAAATATGAATGAAAATGAAATCTTGGCGAATGATGTGTCGTATCCAGAGCTTTTCGGAAGTGCAGCTGAAGCTAACGATTTATTTGAACAAATGTAAGTACTTATGTAATTATATCAAATGTTGTTTTTTTTTGTCTGTATTTTCGCATGCGAAAATTAAAGCAAGAAAATGTAGAAAACAAAAATTCAAAAAAAAGAAAATATAAAAAAATAATAAATTAAAAGAATTATAAACAAAAAAATATATTTCAAAATGAAAATGCGTTAATCTTTTAATTATTCCAGATGAATTTACATGTTTTTTTTTTAATAGTTCATAAATGGGTTTGTATAGGTACCTACGTACTACAAAACTGGTAATGTCAATCCTAAGTTCATACTGTAATAAATAAAGAACTCAAAATAAAAACTACCTACAACATGCTTGGTTATCCTTAGGATTTTAGGATTTCTAGAAATCACCAGATGCTTCTTCCTAAACAAAACCATCCAACCAAGGTTTATTTATACAACTTGGTCACTTGCACAGGCACTTCATTGCTTCAACCGGTTGTCGAACGGAATAAAAAAAAAAACACATCACACTTGATAAATAATACACAAAACAGTGAGTTAAACCAACTATTTATTATTTATAATAATTTAACAATGATTGCTTTTCAAATCAATCATCTTTACATTCGCGACCTGCAACAACGAACCGAAATGAAAGAAATCACATCACCCTTGATAAAAAACAAAAAATAATAAACAAAAAGTGAGTTCAACCAACTATTTATTATTTTAACTTATTATTTATAATAATTTAACCATGATTGCACTTAAATATTCCAAATAAACTAAATAATAACACAAGCTAGTTTTATTTGTGTTTACTTTTAATTGAATTTCACATACTGAAATGAGAAATGTCAAATAGTTGAGTGTCGATAACGTAGATGCGCAGAAGAAGACAAACATAAAAAACTGCGCACGTTCGGGTGCACACCAAAAGAGCTGTCTGGATACTTCTGTATCGTATGAGTTTGCGAACGACCAAAACCGGATAGGTGTCAAAAGACACACAAACACATATTCGTAGTCAGCTGTTTGCCAATCCTCCCTTGGCTTCGTGAGTATACTAAAAATTTTAGGATACTTTCAGATTTATTTCCCCGCCGCAGCTATATGGTCGATCAGTTGTGTTTTAACATGGAATTACAACAACAGTAAAGTATGCGAACCACAATAGTTGTGCACGCGAACGCAAGCACTGACAGCGTTATCTTGTTTAGTTGTATCATGGACAAAAATGGTATCTACAACATTTTTAGATAATCTATATTTTCTCTTTTTCCTCTTATAATACAAAAATTTACAACGTTTAACTACTAAAATGTTTAAATAGTGCACATTTAAAATTTGTGTTCTCTCTTATTTGTTTGATACTAACTGGCAAAAAATTCCAAAGGCGAATGCTATTTACAAAGAACAACCGTGATGAATTAAGATACTTATGGATGGGAATAACTATATTTACTGTTCTAGAAGAAAGGCAAAACCGAATTTTTTCATACAGATAATGAGGAGATTTGGTTTGAATTGTTTTATACAAAAAAATACAGTTTCGATAGTTTAAAGAGTCAAGGAGACCACAATGCAGAATGCTGGTGTTATATGGAGATATATGATCGTATCTTCGGAGGCCGTAAACATATATAGTCATGTCATTACATAGTGACGTTCGCACAGCTGTGCACGATGTAACAAAACGAATTCTGGACAATCAAGACATCAGTTTCGAAGACATAATAACTTTGCCTCCCAAAGGCAATCAACAAATCATATTGGTAGAGACAAACAGCAAAGCAACCACAAACGCAAATACTGAAGAATTCTGCGAAACTTAAAGGCTCAGGCATTTTTGTTAGCCCTGATTACACGAAAGAAGAGCTGAAGAGGCGCCAAAGAATTCTACGTATAAGACGGGATATTAAGTCCAAACATACATCAGTAAATCCACAAATCAGAGGTCTTAAGTTGATGGTTAACGGAAAAACATTTTACACAACACAAGATGGAAAGCTTTTATGTGGAAACCGCGACGGAATGGTAATTCTTGAGGAAATGTTCGGGAAATTGGAATTAGAGGAAAACTCAACTACTTCGGAACCAAAACAAAAACAGCATGTCAATACAACTGTCAATGTACAGCCGTCAACTTCATCAACCTTCTTCGATGCGAGAGCAGCGCCACCTGAAGTATCAACACAACAACAAACAAAATATCAAAATTGAAACAGAGTTGCCGTCTGCCACGCAAGTAATAATAGTATTAATAGTAGTAGAAATTTGAATATTAACAAAAACGAAATTAGAAACATTAGTATATTATCACAAAATATTGCTGGTCTAGCAAGTAAATTTTTTAATGTCGATTTTTTTAAATTTGTAAAAAGACATGACATCTTTTTCCTCTTTGAGACATTTATTACAAACGATCATTATGAAACTTACAACAAATATTTTAACGATTATAAACTACATTGGATATCGGCTTATCACGAACACAAATTCGGCAGAGCCATAGGGGGATCTTTGTTTGGTTTCAAGAAAAATATTAATGCTAACTTTATTGATGTGAATGGTCTAACCTACCTTACCTTTAATAACCTAAACTCAAATTTTTTTATCTTACCAACTTACATAAACTGCAATTCTTGGGATAACGATTTCTATAAACTTAACGATTTACTTAACACAATTGAATCCGAAAATATAATGCTCATTGGTGATGTTAATGCTAGAATTGGAGACTGTCAGATAATTCCAAACAAAACTAACTTCATCGGCAAAGAGGTCTGTGAGAAGCGCAAATCAAAAGACAAAGTCGTAAACAGAAATGGACGTCTACTTTTAGAAATGTGTCAATCTTTTAATCTTTATATCCTTAACGGATGTAGTAGGGATGACTCAAATGGAGAATTCACATTTGTAGGGGGTTCAGGAAAATCTGTTATAGACATTTGTGCCATATCAGGAGAATGGAACGCAATAATTTCTTCTTTTAAAGTGGGAACCCAAATCTTTTCAGACCACATGCCCCTTGAAGTAGCTGCAGATTTGGATTTTGAATCAGAATACTGCACTTTAACCTTGCCACCAAAATTAGTCTGGAAAGAAACACAAAGAAACGCATATGTAAATAAACTAACAAATCAGACAGAGTCCACCTATAATACCACTACAATACAACTCAATCCCACAGAAGAGATAAGATTATTAAATAACTGCATCAAAAAAGTTGCTCCACTTCAAACGCGATCAAATAATCAAAAATTTCGACAAAAATGGTTCGACCAAGAATGTTTTGAAGCAAGAAAACTTTCATTTACCCTTCTTAGAAGAATTCAAGATTCCACAAGCCCAAATAAAAATGTAACCAAACAATATATAGATACCAATCGAAACTATAAACTTCTTTGTAAAAACAAACGCGAAAATTATTTCAGGTCCCTAGCAGCAGAACTATCTACCGCAACCAACAGTAAAAGTTTTTGGGAAAAAATAAAGATATTTAAGGGTACTGTCTTTGTCTGTGGTATCCATGTATCCGCAGCGAAACTAGCCGAGTATTTCAAATTATTACTTAATCCCCATGACATTAGAGAAAGCATTCAATTTGCTGAACCATACATAACAAATGATCTTCTTGATGCCGAAATTGTTATGAGTGAACTCAAACTGTCACTTCTTAATTCAAAAAACAATAAAGCACCAGGCCCAGACCGCATTGGAAATGAATTTTACAAAAATGCTCCACCGGTTTTCTTAAATAAAATGCTAGCTACATTTAATTCCATTTTTAGATTGGGAGATATACCTCAAGATTTCAGAGATGCCATTGTATATCCATTGTATATCGAGGTATCTCTTTCATGAACTCGATCGCAAAACTATTCTGCTCTATTCTTTTGAATAGAATCAATACTTGGGTAGAAAACAACAAAATACTGAGTGAATACCAGGCAGGCTTTCGCAAAGGCTATTCTACAGTAGATAACATTTTCACATTAACAACCATAGCTCAGTTCTTCCTTAGGCAAAATAGGAAACTTTACATATTCTTTCTAGACTTTAGAGCTGCTTTTGACTCTATAGACCGAAATGCGCTTTTCTATAAATTGTCACAACTAGGAATGTCAACAAAAATGCTCAAAGTTCTTAAAAGTTTATATACAAATACACGGCAAAAAGTGTGGGACGGCAAAAATGTCTCAAACTGGTTTGAAACCAAGTCTGGAGTGAAACAAGGATGTCTTCTGAGTGCCACACTTTTCGCGTTATTTATAGACGATATAACGGCACATCTACCTGCAGGCATAAGAATAGCAGGACAAGTCATAAAGGTACTATTATACGCAGATGATATTTTACTATTAGCGGAAACCCCACATAGTTTACAGCTAATGATAAATAAAATGAAAAGTTTTTGCAAAACCTGGAACTTGAAAGTAAACCTTGATAAGTCCAAAATAATGATTGTTCGAAACCGACAAACAAAACTACTATCAACGGAAAAATGGTTCTTCGATGGTAATGAGATTGAAATAGTAACACAATATAAATATCTGGGAATTTTATTGACACCAAATATGAAATTCAACCTACACCTAGAAAATAAACTGGCAAACGCAAAAAGCCTTATTAATGCATCCTGGCGAAACATAATAAACAAACAAGAAATACCAATATCAGCTAAATACCGAGTATTTGAATCAGTAATGCGATCCATAATGTGCTATAGTGCTCAGACTTGGGGGTACCAACAATATGACGAAGTTGAAAAACTCCTTCGATATTTTTGGAAAAACTCTTCCATCTTCCTCTTACGACACCCAATTATGTACTCAGCTTAGAAACAGGTTTGTCAAATCTTTTTAATTTCACATTAAAGTTGCACTTCGATTACGTACTCAAAGTCCTGAAATACCCCGAACATAGACTACCACTTATTATGACAAAATATACTTTTGATAATAAATTAGAATGGGTTAATGATTGGATAGGTCTGGCAGCGAAACATGATTTAAGTCTTAATATACAATATGTTAATCCTGGAATGTTGAAACAACAACTTTATAAAGTGTTGGAATTATCTGATATTAGTCACAGAAATGAAAGCAGAGAAAAAGCCATATCTTCATATAACAGGTTGATATACCCCGAGTTAAACTATGACCTTATGAAAAAAAAACTATTTTAATGATCGTTATAGCATAAAAGCGATATCTCTGATTTGCAGAGCGAGATGCGAGATGTTAAATTTGAATGGTGCACCGTTCAAAAAATCATCGACAAATCTCTGCACTATATGCAATCTTCAAATGAAAGAAGACACATTCCACTTCCTGGCAATATGTCCTATCTACAAGGATCTGAGGCTATCTCACTTCGGAAAGTTATCATTGACTATGGAACAAACGAAGAACATCCTAAATGGTGATAACTGGTTTGCTCTATACAAATTCATTGAGACTGCATACACCTATAGACATAACATTTTAACTGAATTTTTATAGTAAAAAAAAAAAAAAAAAAAAAAAAAAAAAAAACTAATGTCATGTCTTTGTAATATTTAATTTTTTATAAGATCGTATTTAATTCACTCCATTTTCTTTTTTTAAGTGAAAAATGTTATTTTTATCAAGTAAAGATGTTTGAAATTAAATTATAACGTAATTTTATTTATTATATTTATGCATATCTAAAAAAAAAATATTTGATCACGTCAATCAGGCAGACGGCAACGCCATTGCCAACTTAAATTATTATTTTTTATCATTACATATTATATAGAATTCCAAAATATTAAAAATTATTATTATTGTAATATTGAAGATAAATAATAAATAATTTTAAAATCTTAAAAATCTTAAAAATCTTAGTCATGTCATTAAAAGCAACACGGAGCTTATGTTTGGACATAGAATCTAGCTTAGGATATACCACATCAGAAAAGGATATTATTGGAACTAGCAAAGTTCTCATCAAACGAAGTCGCGTTTCCTTGGGTGTAAAATCATTTGCAATCCACAGTTTTCTAAGCGTTCCGTATATCCGCCCAACAACATAGTTTATGTGTTCTCTGCAAGACAGGTCATATGTTATTTTGTAACCAAGACTTGTCACAGAATTCACATAAGATATTTGTGTGTTATTTAAAGTAATTATGGGGAGGTCGTCAATACAGAGCGCTTTCTTATATATCATTATTGCTTGTGTTTTACCGGGATTAAGGGTGGGTCTTCCTCGTAAATGTAGGGTACTACGTGCACAAAACTTAATATATCTCCTACATTTGAAAAGATATTTTGATGAAATAAAATTTATTATTTAGTCCATGAACATATCTTAAAACATATGTCCTCAATTTTATGTTTTACAAAAGTTTGTGCTTTTTAGGGAAGGAGCCCCTCAAGGGGCTCTCGCGTGATTTGTTTTTTTATTTTGTTGTTAATGTTTTTCAACTGTCAATGAATGTATGCTTTATGTAGGATAAAAAAAAAAAAAAAAAAATTATTTGAGCTACAAAGTGGACGTAAGTTCACACTAATTTAAAGCTCGTTTATTGGCGCAGTTTCTTAAATTTTCAACGGAGCCAAACAATATTTTTTTTTATAACAGAAAGTAGATACTTTATTTGAAACAAAACAAAAAATAATTTTTTTCCACTTTATACGTCTGAAAAACTTATATATACACAAACAATACTACTTTTTTCTTTCCCCGTTGGGGCTGGCATGTTTTATTCTTAATATTTTTTGTTTTTAATTTATTCGAATCTCTTATTATTTTTGTAAAATGTGCTGTAAATTTTTTTGCAATTTTATATTGTTTAGACGTAAAAATTTACAATTCAAAGTATCTATACACATGGTAGTTTTCCCAGGTTGAAATGCCATGTGCAACTTTATTATTATTTTTGTATTTTATTTCAATATTTTTTGCTAAAGTTCCAAGTGAAGAAAACAATATCACACGCATAAACAATTTTATATTTAATTTTGAAAAAGCATCTTTTTAATGATTTTGTTAGTCAAAATACGCACACAACGATATTTAGTTCACGAAACTTCCGTCGAAAGAGAATATTATATTTTCGCTGTTCGCACTCTCTTTAGAATCAACTTTTTTTTTGTGGTGATACACAAAACACAAATGGTATGGTGAATGGTGTACATCAGCGTTGCCGCCGAGAAAAGAAAATGCCGTGTCACATTTTAAAAACTGCTTGCCATGAAAAAACTATAAATCTTCTGTTAAAAAAAATAAAACTTTATTTCTGTAATTTATTATATAATTTTCCATCAATATTAAAGTAAGATATAGGCAATGATAAAGTGTGCGATATTGAAATGTTTCGTGCCACTGTGCCACAAGAAAAAATTGTCGTGTCAAAAAAGCACGATTGGTTAACTTCGGCAACGCTGGTGTACGTACGATTCGGAGGTATCGTCGTCGTCGCTGTCGTCCAAGTAGGTATATGATATTTTTGTTTTTTTTTCTACTTGGTTTTGGAAGGAAACTTATGGATGTGGGAATAATGCTGAAAAAGATTTTATTCGTTAATTATATAGAAATAGAGTCTCAGGGAATCATCTATAAAATGAGTTAATCTTATCGAATCTTCAAGGTTGAGGTGTCAAAAGGAAGAAGAAATTGAGATCTATGTTTCTGTTTCAGAATAATTGACGTAGGCACTTGGGCTTGGGCACTTCAATTTTTGTTTGCGATTAAACCTAAATTGGAGATACCTCCTCTTCTGTTATCCTACAACGGAAAGAAACAAAAATATTGGAGATGACCTCCTTTTTGGTGGTGTGGTTGGACACGATTAGTAAATTGTGAGATAGTGGGAAGAGGGAATGTGTATATTGCAATTGTATATCTATGTTCCTATTTTTATTTAGAAGCGATTTTTTTTTTCATTTCGCGTGTTGACGGACATGGAGTGGTAGGTAATTGCAAATAAGAATGTGAAATGTCTTTGCGTGGCCTTTGGCATGTGCCGAGGGAAAGGGTATCATGATGACGATCTACGTAGGTACCTAGCCTGCAATGAAAATAATCATTTTTCTTCACTGGCACCTAAATAAAAGCATTAGGTAAAAATAAATCAGAAATGAAAATTATCAGATTTTACCCATTATTTTCCAAATTATTTGGGGTTGATTTTGTTGAAAAAATAAATGGAAAATAATTAAAAAAAATGCAATTTGAATGATTGAATTGTTGTTTGCCAAATAACTAATATACCTACTTCAATCAAAATCTGTGAATGTTAAAAAGTAACTTGTTCACAAAGAGCCTCAGAAAAAAAATTTACAGGAAAATAACTGTGACCGCCGGCGGGTCAGATGCCATGTAACGGTTTTGTCAGGTGCTATGTGACCCATATGACATATTTTTTTTCGAAACAAAACTTTGGAACAATTTAGAAGAGTCCTAGCACAATCTAGCACTGGTTTTTAAATTTTAAAATTCGAAAAAGGGAGCTCCCAGGAAGGCAAAATTGCTAAATTAGTGCAAAAGTTTTCGCTGTCTAAAACCTACAATTTTTAAGTAAAAAAAAAAAAGATCAACACAAACCAGCACAAATGTAGCACAACCTGGTTCATTTGTCAAAAATTCAAATTTGAAAAAAGGGAGGCTAACTTCACACTTTCGGGAACATGTTTTTTGAGCTTTTTATCCACAGTTTCGATTTTTTTTTCAAAATAAAAAGAGAAAAAACTTCGTATTAGGGTACCACAACCTTGTAGAGTTTTTAAAAAATTTAAATTTGGAAAAATGGGGGGAAGCACCTAATTTCTGAAAATCACATTTTTGGATCTAGTTTTCGCAATTTTGAAAGTTTTCAAAATTCACCCCTTTGCAATAAACCCTAAAGTAATTTTCAAACAGGTCAAATAGTTATATTGACCTACTTTACACTTATCTTACATAAAGCTTCCTAAAAAAAACTATTTCAATGTACCTACCTACCTACATGTGTAACGTAAAAATAAAAATAAATGTTTTTCTTAGAAAAAGGTGGTTTTGGTTTTTTTTTTAATTTCTTGAGAACGACATAAAATTTTTGCATCCGGTTTTCTTATTTAGACTTAAAATTAATAACAGCATTGAATTTTGAAATTAAAATTAGCACTTAATTACGTAAAATTTTGAAAAAAATGAATTTGAAATTTTTTTTTCAATTTTTTTTCTTCAAAATTTTGACTTTGAAAATTAATATTTCAAAAACTATTTCTTAGAATAGATTTATTTAAACACAGAATGAAAGAAAAAAATATTGGCTTTTCAAAAACGTATCGCACAGCATTGTGAATGAAGCCGTTGATTTTAAATAATTTTTTTCCCATTTTAAGTCAGTTTTTTGGAAAATTGCCCCTCCCGGCTAAACGGAGGGGAATAGACCCCCCCCTCCCATACGATTTTTTTCTTGTCTCAACGCAACCTACACGCCCTAGCATTTTGTCGCATTGCTCATGACTCACCCTGTATATAAAACTAGCTGTTTTGGTGAACTTCTTTCCGCAATTTTGGGTTTTTAAGATTTTTTCAATTTTCCAAAATTTAAAACTTTCGGCTCCATTGTGTGAACCTGGTTCAATAAAAATCCAACAAAGAACTCCCAAGCAAGTCGGATAATTATTCAGCCGAGTTATCCGCGTACAAACAGACACCAATTAATTTGTATTTATATAGGTACCTATCTACATAGGTATATAGATTAGGTTATATTACACCTAGAGGTAGGTACCTACATCCAAGATGATACAAGTTCTAAAAACTCAGAGTTGGGCGATTTCGCATGTTTATTAACATACCTATGCCTCCCTGATTCCAAACATCAAAAAATGATCATAGGGCATACCTATATACACAGCTAGGAATGTAAATGCTGCACGACTTTTCTGTTTGGTCATTTTTATTTTTATTCTGAAAACAAAATGTACATAGGTAGGTAGGTTTTCCCACGTGACAATGAAGTGACAATGTTTCAATTGCAAAACAAAAATATACAGTGTTGTGCTGTTGTTTGAAATCTGACAACAACAAAAATCGAAAGGAAATCTCAAATTTCGCACATTACAAATGAACAAGTTACCTTATTCTTCCAACATCCTTACTTGTAAACTCCAAAATTCACCCCTTTGCAATAAACCCTAAAGTAATTTTCAAACAGGTCAAATAGTTATATTGACCTACCTCACACTTATCTTACATAAAGCTTCCTAAAAAAAAACTATTTCAATGTACCTACCTACCTACATGTGTAACGATATTTATGCATGTTCATTTGATGTGTCCTGACCTTCATCAAGATCTCGATCGAATTACAAACGAGTTCACATCTTTTTGTTACTGTTTTTCCAGTTCCAGCAACAGCAAGTGAAAGTGAAGAAAAAACAACTGAACGAAAAGAGAAAAAAAATGACTCACATTTTAGCTATACCTACTCATGTGTTTTGAAAACAAAATTGAAAAATATCCCTTCACCCTTCCATAAACAGAAAGCATAGAACTCATCATTCCCATTCAAATCGAAAGGATGACAAAACAACAAACCCATTTTGAAAAGAGAACAAGAGTAGTTGAGCGTATCAAAAACAATAATGAAGAGAAAAGAATATCGCACTACCACATTGAAATACGTTTACATGAATTTTAAATTCTATTGTCATGAAGACCCACCCTTAAGTGTGAGACCATTTACATCAGCCCATTTACAAATACTGATAAGATCATCATTGAAACGAGAAATGAGATCTTCTATGAGACCAGATCTACGTGAAAGATAAATTTGGATATCATCCGCATACAAATGAAAATTCACATTTTTACACACATTGGGTAGATCATTAATAAATATGCAGAAAAGAATCGGCTCTAAAATATACCTAGTTTATATGCAGAGTCGAAAGATCGAGTTTGATTTGAAACGAAATTCCAACCCAGGTATTTCAGCTAACTAGTTGAATGCTTGAGGAGGGGGAGATCAATCGGAACCCTTGTAGGGTACACACGGTGGCGCTGCCTTTGCGCCACCGTCAAAGCAATAAAAAGTAATTTGTAATTTAGAAATAAGTGTCTTAATAAAGCAAAGTAAATAAATTTAGAAAAAAAAAAAAATCATCAACTAAGTGGTAGCGACGGTGGTCTTTGGTCTTTGGACCTCCGTCAATTTTAAGATAAAAACGCAATTAAAGTGAGTAGTTTCAGGGTGGCTTGTCCCCCAGTAATTCGGACTGCTTATAAAAGCAGCAAATACGGAGCTAGGAAGCAACATTTGGGACTGGTGTTCAACAGCGCTCCAAGCAACCAGCAATGGCCAAGATGGAAGTAACATTTTGTGAGAGAGGTACAATAGCGCTCCATATAACGACATCGATGGACGAAAACTTCCCGCCCAGCTAATATTTTACTGCTAGATACCCAACGGTACATCAGGCATCGACAACAACAGTAAAGTTTATAACGCGACAACAAGTTTATAACGTGACAATCCAGCGTGCAACAGTGTTTCTGTCTTCATACATATAAAGTGTTCAAATATTTAAGTATACTGTGATAGTTTCACTTTATCGTTTTAATATTTTAATGTAATATACTTTGTTTCAATCAAATTTTCATTGAAAACTTAATAATTAATTATTTACGTATATCCCTAGGGCGGTCTCGCTCTATCAAGCTATCTAATCATACCATTTATAAGTGTTAATAATTTAAACATAATATATGCATTGCATATACAGTAAAACTACTGAGCTCTCGCTCTAACTTCAAAAGAAATTTTATTCTCAATGTAAATTATTTTATTTTAGTGTTAGTTTTTAAGGTATTTGTAAATATATATGTGACTTTCCGTCTAAAGCAAAAAATTATACTTATGAGCAAAAGTAGTGTAACTATATATCTTTTATATAATAACTGTTCGCCACGAGGCTTTCCACTATACACAACTGAAAAAGAAGGCCATACATTACAGCCACTTTTGTACTCGCTAAAGCGAACAAGAATTAGAATTAGAATAAGACAAAAATGTAACTCGAAACTAAAAGACTCAATAAAATTCAATTCAATTCAATGCTTGAGGAGTTGAGTTAAGTGCGGAAAAGTTGAAATGACAGGAGAGTACCTGCGTTGGTTTGTAGACATTAGACCAAAAGATTGAATTTTCGAGAAAAAAAAATATTTGTATTGTTTTTACAAGTTATACGCATACTTTTCAACAACAAATTTTCATTCGTTAATATGCAATTGATCACATTCAGAAATAATTGTGTATTCACCATTTCAACCCAGGTATTTCATTTAATTTTCGACTCAACACCACTGCTCGAGTGCGATCGAGTCGAATTCCATTTCGTTCCAACTCATCCCCGTTTACAAATGGGTGAACCTTAGTTAAAGCTCGCTTCAACCATGCATATAAACTAGGTAATAGAGCCTTGCGGTACACCCATCTTCAAAAGAGCGAGATGAGATAGTTCATTATCGATAGCAACACGTTGTGATCTGCAGCATAGGTAACTCTTGATAAGATGAACAGCCAAATTCGAGAAACCAAAATAATATTTAAATTTTTGACAAAGAACACTATGGTTGACCTTATCAAAAGCCTTGGAAAAATCTAATAAGCAGAGGGCTGTCAAATTGTCTTGATCATACTGTAGTCTAATATCATCCAAAACCTTTACCATTGCAGTAGGGCAAGAGTAGTTAGCTCTAAAACCTGATTGAAAAGGAGACAGAAGATTCTTCGAGTTAAGATGTTCGATTATTTGCCTCGTAAGAATTTTTTCCATTACCTTTGATAGGCAGGGTAAGATACTAATGGACCGATAGTCAGGGGGCTCCTTTGGCAAATTTATTTTAGGAACTGGAATTATCCTGGCTGCTTTCCATGCACTTGGAAAAGTAGAAGACGCAATACAGTGGTTGTATATATGAGTAAGGGCGTTGACTACATATGGTAGAACAAGTTTTATGAACCGAAGAGGAATTCCGTCATCTCCGATTGCTTCAGAGCTTAGCGTTTTAAAAGTGCTCAAGACTTCAACATCGGAGACAACTTCAAAACTAAAGTAATCAACATGGCTGTAAATTAAATCAACTTCCGGTTTAAAATTTGTAGGCAATTGAAAAGTAGTAGTAGTAAAATGGGTGTTGAGTACATTAGGGTCAAGTTTACATTTAGATACTTGCTGTTTTCCAACACCAATTTCACGAAGGTTTGCCCAAAGTTGTTTAGGTTGAAGTTCAGTATTAAATTTAGAAGCAAAAAAGTTCCTTTTGGCCATTCGTATAATAGAAGTTGCTTGGTTACGAAAAGAACAGTATAGCCGCCAAGTTTTAATAAATTTTCATTACAGCAAACAAAAAAAAGGAAACGTCAAAACTTCATTTTTTTACTACGTGTATCAAAAAGTTGGGCCTACCGTTCGTTGAATTCTTCAGTAGTGTTAATAAAACATCGTTTGTTTTAGTTTTTCATATTATCGATTGTTTTTTTTAACAATCGATATATTATTAATAATAATAAATTAAAAGAGACTATAAAGCAAGAAAAACTAAAGGTAAGACCGCACATAGCGACACTGCCCTTCAGCGGAACTTCGACATTGGGCACTTCTAATTAGGTACGTCCGTTTTCATTTGGCATGCGATACGTGTGTGGCCGCGTTTTTTTATTGTTTTCTACAGTAATACGATTCGCAAACGAAGTCAAAATCATCTTTATTTTATCAATTTTACTTTTATTCTATAGGCATGTTTTTTCTAACTTAGACCAAAAAGTAAAATGTCTAACTCTCAACATGAGCATCAGCAAGCAGTGCATACTGCATACATCTATGAAATGCTTCAGCTCTCTCTCTCTCTTAATCTATTAAAAAAAATACCGAAGCGAGTTCGCAAATGACTCAAACAATTGGAAGTCAGTGATTTTGCTTGAACGGGACAAACCCAAAAACATAAAAAAAATATGACATGTATATGCATACATATATGCTATGACACTCATCAGCAAAGAGGTTGATTATATTATTTCCATTAAATCCAAGATGTTTCATCGTAAAGTTTTCAATTTTTGGCACGACAATTTGTTGGCTGTATACGAGTGGCAAAAGCGAGGCTTGCCGCATGCGCATATTGTAATTTGGCTGGAAAATAAAATTCGCCCGGCCGAAATTCCGGATCTATCGATCGATGAAGAATTATTCGAAATTTTTACCAGGATAATGATCCATGGACCATGCGATTCCTTCAACATGACATCACCATGCATGGAAAACGGGAAATTTAAAAAAAAAAATTCCGAAAGAGTGTGTAAATTACACAATGACGGATATTGATAGTTATCCACTGTATCGCCGTAGGAACGATGAGAATGGTGGCAATGTATTCACAATGCGAGTTCCGAATTTCAATGAACTTGAAATTGATAATCAGTGGATGGTTCCATATTCGCCATTGCTCTCGAAAACTTACAATGCACATATTAATGTTGAATTTTGCAATTCCGTGAAATCCATTAAATACATATGTAAATATGTTAATAAGGGCAGTGATTTGGCTGTGTTTGAAATGCGAGATGTAAATAGAAATGACGAAACAACACTGTATCAAATGGGCAGATACATCAGCAGCAACGGAGCTATCTGGTGTATTTTTAGTTTAGTCACATCCATGAAAGAGATCCACCTGTACAGCATCTTGCAGTGCATCTTGAAAACGGTCAGCGTGTATATTTCACTGAACAGAACGTTATTTAAAGAGCATTACAACCACCAAAAACTAACCTCACTGAATTTTTTACATTGTGCCAAAAGCTCGACGTTTTGGCCGATTTGCAAAAACATTGATATATACCGATGTTCCATGGTATTTTGTTTGGAACATATCGAGTAAAAGATGGGACCCACGTAAACAAGGAGTACCACATACGTCCATCCCAGGCATATTTAAATCTAAAAGATTGGGACGACTCTACACAGTGCATCCAAAACAACGTGAATGTTTCTTTTTGCGTTTGTTGTTGGTGAATGTTCCTGGACCAACATCTTTTGAATTTTTGCGAACAGTTGATGGTCGAATATTTAATACCTAAGATGCATGTTGTGAGCTTCAATTAATGGAAGATGATAATCACTGGGATTTTGCACTTGCTTGCATAATGATCCATTGGCACAAGTATTTTAAAATCAACTACTTGATATTGGAAACGGTAAAATTGAATAGCATCAAAATACGCAATTTATCAAATTACCAGATAGTTTCTGCTCTGTTGTTAATTCAAAAACCGAACTTATTGACAGTGTATTAACAGATATTATTAATAATTACTTAGATCAAAATTGGCTCAGTAATCGTGCGATTTTAGCAGCAAGAAATGTCGATGTTGACGTTATTAACTGTCAAATACAAAATTTACTGCCGCGTGATTTGATAACTTTTAAGTCAATTGACACTATTGTTGATGAAAATGAGCTCGTCAATTTTCCAATCGAATTTTTAAATTCTCTGGATATGCCAGGAATGCCGCCACACAAGCTCTGTCTTAAAATTGGTTCACCAGTCATTCTTTTGCGCAACTTAAATCCACCGAAATTGTGCAACGATACACGACTAGTCATCAAAAGAATTACCGAAAACGTACTTGAAGCAAAGATATTGACTGGAAAGTTCAAAGGAGAAGTTGTTCTGTTACCTCGAATACCCATGATACCGTCCGAATCTACAATACCTTTCAAAAGGCTACAATTCCCGATTCGTTTGGCTTTCGCGATGACGATAAATAAATCGCAAGGGCAGACAATGACAATTTGTGTCTTGGACTTGGAGAATCCATGTTTTTCCGACGGACAGCTTTATGTTGCATGCTCACGTGTTGGAAAACCGTCAAATTTATTTGTGTTGGCGTAGGATAAATTAACAAGAAACATTGTTCATCATTTAGTTCTTAAGTAATTTTAACCCTGAATGCTTCAAATTAGAATAAATTAACTCTATTTGTTAAATAACAATTAAATTAATAATAAATTCAACATTTTTTATTCATTAAAACTTATTATGAAAGTTTTATCATTCCTTACCAATCACTTCCTTAACCATACCAATTTTAATATCTAATACTTAATGGCAAAACAATAAAGCCGCAGCAAAGCGAGGCCGGTTCAGCTAGTATATAATAAATATTGGTTATTTGTTCTTGCCAAACATCATCTTCATCCAGCGTCAAAACATAGATTTTAGACATTAAGTCTATTCTTTTTAAGTTTTTTTGTTTTTTCATCATGATGCCAATTATTTTTTTGTTTTTCAAAGTATCCAATAGCTCTGAAACTTTTGCTTGTAGCTCTGAAGAATTCATGTTTAAAAATGTTTTCTTCTGGAGTACTTTGGAAGTGCTAATAAAAAAAAATTTATTGGCGGGGAAAGGCAATCATTTTCTGATGTATTGCTGAGATAGTAAATTCACGTGAATTTTTATATACAGTAGGTGTATAAATTAGTTTTTTCCCAAGCTCCTATCCCTTTTCAGTAGAAACAACTTCTCTTACGTACATATTCCATTGATGATTTTCATACTTCACTTATACGTTTGTAGGGTACTCCGTTATTATTTATGATTATTTTCAGTAAAATACGACAAAAAAAAAAAGAAGCCGGCTTCGTTCTTATTCCTACTACGTTATGTTTGCTGGTTGAGAGGTGACAATGCTGGATACCTGTCTAGCATAACTAATAGATTGGTAGTTGATCAGTTGTCGACTGGCGAGGGTTTGAGATTAATTTATAAATATAATTAGAGTAAATTGTAATAATAAACTATACATGAAAATTTATCGTACTACAATAATTATATTCGATTGCTAAAATTTGATTTTTAGTGACCTTTGTATCGTTAAAGATAATTAATTGACTTTTAGTGGGCTATAGGTCGATAATAATTATAAAATGATGTCCTTATTTCATCGCAACGTTTCGAGTATGTTTATACTCTTCATCAAGCCTTCATTTATTTGCAACAAAAGATAGAGATAATAAATACATACATTAGCAAACAACTATTTTTCATTTTGTAAATGTCACGTCAAAATTACTTACAAGAAATTTGTATTGAGGTTAAAACAAAGAACAATAAAGCTGGTTGAACATTATATGCACATTATTTAACCAATGACCAGAGTAAATAAAAATGTATATATAAAGCAAAATAAATTTTTAATCACAACTTTTAAATGAGTTATTAAAAAATTAAAATAGAAAAGCAATCAGATAATTACTGTAGAACGACAGTTTACACGTCCAAATATACTGCACAATCACCTATTTTAAATTTTTTTTAAGTTGTCGACCTTTTTATAAGCTGGCTATATGCACTGCTCAAATTGTCTAAATCGAATCCACGGTTGACTGCATTGTTGTTATCTATGATATGCAACACCTCTAGCAACATTCTTTTTGAAAAATGTTGCTCTGTTTGAAGAATTTCAACATTAGTAAAATCAGCTGCGTGTTACTCTTCAATTAAGTGGTGAGTTAATGCAGTCTTATGAGAGACGCCGCTCTTTAGATCAGACCTATGACCAGAAATGCGGTTCTTTAGTTTTTGTTTAAAAGTTCCGATATAAACGGATGAACATGTTGTCTTCTTCCCTCCTAAACAATTGATCCTATACACAACATCTGCTTTCTGCAAAGTCTCAACTCTTCCTTTGATATTAGAAAAAAGCTTGTTTCTTAAAGGAAATGCAGACTTGAAAGCTATTTTCGTCTTTGTGTTATCTTTTAGTTGTGCTGTGGTGATGCGGTTGGAAAGGTTAGGTATGTATAATGCACTCTTGTATACACACATTTGTGGAGATTCATCAGCTGGGTTGATTCTCTTCTTTTAACTATGATTTTTTATAAGCTTTTCGATAATCTGAGAAGGGAATGAATTGAAGCACAGGGTGTCACGAATAATTTTTATATTTTTATCTTAAAACAAATTGTCGCTTGTGTCAAGAACTGTGTTGACAAAATTTTGAGCAGTATTGATAATAACTTGTTTCGGTTGTTTCGAGTGAAAATTTATAAGTCGTCCCGACGCAGTAGGTTTTCTGTACCAATCCAAAATTAGTTTTTCATTTCGCCTTATAATCTTCACATAGTTAAGACTTTTGGTTTTGTTGTGAGCTTACCAAGGGCATCCTCCAATAGAGTTTCCATAACTAAATCGGCTAGAATTGGTGATGCTGGACTGCCCATTGGTAAACCTTGTTTTTGCTGATAAATGATCCCGTTGAATTCTAAGTAGTTATTATCGATAATACAAAACCTTAGTATCTCGAAAAACTTCGTCTTTTTTAATTTTAGTGTGTTCTTTAATTTTGTTCCAGTTTAGTTTTACTATATCAATATCAAACCGATCGGAATGCATGTAAACAAGAAGACAACATCAAACAAAGCTAAAATGTCTCCGTTCTCCAATCGTATAGACGATACTTTGTCTATAAACTCTTTTGAATTCTTAACATTGAATTTTGAATTCTGAGTAAAATTTTGTAGGATTTTGACTATGAATTTTGACAGTTCATAGCAAGGAACATTCATAGAAGCACATGTGGGCCGTAATGTGGTATTTTGCTTGTGAATTTTAGGTAAGCCATAGATCTTCGGGCTGTTGGCAGTATACGTTGTCATTCGTTTCTTTTCGTATTGAGAAATATGATCTTCTTTTAGCAAATCCTTTACCAAATCATTGTTACGGTTCTGCAATGTTGCTGAAGGATTGTTTCTCAATACTCTATAGACATTTCTGTCCGCCATAATCTCCTGCATTTTGTTAATGTAGTCTGTTTTATACAATGCAACTGTTTTCCCTTTATCAGCAGGGACAATAAAAACATCTTTATGTTTTTTTAAGAAAATTTTGGCTTCATGTGTGTACGCTGATCGTTAATGACTTTGCAAAATTTTAATAAATTTCGCTCGAGCTACCTCCTGGTTTTTACCAGTTCTTCTCCATCTACTATTATTTTAAAGAGGCAACTCACCTCTCTTAATTGGTAGGGAAAACTTCTGGCCTAAGCACAGAAGCCATTTGACGTGTGATAGGAACACAACAGAAGTTTTGTTCACAAATCATTTGTCTTGGAGTTCTATGCCCAATTTTTGTTTGAGTGTTTATTAAGATATTTGTTTTTGATGTTTTCATTTACAGTGTTTATTCTCTTGACTTTTGAAAAAGTTAAAGTATTCTTTTTGTGTTAAATTATTTGTGATAAAGTTTTCTAATTTCGCTATCTTCTCGGTCTTCTTCAGTATTTGCTTGAGTGAAATAGCAATATTCAATAGTTTTTGGTGAAAGTGTTCAATGAGCAGCAGTAGTTTTCTCTATAACCGTCGATCTCTTTCATTGTTAGAAAATTGAAATATGTAAGGTTATTCGTTGAACTACAAATGAATTTTGGAAACAAAAATTCTCTGCATTTCAAAAGAAAGATCAATGTATTGTTATTTGTTTGTATATACAAGGGTTTCTTTGCTTTATTCTTTGAGTTTGTTGAGCCCTGATACATTACATGACAAAATCTTAAAATAATATAACGGAATTGAGCTGACGACATCACAGTTTCAATTATTTTGTTTAATTGTACTAGAGCTAGAACAAGGCACATTTTCGTGAAGTGGCATCACTGGTGCAGTTTCATCAACTGGTTTAGACCATTCGTCGTGACGTCTATTTGATATAATTTATTTGACAGCATCAAAATTAAGTTGTCCATACATTTTGCGTAGGTGGTTTTCTCCATCTTCGTTTTTATATTTAAGTGTGTTATTATTGTTCAAATTAAATATTTTTTCTGAAATTATAAGTGAACTATTGCTTTTAATTATTATTTGTTCTTTTGGATTTGTTGTTTTAATTATTTTTCTGTAGCTGAGTAGGATTCGGCGTTTATGTTGTGATTGTTTGGTTAGATCACGTTGTATAGAACACCTAAACCTTTAAGCTTAGAGGCATTGCGCAGCATTTTTGTGGCATTTTTATTGGAACCGGTGTTGGGTTTCAGGTTGATGTTTTTTTCATTTTTAGATAGTTTTATTGCTTTATCTATCAACTGATGTGATTCGCCAAGCAAAATTTGAGTGATTGATTGGATTTTCAATCACTGGGTCAGTATTTTCTTTCGGCAAAGTAAAGATGATGTTTTTTCCTTTTAACTCACGACCTTGCATCTCCAGGGGGTCAATTCCCGATCTGTGAAGCTGTGAAGTGATAAAAAAATTATCATTTTACTTTTCACAGCGATTTTTCATTTTATCACTTCATGAACTTGCATAATGCGATTCTCGAACTTATTATGATAAACAGCTGTCAATGTGTGTACTAAAAAGTACTAAATGATACACCCAGAGCAAAAAACAACGTTCAATCAGAGAAAACCACTTTGATTTAAGCCTATTTAAAAAAAAAATTGCTTCGAATACGAATGTTTTAAAATCAAAGTTTGGGAAAAAAAAATTGAGAACGAAGCATAATTAAATCAAATTTACTCGAGCTAAGATACCATTATAAAACGGATATCAAATTTAATCTATTAAATTTTAATTTGCCTTTTTGTCTCTCAGTGTAAGATCTGTCAGCGCGTTTTCACTGCTCTTCACAGAACGATTTTACTGTGATAAGATATTTATCATTATGAAAAGTTTTGAAGTTTGTTTTCACAAATCGGGAATCGAATTTAACGCTAAGGCGTGAAAGAGTTTATCATTTCACATTTTCACAGATCGGGAATCGACCCCCAGTTCCACTTCCAGGATATTACACCTAGCCTCGAAATGTCGAACTTGTATGGATAAATCCTTATTTTATGTCCGCAGCAATTACACCTAGCCTCGAAATGTCGAACTTGTATGGATAAATCCTTATTTTATGTCCGCAGCAAATCAATTTCAGAATTCAACTTTGCAAAATCATCTTTTGTGATTTGCAATATATAAGGTGTTGATGGTCTGTTTATAATCGGTGTCTTCGAATTAGGGTTTTCTTCTAGTGAGGTTTGGATTAATTTTCTTTTGTTGTTGGTCATGTGACAGGCAGGAAAATTATCGAATTCGTTTAAAAGATTATATAAATAACATTACCTGTTATATTTATACTTTTTCGAAAAAGATTTATAAACACTTATGTCCAGTTGTCAAACCTACTACAGTCTGTCAAAGCTCTTCAAATCCAGAAATCTCACCATAACTTCAAAACTACTGCTGTACAGGACCATGGTTCTGCCAGTACTCACATATGGATCCGAGACTTGGGTGCTTAGCAAAAGGCACTCTGACCTCTTAGCCGCGTTCGAGAGAAAAGTCTTAAGGAGAATTGTTGGCCCCATATGTGAGGAAGGACGATTCCGGAGACGGTACAATCATGAATTGTACGCAATCTACCTTGAAGCAGATATAGTGACAAAAATTAGGCTCGGTAGACTTCGGTGGGCAGGGCACCTAGCTCGCATGAGCGAAGAGGAACCTGCTCGGAAAGTTCTTTGTGGTACATTCTATGGCAGACGACAGCGTGGTAGACCATGCTTGCGCTGGAGAGATGGCGTAGACCAGGACGCCCGGAGCCTTGGGGTGCGCAACTGGATGGCGTCGGCTCGAGACCGGGATAGGTGGAGAGACTTGTTGAAGGAGGCCAGGACCGGACCCCGGTTGTCGAGCCGATGATGATGATGATGTCCAGTTTCACCAAAATACACCTAAAAGCATTTTAGTTAACGGAGTAATAAAATTTATTGGCATTTTAGCTTAAAATGGTTTGCACCAACATAAGGAGGTGAATTTTTAAAAATGAGGAAACTTGATGCCAACCCCGGATTTTTATTCACCACTCATGGCTCTTTTTCATTAGAGAAAGCGAGAGGAGAGCATATAAATCGAAAAATTTCAACGATCTCTTTGTCTTGCATTTTTAAGATGCCTTTAAAATTTATTTGGAACAAAATGGGACTTTAGTTTATTGACCCTTTTAAAACTCAAAGTGGTTGGTGAAATTAAAAAATGTCATTTTAAGATTTAACAAACCAATAAATATTTAAAAGTGTTTGGAGAAACTGGCCATTAGGGCCTTATTTTGAGTGTCGTTTTTGTATCGATTAACGACTTTTGTCGATATTCGAACATCGAAAATTTAATTTGGTATTGCGAATCTCAATTGTGAACGAAAAATTTTGTATAAGCTATCGATCTGTGTCGTTCACATTTTTCTGATCGACTGCTTACAACGAGTTTAATTTTCTCACCAAATGTATGTTGATTTCCTTTTAAATATGGTTTAATTGTTTCTAAAATAACAATTGTTTTAATCACAGAACAATATAATAATAAATAAAGGAAAATAAAACACAACATATGGGTTGGGTTAACAATCACTGAAACACACCAAGATAATAAAAAAGCCCATACGTTTGTAAGAAATGTCCCAACAAAATTCCCAACGATAAAATTTTACAAGAGAACAAAGCAAAATCTTCGTGTCATTTCACAGACACACAGCAAACAAGGTGCCTTGTAGCTGATAGTTAGTGTATTAAAGATACTCAACGCTTATTTTTAAGCATTGCATGTGATAGGACTGCGTTATAATTGCATCATAAGAAAATTCAGCCAGTTTTACATAGTTTTTAGATGATTTTCGTCACATTTCCAAGATTTCTAAAGTTTTTTGTTTTAATTTATCTATTAATTGGAAATACTTCTTGACTCAATTTAAGACTAAAAAGTATTTTTTTCCTACATGAACTATCACTGGCACTACCCCAAATGCCAAAATATAAGGTTTTTTCACAATAAGCGTTTTCGTTATTCACAGTAATAGATATCTCTGTCGATCAAGTTACACAATACCAAAACGAAAATTTATCGATTCTTTCGACTTTTATCGCATCGAAAGTAAAACGACACTCGCAATAAGGGCCTTAAATATTATAGTTTTTCAATAGTGTTATTGTGAGTTTTACTAATTTAATTAAATTAAATTTCAAGAGCGATATAAAAAATTGAACCAACTACTTTCACAACAGAGTTGCAAACCGAATTCCTGTATGCAAAGAAAATTTTTATATGGATAAGTTCAATAAAGCTAAAGGTGATTTAAAAAAAAATGGGGTATAATAATTGAGTTATTTAAAAAACAAAATTCTTTTGATATTCCTTCTTATCTTATTGTTGGAACGTTGAACATTGTAGGTGATTCTGAAATCGCTAACATTTTTAACGAATATTTTACACAAATAGCTTACTATTTCTTAGGCAGGAATTAACAATTTTTTTTTTTCCTGTCCTGAACTATGTTCTATTTTGAGCCGATCTTCTTTTGAAGATTATAATATCATTATGTCTTTAGATAATTCTAAGTCGTCGACATTAAATAGTTATTCAAACAGCTTTGTTAACAAACTGAGCTTAAATTTAGTTGATATCTTAACGCATCTTTTCAACAGTAGCATATTTCACGGTGTTCTGAAACAATATCATAAATACAAACATTAAATGTAATACCCTATTACAATTCTCTCTTAAAATTGTTTAAAAGCAACTGTTGCAACAGTTATTTATTTTTCTTATTTTGCCGTTGCTTCTGCTTTGGAAACAAGAATCTTAGATTTTCTCGTTCACTTTGACGACATCCACCACAAGAAGCAGAAACAACCAGCAGCAGCATAATTTATTAAGTATCACAAAACATTTTACATACATTATATACAAACCACATTGAATTAAACATTTAACATTTATAACAAAAAACACTTTTTTAATTACAAATTTACAATTTAAACAAAACACACAATTTACATAAAGACAATTAACTACAGTCCACATCATATAAAACATTGGTCCATCGTGTTCGGATTAATAAAAAACTAGTGCAGTGCGGTCGATCAAAGTGATTAAGTGATTAAAATTGTGAGACAATTCTTAATTTATATTAAGCTCTCCAATTAATTATGCTATATGTTTTTTTTAATGCTATGCTTTTTTTTGATGAAAACTTATTAAATTAATTGAATTTTTACATATGCTATATGTATATATATATATCAAACACGTGTTGCATTTGAGAACTATTTAGACATTGAACTTATTATTCGTAAGGTGTAAATTAATTCCGTTGTGTTGCATAAATACTAATTGAAGAAATTAAGAACATTTTGGTACATTTAAATAAAAATGAATGCGCAAATGGTTAAGGGCAAACGTGGTCGCGCAAAGGCTTCGCTTTCCATGCAATTGACCTTTTCTGAAAGCATCGATGAATCTACTTTGCTTTCTGCTCTGGAAGTTCATTTAGTCAGGCTTAAGGAAGCCTGGACCGATTTTATTGATCTCTCTGACAAAATGTATGATTTTGTTGCCGATCCTGCTTTCGTTGACCCTGAGCCAGAGTACGAGGAGTACGAAAGCAAGTATCTTAATGCCCATGCTGGAATAACTAGTGCTATTCGCGAAAAAAGTCCTGTTGTTGAACCTCCATCCCCTCCGCCTTTAAACATTGCTTCAATTAGTGAATCGCTTACAATGCAACAAGAGCAATTTCTTAAGAATATCGACACTGAAAAAACTATCAAATCGGTTCAATTGCCAAAGCTTATCGTACCTACTTTTAATGGTGATTATAAAGAGTGGCCAGGTTTTAATGATATTTTTCTAGGGACAATTGACACTAATAGATCACTCACAGGTACTCAAAAATTTCAATATTTAAAATCGTTTCTCGGTAAGCAACCCGCTGAATTATTTAAAAATACTCCATGTACGGACAAGAACTATATCGAAGCGTGGGATAAGCTAGAGGAGCGCTACGATAAAGCTCACTTGATTATTCAATCATATATTCAGACTTTCTTGTCGTTACCGTCGGTTAAATCTCCTAGTGCTGCGCTTCTTCGTAAAGTTTTCGATCAAGCTGATGAGATTATACGCGGTCTTAATTCGTTGGAAGCTACATCCAGAGATCCGTGGATAATTTATATTTTACTACAAAAACTTGATTATGAAACGAAACAAGAATGGGCTCGTGAGGTAGGCTCTGATACTGAGTGTAAGATTCAAGAGTTTCTTGATTTTTTGCAAAATAGGTGTAATTGCCTTGAAGCTTGCGGAACAGCATCGCCAGATATTTCGGGTTTCTAAACATACAAGTAGTATTCAAAAAAGTGTTCGTTCACATATGGTGGAAGCTAAGGCAGGTTGTCCCAAGTGTAAGGACGATCATCTTCTTTCTTCTTGCAAATCCTTTTCTTCGCTATCTATTGAAGCTCGTCGGGATTTCGCTAAAGAAAATAAGCTTTGTTTTAACTGCCTTCGCCCAGGCCATCCTTCAAACAGATGTCGTTTATACTTACGCTGCAAATTGTGCAACAAACGTCATAATACGTTGGTTCATCCTACTGAAAACGTAGCTCCAACTGGTTCAATTGGTCCTTCATCGTCTAATAGCACATCTGAACCTATAAACGTTAATTGTAATACATTGGAACCATCTCGTCATTTTTCTACTCTACTTCCAACTGCTGTCGTCATTGTTAATGATAAATATGGAACTCCTTATAAAATTCGCGTGTTATTGGATACAGGATCGCAAGTCTCTTTCGTTACAGAGCAGGTCGTCCAACGTTTGGGATTATTACGAAAACCATCGCGAATTCCTATAATGGGTGTTGGGTCTACTTGTGCCGGTGTTACGAATGGTTTGGTAAATCTGAACTTATTCTCTCGTTACGATACGTCCAATATTGAAGTTAACTGCTACGTCATCTCGAAACTAACTAAATTGCTTCCACCTGCCCCACTCGCTGTTCGAAATATAGAATCATACCTTTCACTTGAATTAGCCGATCCTAATTTCAATAAGCCCGGTCCAATTGATTGCTTGATAGGTGCCGATAAGGTATTCGATATCATCAAGGTACCTTCCACTCCAATTGAAAATGCACTTGATAATTGTATTTTTACGATGTTTGGGTGGTTAGTAGCAGGTAGCATTGAACAAGAACGCGCGTTCAGCAGTCCTGAAGTTAAGATTTTTTGTACCCAACTTGACTTTTTGCAAGAGTGTGACATCGAACGATTTTGGCGCTTGGAAGAGGTCAATTGGCAACCAATTCTTTCAATTGAGGAAGAAAAAGCTGAGGAACATTTCGTTACAACCCATAAGCGTTCCACTGATGGACGTTACATAGTTGAGTTGCCGTTCAAAGCGAATTATAGTTCAAAACTCTGCAACTCTTTTGGCATTGCTCTTAATAGATTGCGTTCTATGGAGCGCAGATTTTTAACCAATCCTGATTTGAAAGCCGAATACACCGACTTTATAAATGAGTATCTCGCGTTAGGACATATGGTGGAAGTACCCCAGCATGAAGTTGTGACAGAGTCTTCGGGAAGTTACTATTTTCCTCATCACGCCGTAGTAAAATCTGATAGTTCTACCACCAAATTAAGGGTGGTTTTTGATGGTTCAGCCAAGCCTCAAAATTCTGAAAAATCTTCTCTCAACGAGCTTCTTCTTGTTGGCCCTACTATTCAGCACGATATTTTCACTATTTGCCTTCGAAGTCGTCGTCATGGTTTTGTTATATCCGGGGATATAGAGAAAATGTTTCGGCAGATCTTGGTTGCTCCAAACCACACCGACTATCAGCGAATAATTTGGCGTTCTTCATCAGAGGAACCATTAAAGCATTACAAGTTACTAACAGTAACCTACGGTACATCAGCTGCTCCATTCTTATCGGTAAGAACATTGAAACAACTCGCGATTGATTACGCGAAAACGCATCCTAGAGCCGCGAATGTTATTTTGAATGACTTCTATGTCGACGACGTTTTTACAGGAGCTGATTCTATATATGAAGTAATATCTCTTCGAACTGAACTGGTGGAACTCTTGCAGCTAGGTGGATTCAATTTGCGAAAATGGACCACAAATTGTTTGCCGCTCTTAGTCTCCTTGCCAGAGGACCAACGTGAGATGTCCCCAGTAGAATTTGAAGAATCAGGAGTGATCAAGGTTCTTGGACTCCGATGGTGTCCTTCTAAGGATTGCTTCTCCTACAAGGTGTCTCTTCCGCAACCAACAACGTCTACAAAACGCCGTATATATTCCGATGCTTCGCGTATTTTCGACCCATTAGGCTTTCTCGCTCCAGTTGTGGTTTCGGTCAAAATCTTCTTTCAGGATTTATGGCGGGAAAAAATAAGCTGGGATGGTTGTGTTCCTGAAGAACTCAATCAAAGATGGACAAAAGTCCGTGACGAGCTGCCGTTGGTCGAAACAACATCAATTCCGAGGGTAATGTGGTCTGGTAAAACCCACAAGGAGCTACACGCATTTTGTGATGCATCTTTGGACGCGTACGGTGCCGTCATTTACTGTCGTAGTGTTGATCCGAACGGGAAAGTAATGATATCGATTGTTGCAGCAAAGACCAGAGTCGCTCCGATAAAAGTTATATCTTTACCAAAACTTGAACTTTGTGGGGCTCTCTTACTAACCCGACTTGTAAATAAAATTAAAGTTTCTTTACAGGAGAAAGATATTTCAGTTTTTGCCTGGACCGATTCGTCAATTGTGCTACATTGGCTGGCGACTTCTCCGAAAAAATGGTCGGTCTTTGTTGCAAACCGGACGTCGGAAATTCAAACCTCATTACCATTTAAACGTTGGAATCACGTTAGATCTCCGGAAAATCCAGCTGATGTCGCGTCACGAGGTATTTCACCGTCACTGCTTTCATCAACGGATATCTGGTGGAACGGACCGTCATGGTTGAAAAACGAACCTACAGAATGGCCTACCTATAATATTGAAGATACTCCGAGTGAAGATTTAGAAGCGGTCCTTCGAGAAGAACGGAAAAGTACTAAAGTTCAGGTATTCGTTGTAAATTTGAGAGTTAAAAACCTTCTTGAAATTTTAGCTTCAAAATATTCCAACTGGTTCAAGCTAGTTCGTGTTGTGAGCTATATATATCGCTTTATTAGAAATTCGCGTTTTAAGAAAAATCGTAATTCCTTGCCCTATCTGTGTACCCAAGAAATGCGTGAAGCCAAAACTCAACTCATTAAAAGTGCTCAAGCTTCAATTTTCGGTTCCGAAATAAATGCCTTAAGCAAAGGAAAAGAACTACCGTCAAAAAGTAAACTATTGACTCTTAGCCCGTTTCTTGACAAATCTGAAGTTCTTCGGGTCGGTGGACGTATATGGCTTTCGGATTTGAGTTACAATGAAAAACATCCGATAATTCTGTGTAAATCGCATCCCATTACTTTACTTATAGCTAATTCAATTCACATCCAATATCTTCACGCTGGCGTAACTTTAATGATCGCATTAGTTAAACAAAACTATTATGTTCTGGGTTGCAGAAATCTGTTACGAAATATTGTTTTCAATTGCATCAAATGCTTTCGACAACGTCAAACTTCTACACATCAAGTTATGGGCGATCTACCAGTGGAGCGTGTTCGTTTTTCACGTCCTTTTAGTAAGGTCGGTGTCGATAACGCAGGCCCTATAAGCCTCCGCCTTGCTCGCGGTCGAAACCCTAAATTTGTGAAGGCATACATCGCGTTGTTCGTATGCTTTGTCACTAAAGGAATCCATATTGAATTAGTTAGTGACCTATCGACAGATGCGTTTCTGTTAGCTCTGGACCGGTTCGTGGCGCGTCGCGGTAAACCATCAGAAATATGGAGCGACAATGCAACTAATTTTCATGGCGCTCAAAGAAAACTTGGTGAACTATTCGAGATTGTTATGAATCAGCAACGAAACAACATTATCATCGATCATCTGTCAAGGGACCAAATCGCCTGGAAATTTATCCCACCTTCCGCACCTCACTTTGGGGGATTATGGGAGGCTGGGGTAAAATCAGTGAAAACCCATTTAAAACGCGTTATAGGTGAACATAGGCTGACCTACGAAGAAATGTACACCGTACTGACCAAGATCGAAAGTCTTTTAAATTCGCGCCCTATGTGGCAAACGTCGGATTTTGAACCTACTTCTCTAACTCCATCCCATTTTATGATTGGAGAATCTTATTCTTCAGTTCCTATACCTGCTATTAACCTAGAAAATGTTTCAACCCAAAATAACTGGTTTCTCTTACAGGCACTTATGCAAAGATTCTGGAAGCGCTGGCACCAAGAATACTTGACGTCACTTCAAACTCGACAAAAATGGCAAAAAGTGCAACGAAATCTCAAAATCGATGATGTCGTCCTATTGAAAGAGCCTAATCTCGCTCCATCAAAATGGATACTTGGCCGGGTGACGGAAACCCACCCCGGAAATGATGGCAAATGCAGAGTCGTTACTGTCAAAACTTACAACGGCAGTTACATCCGACCTATAGTGAAACTTGCTCCCTTACCTTCTACTGAAAGACCAGATAGTCTTCCAGGGGGGCTGAATGTTCTGAAACAATATCATAAATACAAACATTAAATGTAATACCCTATTACAATTCTCTCTTAAAATTGTTTAAAAGCAACTGTTGTAACAGTTATTTATTTTTCTTATTTTGCCGTTGCTTCTGCTTTGGAAACAAGAATCTTAGATTTTCTCGTTCACTTTGACGACATCCACCACAAGAAGCAGAAACAACCAGCAGCAGCATAATTTAATAAGTATCACAAAACATTTTACATACATTATATACAAACCACATTGAATTAAACATTTAACATTTATAACAAAAAACACTTTTTTAATTACAAATTTACAATTTAAACAAAACACACAATTTACATAAAGACAATTAACTACAGTCCACATCATATAAAACACACGGTATATTCCCGGACAATTTGAAATTGGCTGAAATAATTCCCGGTGGTCAGCCATCAGACGAATAGGGGGAATAACATGTAGCATATGAAAACATGCACGTGCCGTAACTATTCGGGACTGGTGGAAGTGTGATCATAGCCTCTTTGCGGCGGCCGCTAGTAACAAGCCTTTTAAAAAAGGTTTGGCTAATATGATCAGGCTGGTTCCTCAGGTTGGCAACAGGTTAATTCCCTGTTCCGTAAAATTTAGAATTACGAACCCGACAACAAGCCTCGGAAACGGACTGATCTCACGACGACAACCAACGCAACGAAAACGGCAAAACGATTTACGAATTTTCTTATGAAACGTACGATCGCTCTATAGAGCTCGAGCTGCTCAGCAGCTAGCCGATGCCCTGTCAAAATATAGAGCTGACATAACAGCACTACAAGAAATCAGATGGACAGGGAATGGTGTTTTACAGAAGAAAGAATATGACGTATACTACAGCTGTCATACAAAACACCATGTGCTCGGGGTAGGCTTCCTAGTCAGCGAAAAAGTGAAGTCTACCATCATCGGCTTTAACGCTATAAGCGAAAGGTTATGCACCCTTCGCGTGCGAGGCAAATTTACGAACATTAGCCTCATTAACGTTCACGGACCTACGGAGGAGTCCTCAGACGAAGAAAAAGAGACTTACTACGAACAAGTCGAGAGGACCCTCAAAGCCTGTCCAAGGTATGACGTAAAAATCATCCTTGGGGATTTGAACGCAAAAATAGGTCGGGAGCCGGTATTCAGGCATTACGCAGGCACCCATAGTTTGCATGAGAACACTAATGACAATGGACTTCGAGTCTTAGAATTGGCAGCATCGAAGAACATGGTCGTTGCGAGTACCAGGTTCCCGCGAAAAGATATCTACAAAGCCACCTGGGTATCACCTGATGGAGTCACTCGTAACCAAATAGACCACGTGTTGATATACCGTCGCCACTACTCGAACTTGATGACGGTACGAACGTACCGAGGCGCCAATATCGACTCGGATCACTATCTTGTTGGTATGGTCTTCCGAGGGCGGATTGACTTGCGAAGACGTATTGCATCCGCCGATCAAGTTCGAATCAACACGGCTGCCCTGCGCAATGAAAATGCCAGTAACACCTTTGGTAAAGCGTTAGGACTAGCCCTAGAATCGCTTGATTTAGGGAGAGTAAGTCCTGGGGCCAGTATGCTGGGCGTAGATGAGAAGTGGACACGCCTTAAGAATACTGTCATTAGTACTGCCAACTCCATCTTAGGCAGCAGTCGTAGAAATCGGAACGACTGGTTTGATGATGAATGCAAGCAAGCGACTGAACGTAAGAATGTTGCGTACCGAGCAATGCAAAAATCTCATAGAACGCGGGCACGCGAAGAAGAATATAAAGAGCTCAGAAGAATAGAAAAACGGCTTCACAGACAGAAAAAATCAGCCTGGGAGAAGAACTTAATCTGTGAAATAGAAAAAAGCCGAGAGCGAGGTCCGCACCAGGCGCGGAAGTTCTACCAATCCGTCCGAAACATGACGCAGTACACACCACGCTGCACATACTGCAAGGACGGAGGGAAATCTGATCACCGATCCACAAAGCATACTGGAGCGATGGGAAGTGTACTTTAATGAATTGCTAAATGGTCAACTCACTGCAGAAGTGGAGGCTCCACTGCTTCAAGACGAATACCCTATGTTGCCGTCACCAAGCATAGAAGAGGTTGAGAAGGCTATAGACCGGCTAAAGAAAAACAAAGCCCCGGGAGCTGAGGGTATGCCAGCCGAATTATTTCAACACGGTGGGCCAGCTCTACGTCAGGCAATTCATGATATTATAGTGCAAGTGTGGGAGCATGAAGAAATGCCAGAAGACTGGAGAAAAGGTATAATATGCCCCATACATAAGAAAGGAGATGTCACAACGTGCAGCAACTATAGAGGTATCACGTTGTTGAGTACCGCCTATAAGATACTCTCCTCTTTCCTACAAGACCGGATAACCCCATACGCTAAAACCATCATCGGACAATATCAGTGTGGTTTCATTCCAGGCAAATCAACAACTGATCAGATCTTTACCCTTAGGCAGGCGATGAAAAATGTCTAGAATTTAACATCCCAACATACGACCTGTGTATAGACTTTAAGGCCGCCTATGATAGCATAGCCAGGGTAGAACTTTACAAAGCCATGAGAGAATTCGGCATCCCAAATAAATTGACACGACTATGTAGGTTGACCATGACCAACGTAACAATCCAAGTAAAAATAGCCGGATTGCTATCCAGACCAATCAACATCTTT
>CATNUY010000373.1:10000-30000 GCA_951217065.1 Baccha elongata
CTCTAGTTGTTGCGTTATAGGTTGCGGTTGAAGTGACTGCTGCTATTTTGTTTGTATGGCATCTTTTTTCGCCCGCTGTTGTGCTGCTTTTTCAGCCCCCTCTAGGGCCTTTATCTTTTTGCGCTCTAAAGCATCTTAAAGCGCGTTATTTTCTCTGTGAGGGAATATATTTCGTCATCCTCAGCTCTCAATAATCTGGTGGAACTTTCTTATCAAGGAAATTTATTGAAGAAAGAGGAAGAAAAGTGTTTACAAAATTAAGATAAGCACGATGCTCATCATTACATTTTAATGTACAGTTTGGCCTTTATTGTTTTTAAAATCATTTTATGTATTTAAAAATATCAATTTAAATTAAAAACAATTGTGTCCAAAATGAGCTTACAAACATTTGAAAATTAACATAATAAACAGCCCAAAGAGAAAGCTATCGAAAATATTCTTGTTATAGGTCATTCTAAAGCACCCAATCTTGGAGGCCAATTTCAAAGTTCAATTGGACAAGAACTAGATAATAACACTAATCCAAACCCAAGCCCAAGATCCTTATTATCATCCTTATAAAAAAAAAATTATGTTATATATAAGAAAAAAGAAAACAAATATATACATGTAATTTTTTATTAAATAATAATAATTCATGCACTCAGAATGCATTCAATGAAATGCATATACAACGCTTTAGATCGTCGCAATAAGCGCAGCCCAACCGTTCCATACCAAAATGCTATGAGACGCGGGTTACCATAAAATCGAAAGTCAAGTGCAATTTTTGAAATATAGGTATAGAGATCAAGGGTGAATGGAAATCATCAAAGGTTGGATGTATGAGCTATGGCTCCATGCAATAGCTCCTAACTTATTAATCCAAACAAAATAAGCGAAATAAATCCTAACATTTCCCATACAAATTCAGGAGTTAATACGTCACTAGGTGGAGATATGTTTATTAAACGTAATTCTCTTGTCAAGGTGTTGGAAAAGCGTGACCATTGCATTTCACTGTAGTTGTAAGTATGCTCAGGCACATATTCCTCTAACTCCACGAGTTCGTTTGGAAGTTGAACCACAGCAGAAAGTCCGTTGTGGTCACTGTCGTAGTCAATCTTATCTTGAGTCACTGTATCAGTAATTTTTAGCCTTGAGTCAATTAGCAGTAGAACCCGAAATGCACAGTTTCTTGGGAACGACGGCCTATCTGTGGCAAAAAGAGCGAGTCTATACTCAAAATTGTACCGACCCATCCAAAAAAATAGATGGTTCCCTCTAGGATTTTGTATTTGATTTCCCCAATCTTCATGTTTGGTGTTCCAATCACCGACCATGAGATAAAAGTTCTCCTTCAAATTCAATCTAAGGCATTCAAAAAATTTTCGAGTTCTGCTGCGCATGCATTGAAGCATGTCACCCCGCCTTTTTAATTTATCCCAAGTAACAACCTGGTAGTCTAGGACGGGAATACTCCTAAGTCTATCCAGTTTGCTTTTGGTTGAGAGCTGGACCAAGAAGAACGGTAGTTTCCACATCTCTCGTCTGGCCTTTACTGTGGTAAATGGCTTGACTCCGATAAAGTCGAGATCGTACTTCGCCACTTTGCGGAGCTCTTGGCTGTGCCTGTGGTTCCATTGAGGAATCTATGGCATTTAGAAGGACCGTTTGGAGTTTGTCTTCTTTTAGCGTAAAGCTAAAAAAAATCTGTGGTTGAATCTTTGAGAAGACTTCTTATTTTCTTATGCTGTTCAACTGTGAAACAGTGTATAGTATGCCTATGTGCGCTTAATCTTTTCACTGTAAAATTATTGCATATGGCTTACTTTTACAGATTTATTGTATTTTATAGCTTCATTTTGTAGGTATTGATTGATGGCACTTTTTCTTTTTATTTTTGTTGGATTGTTGCTGCCGCTGTTGATTCGGCTGCTATTGGTCCTGCTGCTGTTGATTCGGCTTTTGTTGTTGTTGGGACACTTATTGTGTTCGTTGCCGCTGTGATTGTTGTTGCTGTGGTTGTTGTTGTTCTGTTTGTTGTTTATATGTTTGTTGTTGCTTTTGTGGTTGTGATGGCTGTGGCTCTAGTTGTTGCGTTATAGGTTGCGGTTGAAATGACTGCTGCTATTTTGTTTGTATGGCATCTTTTTTCGCCCGCTGTTGTGCTGCTTTTTCAGCCCCCTCTAGGGCCTTTATCTTTTTGCGCTCTAAAGCATCTTAAAGCGCGTTATTTTCTCTGTGAGGGAATATATTTCGTCATCCTCAGCTCTCAATAATCTGGTGGAACTTTCTTATCAAGGAAATTTATTGAAGAAAGAGGAAGAAAAGTGATTACAAAATTAAGATAAGCACGATGCTCATCATTACATTTTAATATACAGTTTGGCCTTTATAGTTTTTAAAATCATTTTATGTATTTAAAAATATCAATTTAAATTAAAAACAATTGTGTCCAAAATGAGCTTACAAACATTTGAAAATTAACATAATAAACAGCCCAAAGAGAAAGCTATCGAAAATATTCTTGTTATAGGTCATTCTAAAGCACCCAATCTTGGAGGCCAATTTCAAAGTTCAATTGGACAAGAACTAGATAATAACACTAATCCAAACCCAAGCCCAAGATCCTTATTATCATCCTTATAAAAAAAAAATTATGTTATATATAAGAAAAAAGAAAACAAATATATACATGTAATTTTTTATTAAATAATAATAATTCATGCACTCAGAATGCATTCAATGAAATGCATATACAACGCTTTAGATCGTCGCAATAAGCGCAGCCCAACCGTTCCATACCAAAATGCTATGAGACGCGGGTTACCATAAAATCGAAAGTCAAGTGCAATTTTTGAAATATAGGTATAGAGATCAAGGGTGAATGGAAATCATCAAAGGTTGGATGTATGAGCTATGGCTCCATGCAATAGCTCCTAACTTATTAATCCAAACAAAATAAGCGAAATAAATCCTAACATTTCCCATACAAATTCAGGAGTTAATACGTCACTAGGTGGAGATATGTTTATTAAACGTAATTCTCTTGTCAAGGTGTTGGAAAAGCGTGACCATTGCATTTCACTGTAGTTGTAAGTATGCTCAGGCACATATTCCTCTAACTCCACGAGTTCGTTTGGAAGTTGAACCACAGCAGAAAGTCCGTTGTGGTCACTGTCGTAGTCAATCTTATCTTGAGTCACTGTATCAGTAATTTTTAGCCTTGAGTCAATTAGCAGTAGAACCCGAAATGCACAGTTTCTTGGGAACGACGGCCTATCTGTGGCAAAAAGAGCGAGTCTATACTCAAAATTGTACCGACCCATCCAAAAAAATAGATGGTTCCCTCTAGGATTTTGTATTTGATTTCCCCAATCTTCATGTTTGGTGTTCCAATCACCGACCATGAGATAAAAGTTCTCCTTCAAATTCAATCTAAGGCATTCAAAAATTTTTCGAGTTCTGCTGCGCATGCATTGAAGCATGTCACCCCGCCTTTTTAATTTATCCCAAGTAACAACCTGGTAGTCTAGGACGGGAATACTCCTAAGTCTATCCAGTTTGCTTTTGGTTGAGAGCTGGACCAGGAAGAACGGTAGTTTCCACATCTCTCGTCTGGCCTTTACTGTGGTAAATGGCTTGACTCCGATAAAGTCGAGATCGTACTTCGCCACTTTGCGGAGCTCTTGGCTGTGCCTGTGGTTCCATTGAGGAATCTATGGCATTTAGAAGGACCGTTTGGAGTTTGTCTTCTTTTAGCGTAAAGCTAAAAAAAATCTGTGGTTGAATCTTTGAGAAGACTTCTTATTTTCTTATGCTGTTCAACTGTGAAACAGTGTATAGTATGCCTATGTGCGCTTAATCTTTTCACTGTAAAATTATTGCATATGGCTTACTTTTACAGATTTATTGTATTTTATAGCTTCATTTTGTAGGTATTGATTGATGGCACTTTTTCTTTTTTATTTTTGTTGGATTGTTGCTGCCGCTGATGATTCGGCTGCTATTGGTCCTGCTGCTGTTGATTCGGCTTTTGTTGTTGTTGGGACACTTATTGTGTTCGTTGCCGCTGTGATTGTTGTTGCTGTGGTTGTTGTTGTTCTGTTTGTTGTTTATATGTTTGTTGTTGCTTTTGTGGTTGTGATGGCTGTGGCTCTAGTTGTTGCGTTATAGGTTGCGGTTGAAGTGACTGCTGCTATTTTGTTTGTATGGCATCTTTTTTCGCCCGCTGTTGTGCTGCTTTTTCAGCCCCCTCTAGGGCCTTTATCTTTTTGCGCTCTAAAGCATCTTAAAGCGGTTATTTGCTCTGTGAGGGAATGTATTTCGTTATCCTTAGCTCTCAAGAATCTGGGGGAACTTTCTTATCAAGGAAATTTATTGAAGAAAGAGGAAGAAAAGTGTTTACAAAATTAAGATAAGCATGATGCTCATCATTACATTTTAATATACAGTTTGGCCTCTATAGTTTTTAAAATCATGTTATGTATTTATAAATATCAATTTAAATTAAAAACAATTGTGTCCAAAACGAGGTTACAAACATTTGAAAATGAACATAATAAACAGCCCAAAGAGAAAGCTTTCTTGTTATAGGTCATTTTAAAGCACTAAATCTTGGAGACCAATTTTTAAATTCAATTGGACAAGAACTAGATAATAACACTAATCCAAACCCAAGCCCAAGATTCTTATTATCATCCTCATAAAAAAAAATGTATGTTAAATATAAGAAAAAAGAAAACAAATATATACATGTATTTTTTTATTAAATAATAATAATTCATGCACTCAGAATGCATTCAATGAAATGCATATACAACGCTTTAGATAGTCGCAATAAGCGCAGCCCAACCGTTCCATACCGAAATGCTATGAGACGGCGGATACGCATAAAATCGAAAGTCAAGTGCAATTTTTGAAATATAGGTATAGAGATCAATTGTGAATGGAAATCATCAAAGGTTGGATATATGAGCTATGGCTCCATGCAATAGCTCCTAATGTTTTAAGTCCTAACAAAATAAGCGAAATAAATCCTAACATTTCCTCTACAAATTCAGGAGTTAATATGCGTTAAGAAACTCCTAAATGTTAGGTTTATTTTCATTATTGTTGGAATTTATTGCATAAGTTTTGGTTAGGTTTTTTCTCATAATGAATTGACTCCTAAAACTGTGCAAATCAAGTAAATCCTAATTAGGATTTATATCATTTAAAATTATTTATGAGTTATTTCATTTTTGTAAGGACTTATTTAATTTTATTTATTGCAATTTGTGAGTTATAGAATACATCTATTTTTAACAAAATATTGCTTGTACGATTTTTTTTTAAATAAACTGTTGAACTACTTCAATTTGTTGCATTAAAACGTAAAGGCACGTGAGGGCAACGCCGCTTGGAGCGGGTGGCGTGGGTTTTTTTCACTTACAATCATGTACAATCATGTTAATTAATAAAATGCATTTTTTTGCACATTAGAAGTTTTTTCATCTTTTTGAAATTGATTCATAACGGATTAACTCCTAATGTTAGGGTTTATTTCATATTTTGATTAGGAACTATTGTATTTTTGTTAGGGCTTTTTATTTTAAAAATTGTTAGTATTTATTTCATGCACTGTTAGGATTTTTTTCATTAGGACTTTTAACATTAGGACTTAATACGTTAGGAACTATTGCATGGAGCCATGAACTATACCTTGAACCATTGACGATTTGTATGCTGATGCGCTGATATTGCCAATTTATAAACAATGAGGTTGCAGTCAAAGCATTGTGACAGCGGGCCTCTTTGTTTTAATAAAACAAAAAACATTAAAAACTACAATAAAAAGCATTTTATTTAATTCTCCCCGAACACTCTTCTCCTAGTAAAATAGTAATAGCACGGTGTGCAGTGATCTCACTAAATGTGGGTTATAACAGAGGCTAGTTATAGCAATCATGAAAACGAAACAGGAAAAATGTTCATATTGATAATTTATTATGTTTTGATTCGATTCTAAACACAATTTTTACAGTTTTCGATGGCAAACAACACAAATAATTTTTTGTGATGATAACATTTTCAGTTGAACAAAAACTTTTTGTTTAAAATGCATTTATTTATTTTCCTGATGGAGTTTCATTTTCCGTACGGAAATTCTATCAGAAAAATTATTAAATGTATTTTCACAAAAACTATATGATTTATTGAAACTTTTGTCATCACAAATAATTCTGTCAGTCATTTGACATCGATAAACGTAGCATTTATTTTTCAAATTAAATTAGAATATATTTAATTATCGATTTAAAAAGTTTTTCCTGGTCCGTTTTCCTGATCGTTATAACCGACCCCTTAATTAATTCTAAGTGTTCCGGTTGTTTTTAAATATCTAATCTTTTACTCATTATTTTTTTTTAAATGCCCCTTTCTCTTTTAAGAACGAGAAAGACCTACCCTCCCTTAGTAAAAAAATGGTGCTCTTAAGAAAATCGTGATCAATTTTTTGCGCCTAACGGGCCGGTTATAGCGATCAGAAAAACCAAACAGGAAACATTTTCAGATCGATAATATATTATGTTTTAATTTGTTTAAAAACAAAAATGTTTCACTTATCGATGTCAGATAACTCAAAGAATTATTTGTGATGATAAAATCTTGAGTCGAACAAATACTTATTGTAAAAATTGCATTTATTTATTTTCCTGGTGGAATTTAATTTTTCTACGGAATTTCTGTCGGGAAAATAATAAAATTTTTATCATCAGAAAAAGTTGTGTGAGTTATTTGCCATCGATAAATAAAGCATTTGTGTTTCAAATAAAATCAGACCATATTTAATTATCGATTTAAAAAGTTTTTCCTATTTCGTTTCATTGATCGCTATAACCGGCCCCTAAGATAACGTACTCTTCCCTGCATTTTGCTTAATGTAATTTAGTTTTTCATTGGTTTTGTCTTTTGCCATTAATAACATGTAAATAAATTTTGCGCGAAATTATTAACATGTAATAGACTTTTAGTTTGAATCAACTCGAAGTGAGCTTGTATTCCACATAAAACTGTATGGTAATACAAGCTCACAGCTTCTCTCCTACCTCTATGCAGAAAAATTTTATAAATGCCAAAAAAAAAAACAATGGCCCTACTTTACTTCGCGATTGATACCCAATCAAGTAAGAAACTTTGCATACCCAAACTTGCACCTACCCTCACACCCAGCTCAAATACTATAATGAAATAGGAAGGGGGTTGCAGGGAGCAGCATGCCCCACTTACCAATTTCAACAGTTGGAGGCACAAGTGGGCCACCCAGGTACTGTTCAGTGGAAATAAATTTAGTTCTCACAGTCAGTGGGAAACAACTCGATTTTAGAAAGTAAACTATTTTATTACCTAAACGTGAAAAAAATTCTCACCTTCAGTGGGAAATTAGTTCACATTGAAACTCAAATAGATTAACACTAAAAATTAAATAAACTCTCACGTTGAGCACTTACCCTTGAAGTAGGTACTTTTCCTGCACCTATTTTTCGTACATCATTCGCAAAACATAATGAAAAAAATATTCGGAAGTTATTAGTATTCAATTACATTATCAACCCAAAGATAGTGACGTTTTTGTGCTTTTTGTCGGAAATTTTATCAGTGGAAATTCATTGCCTCTATTTCTCACATTTATCAGTGAATGTTGAATTTTCCCATACATTGCAGGTATCTTTAAATTATAGTTTTTGCTAGTATCACATAATTTGTACTTGCGATTATAGGTACTATAAGGCAAGTATGCATTCGTAAAAAAAAAGATTCGAGATAACAAACATGACATTACGATGTTAAAGAAGACGAAAAGAGTAGGCCAGACAATTCTGCCTGTCTTTCTGTCTGTCTGTCTGGATGTATCACACCTGCAGCCTAAACGGTTGGGCCAATTTTCTTCAAACTTGGCATAGAATATTCTTATTGAAATATCCCCGGACAATTTTTTTTAATTTTGACCTAGGCATAAAAATAACGGTACCTACCATATAAGCGTATGTGAGTGATTTGTTACCAATAGAGATGTCTTTCGTCTGAAAATTTTTTTCAGAATCATCTTATTAACGGTACTTGCCACAGAACCGTTTTTTATTACTCCGACTATCTTTTGAACAGCTGCATCGGTTTTGTTGTTTAAAGTAAAAAGTTGACGAATTTTCCAGTCGTTTACAGGAAGGTAACTTGCCCCAAGAGCAAGTTTGTGCGACCCAGTCGAGCCCTTTATTTCAAAAAGTAAATAGAACATGAAATTAATAAAATTAAAACAAGAACAAATTATTGTTTTTGGTTTGTTATGTATAAGTGAAAGATTTTCACGAAAACAAAAGTTAGTGGCCTTTACATCATAGTACACGGTGTGCTTATCAATAAGATGCCGTGTACTTATGTTTCTTAGACGCATGATTTGTTTTGGCGATGGAAGAGACCTTATTTAACAAATTTGCAATTACTGCTGTTAATTATTTTATTGGAATCCTTGTTTAAGATTATGCACCAACTTAAAAGAAAGATTGCCCGTGGCCATGCTTTACAAGAAATTAAAAAAATTAAAACAAAAACAAATTATTGTTTTTGGTTTGTGATGTATGAGTGAAAGATTTTCACGAAAACAAAGGTTAAAGTCCTTTACATTATTGAATGCGTTTCGCCAAATAGATATATATACACGGTGGAATTATCAATAAGATGCCGTGTACCTATTTTTCTTAATAAAATAGAACATCGTTATAGTACACACAAAGAGCTACAGGATTTCATCATTAACTTGATTTTGGACTTGTGCTGTCTTTCCCCTGAACCCTTCTTTTGTTTTTTTGTGCCTGATTCAGAATTGATATCAATATTAGCATTGACCACAAAAAGCTAATTTAACACTTCCTTTTACAATAAAAAAAAAATATTCTTAATTTAATGAAAAAAATGTTTATCAAAATTTTGAGTTTGCATTAGATTTTTTTAAAAACTATTAACACAAACAATTCAATTCAAATTCCAGATTAAGGAACAGATTTCTGGCTTTTAAAAGCGCTATAGAAATCAATTCTAAATGTTTCCGTTGTTTTGAAATCTAATTTTTTTCTAATTTAAAATGTTTTTTTTTCTAAAACCTCCCCTACCTCCTAAAGGGACCCTAAACTGCTCTAGAAAAAAATGCATATATTTATCGGTTCTTCAAAAAACCGTTATTAATTTTTTCATGCCAAAGTTATCGTGCTCTTCATTGTATTTCGCTTAATGTTATTTAGCTTTTAACTCTTTTGTCTTCTGCAAGTTAGAACATGTTAATAAATTTCGCGAGAAACTATTAACATGTAACAGACTTCGACTCGTTATTATAAAAAAAATTAATCCACTAAAGAAGTGTTCATATGAGAGTGACCCCCGAATGAAAATATAAAAGAAAAATTGAGATTTTAAACATTTCATAATTTATTTCTCTACTAAAACAACATCAATATTGCAAAAGAATGAATTTTAAAAGATTTTAAACGTGGTTACAACGAACTTCTAAGATCTATTTGCCTTCCACATACTATTAAAAATACATCCAAACGAATAAATTGTCTAGGTTAACTCGCGGCTACCGGAACATAATGATAAGATTTTGATATGTGGTTGACGGTTATCGAACTAGTGATATATGAATGAAACGCCAAAATAAGCGAAAATTCCTTCATTCGTTTGTTGTTTGTTGGTCGCTCTCATGTGAACCTGAATACTCCTTGAGCCCTTTTGTTTTAACAGGTAGCTATTTCTGCAAAATTCATTATCAACCATTATATATATTTCAATCCCATTTCAAGAGATACCACCCATGCAAGGGAAATATTTCTTGGCAATACATATCAGAATTTCTATCTCACAGACATTTTGTCTTAGATTTACAACTTTAGCCGTTGCGTTTCATAGGCACATATTTCATGTACTCTATCTTTTTAAGCTCTTTGCGAAATTTTTGTAAATGCGCTTTGCTAAATTAATATAAATAAACAAAAAAAGCAAAACTTTTTTCCTTGAATTGGGAAATCGGTGTATGTAAGTAAAAGCTTATACTTATATGAGGGTACACACATCTTTTCTCAGAAGATTCTTTTGATTGGTCGCGAAGTCATGTAAAGAGGAACATGATACTGTTCTTTCTATAGACATAGAGCATTCTGAACTTCTTTTTCATGGGATTGAGAATATTTACCCCGACAAAGAACAAAAAACCTCTACATAACTTTCTTTCCCTTTTTCTTGTCACATATATCTTAGAATGTAAAATCCTAAAACAAAGATAAACGTTGAAAAGCGCGCACAGCATAAGAAAATAAATGAAAAGAAACTTCCGAGCTCACGGAGCAGCGTTGTAATAAAAATTAATTGAAAAATCAATATTTTGGGCGTAAATGTTACGTAGCCGTAGTGCATGTTGGTTGAAGGAACAGCGAATGAATTCAAAACTCATGGTTTAAGAAGTGTTGCTGTTTTTAGAATCTTACAACCCACTATCGCCTTTAGTGATGGCTGCCATATGCAAACACTCCCATTTGTTTAGTTTCCGTTTCATATCCTGCGCGCTTCTTTTTCTAAACGTTTGCTCCTTAGCTAAAGCGGATTAATTTACATTTGGCTTCTGTTTTTTCTGTTGCAGTTTAAAAAAAAAAACTCATATAAATCTTAGCGAAATGGTTAAAGAATTAGTAGAAAATAATTAATTAAAAAAACACGCGGAAAATCTTAACCAATGGGGAAACTCTTATAAAAAGATCTTACTCTTATTGGTTACTGTTCTTGGTAAAATGTTTAAATCTTCTTATATCTAAAACTCAACTGATAAACGGGTTCGCATTATAATACAGAAACCACCTCTCATCGTTATTCCTGAAAACCTTTTGTAATATTTTCAATTTGTAAGAGAAGTTTTCTTCCATTTATATAAGTGAGAAAGCGAGTGATGTATGAAAATATTGACAAGAATGTAAGGAAAACAGCCACTTTGTAAATTTTAGTACTAGTGATATGTATAACTATATACATACATCTTTCCTATGGATGTTTTTCACAAAACTATATAAGGCGTCGGGTTGTATACCAATCAAGAATACATCAAAAACAATAACACTATAGGTTTGGCAAAACACGAAATACACAAAATATAGCGGTTTAGGTTTATGAGTTGATAAGGTTTGTAGGCACGAGTACGATAACTTTGGCGCCAAGAATTGATAACTGTTTTTTGTAGAACAGATCAAAACAAGCATTTTTTATTATGGGTGGGGGGTCTATCTCCCTCCGTTTGGGCGGGAGGGGCAATTTTATAAGAACAGTGCTAAAAATTTAAAACAAATATTAAAAAATAACGGTAAAACTAACAACTAAGTTTTATATCTTTTTTTAAAGCCAATACTTTTTTCTATTAGATGTTTTTTAAATCAAGTGAAACCTATGCATAGTCTTTGAAAAAACGGACTTTAAACTCAAAAATTGCGAAAAAAAAGGTACAAAAACCGTTATCATTTCTTGGCGCCAAAGTTATCGTACTCTCCCCGGTTTGTATATTAAAAAGTACACTTCTCAATAATCCAAAAATCGGCGTTAAAAAAAAAATATAATATGTATCCCATTTGACAATTTGATACGTGGTTCTCGATGGGACTAGATAAAACAGCAAATATATTTACTTATCATTAGACTATGTTAACTATCTATTCTGTATTAAATTAGTGGACAATGCTGCGCGCACATGCTCTTGGACGGTGTAGCTTCCTAAAAAAAAATTAATCGCTGCGCTGGGTAGAAAAAGGAAATGCTACTTCTTGGTAAATGTTAACCAGCGTAGTTAAACTAAGGTAATCATATTCTAGGTTCTATTAGAAAGCATATAATGAAAAATAATTTGCCGAAATCTTGAGTTTAAGTTCTATTATAACATTTATAAAATGTTTTTGTTATAATACAGATTATATATCCCTAGATTGAAAAAAATTAATAAATAGAAAAATAAATAAAAATAATTTCAACTAAGTAGAAGACTTAGCATTAAATTTAGTGGACTTTTTGAATTATTAATTCAACTAAGATTTGTATGGCCTTTAGTCCATGGAAAATGGCGTTTCGTGCGGATGCTTGTTTTAGTTCAACTTACATAAATTTTTTCACTAAAAGCTAAAGTAAAATATATCCAACAAGATTACGATTGCAATCATTAAACTGGAAGTAATTAATCTACAGTTGGAAAAGTCGATACAATTGTACTTTTTTCGATACAATTGAATGTGCTGAAGTACGCAAGTACACTTTCATGAATTTCAGTACAACTTTAATCAGCCACTGAATTAGATGCATTTAGATGGTATTTTCATTGAAAATACCCTATATCACAATTAGTTCGACCATTTATTGCACTGAACAAGTTTTGTCTTTATTGTCATCTATCTGCCTCTATCGTGCTTCGTGTTTTGCTCTTTTTTCATTAATTGTGTTCATGATTTTGTGACTCTGTCTTAAGATGAGTTATTGCAAATCAAAACTGAAATCTGGACCCTGTTCTTGTTTTATAATTTTTATCTTATCTATTACAGCTATCGCGGCAGAAAATGTAAGACTTAGATCTATGCCCTGTTTTTCAGTGCGAGATTATTCCAGAGCTAGATTAACCTCGAGTTAAAGCTGATGGAAATAGTTTAGTCAGTTTGAGATCCCAAATTCATTCAGAATTAACTCAGCAATTTAGCTGGATTACTTTCGAATTAACTTCGGACTGAAATCCCTGTTTTTATTACAGTTATCTAGGGGTTAATATAACCCTGGAATAATCTCGAACTGAAAACCTGGGTATTTAAATACAAATCGTCTTCAAATTGAGACTTCCTCAGCATTAATTTAACAAAAAAATTAATTAAGAATAGCTAACTGTTGTTCAATGTTCAAAATTATCCTCTTACTCTTGAGCAAGCAGAACTATTGAAATCAATTATGGTTCTGTTTTTCATAGAGCTAGAACTAGCCGTTTGTACTCAAAAGTTGTTGATTATCAGGTGGCAAAACGATATAAGTATGTAGAAGCATTTTTAAAGTGCAAACTGTTGTAAATAACTACTTGTTTAAGAAATATAAAAATTTTATTTAATTTTTTAGCAAAAAACACCGCAGGATGAAGGGGATAAAACCCCCTCTCGCCACCAGTTGTGTGTTTATTTTTATTAGCTTAAAACAAGCAAACACTAAGAAATAAACAATATTAACTTAAGTCTAAAAATTCTTAAATCTAAAGAAAGTTAAGTTGGGTTGGAGGGTCTGTAGAAGGAGGTTTTTAATGAATTTTTATTATGGTTGAAGTCGAAAAAGTTTTGCATGTTGTTGGTTAATCGTAGCATGCGGGTCATGGGTTCATTACTTCCATAGCTAGTACGATGAAAGTTTGTTCTGAAAAGTAGTATTGAACGAAGATTATTGGGATTGGTCTGGTGGGAGATTTTTTTGGAAGAGAGCGGGGCAATCGATATTTCTGGCTAATAGCTGTTGAATAAAGAAAATGTCAGCACTTGACGATGTTTTTAAGTGATTGCACATCAATTAGCCTTAGGTGGTTTTCGTAGGGAGGGTTGTATCAATCTTACCAATCACGGATTGCTAAACGTAGAAATCTTCGTTGAACAGCTTCAATACGCGCGGAGTAAGCTATGTTTATAGAGGAGTCTAAGTAAGATCGAAAATTCAATTCTTTGTCACAGATAACTCCGAGATTGCGTAGGGAACCAACTGGGGAGACGGGTACTTTGTTGATAAAATACGTTCTAGGAGGGAGAGGAATACGCTTTTGTTAAAAGGTTATTGTTTGGCACTTGCTCACATTCAACTCGAGAACATTTTTCAAACACTCGTTGGAAACTGATTAAGATCATTTTGGAGAAGACAGGAGATAGAAGGGGAGTAAATACGCCTATAGATTTTCTTGTCATCTGCGTAAATAGATATCAAAGAGTCGTTTATTATAAAGTTGACATCGTTTATGGTTAAAATAAATATCATTGGGCTGAGATGGCTGCCATGCGGCACAAAAGAGGTGGCTAGAATTGGATCCCATTCAGAAGATCTGAAAAAAACTTTGTACTTGCGGTCTTTTAAGTAAGATTGGATCCATGCTATTAAAATATTGGTTAAAAGATCAGAGCATTAAGCTTGAAAAAAATTAAAGAATGAAAAATTTTATCGAAGGCCTTGCTTAGATCAGTTGCAATTAAATCAACTTCATTTCCATCTTCGAGATCGCATAAGGCACCGGAAACAAATTCTACTAAATTGGTAGTAGTTGATTTGCCGCCTTTCAGAAAACCATGTAGTTTGGCCGATACAACTTTTTTGCAATGATACAGCACTGTATCATATATAAGGCTTTCAAAAAGCTTCGGAATACAGGAGAGTTTGACGATTGGACGGTAGTTGGAAATTTCTTTCATCAGGCCTTTTTTATGAATAGGACTGTAAACGAATTTTTCCAGAGGGAAGGAAAAATTTCTTGTAAAATTGAAAGCTGAAATAAGGCTGTCAGGGTCTTAATAAAATGATATGCTATAATATTCAATATTTTTTAAATATTATAGCAGGAATCCCATTTGAACCTGCAGAATAATCTTTTTACAGATTACTAATTTTAGCCGACAGTTTCCGACGAAATTATAAAAGAGGTTAAGGATGTTTCAGACTATTTCTTTTTTCTAAGCAATTGCACTGCTTAGAAAAAATAAATATTTTGTCTGAAAAAATAAATAGTCTGAATCAGGCTTTAAGGTGTTCGTGGAAAAAGACTGAGTGAAAAACTAAGTGAACAAGTTAGCAAATATATTAAAATCATCTGAATTTGTATTCAAAAATGTTAAGGTAGAAGGGAAGCTGTCAGATATACGTTTGGCATCGATAAAGTGGAAAAAAGTTTAAGGTTCAGTCATTATGTTAGATTGCATTTGATTGCAATATTCGTCGTAAAGAGAATAACAAAGTTCTGTATAAATTGTACTGTTGTTCAGATAGTTAGTAAGGTAAATTTGGCACAGTTTGTTATTTTTATTTCTTAAAGACCATGGCTCACTATTGTACCGCGGGGGGATGAGGTGTTCTTATGTGAAATAACAGCGACAGATTAAGAAAAACAGCTAAACATGCTAAAGTAAAAATTAGATAAAGCTTGTTCTATATATATTTCGAACGATGCTGTCAAAATCGACGGAGGATAATATGTTCTTAAGTTTACGGAAGTTAGCTGTACGAAAATTGAACTCTCAGATAGGAATTTATGTTAGAATTTACACAGACATATTCAAAAAAGGTATTGTGATATTTCTTAAAGATCACTGAGTCGATGCGATTATATATGGCAAGTAAAACTCCACGACCAGAAGATTCGACATCGTAAGAAGTCCCGTCTACCCGAAAGATATTGAAATTGGTTTTAGACAGTGCAAATATATCATTATAGCGGATGCATATTTTTTTAAGAGGAGAGGGATCGGTAGGGAGGCCTTCTTTCTGAAAAATTACCATGACAATTGTTTTTGTCTTGCCATCAATACAAATAGAGTCTGGTTTGTCATATAAATGTGAGACATACAGTTTAACATTATCTTAGAACCGTTGATTCCGTAATCTTGCCATTATACAACAACCCTCTAAATCATTGACCGTTAATGTGGAACCAACCAATCGAGAAGTCAGTTTTATTGAGGGAGGGATCATTGGGTCGAAAATAGGTGGATGGGGTGAGTAAGAGGGAATACAGATAAAAGATATAATAGTATTCTTAGAAGGGATGTTGGCTGCAGGTGACTTGTAAGGTGTTGAGTTAGGCTTAGCCTCATATAGATCTAGTGTAAAGTTATTGGGCAGGCTCTCAGTCCAAATGGAACCACCCAGCACACAGTGTGAGCTAGGTTCTTCCCTTGTGACTGCGGGCACAGACCAAAAACTGGTCCTCTTAGCTTTTCAAAGCACTCACTCACTTTCCATTTCAACTTTCACCTTTTAAGTTTCTGGAACTTACTTTTAAGAATAGCTTTTCGGACTAGCACTTACTCTATCTTGCGGCGAAAGCATCAAAACACGGATTTACACCTGGCAGGTGTACCGCCTTTGAACGGGCCTAGCCTCTGGTGTAAAGTTAATTGGTCGTCTCTCAGTCCAAATGAAACCCCCCTGCACACAGTGTGAGCCAGGTTCTTCCCTTGTGACTGCGGGCACAGACCAAAAACTAGTCCCCTCAGCTTAACAGTCACTACCACTATATCACAAAAATTAGGTCAAACGAGTTATGGTATCAAAACGGCGCTTTTCCGCGCTAATTGGGTTTCTTCGGAACAGTTGTCTGCGAAACCGCCATCTTACCTACCTACCTAGGGTTGAGAGTGTGGGAGTGTGTATAGGGGGCTGGTATCAGACGAAGAGGTATGGTGAGGTGAATGGATTACTTTTGAAGTTAGATAAAATGAGATTCGCTTACTTAAAGATTAGAGGTGAATTTTGAAAATGTGTGAGAAACATTAGTTTTAAAGCTCCAGTTTGAGTTCAATTAAAGGACTTTTTTTGAGTATATATTAGGTTTGGAAACAATACCTAGCATTAAACCCAAAAATGTTCCCAAACCTAATATTAATGTTGTTCACGCACTCAATTGTTTTATTAAGTTCTTGGAACGCTTTTGAAAAGTCATCAATTTGCACCAGCTCATTACACTTTTATGGAATTGATTGCTGTCCACTAAAATAGATTTAATAAGATCGCTATGGCATTTGATGGCAAGCAGAACATGTGCGAGAGAAATTTAATTACATTCATCAAAGTAAAATGAATAATGCAATAGATAATCCTTCAAACAAGCAGTTGACCTTCTACTTAGAGTGGGTGAAAAGATTTACCACACAGCCCTTTGCATTTCACTAGCTCATCACTTTTTTTATCAAATAAAAATTACAGGTATTCGAGGTGGTGACGATGGTAAATGGGTTAGAAGCACTCAGCAAATTCACCACAGAAAAGCGAAAGTAGGCAAAATTAAATAATTAAAGGTATTAATAAAAATTAATATAACTTATAGCAAAAAGGGCAATGGCAAGAATAAAAAAATAATGTTTAAAGTAAATACACGTTTTGCATTACCTTGTTTTCACTCAACAGAATGAACTTTCTTGTTTTTTTAGCAGCATTTTTGGCGATGTCAAATATAATATGATCACTCCACAGCAAGTGGTTTGTGATGCACATACCTAGGACCGATAGTTGGAACTGACGATGACATTTTTTACAAATGACCAGAAATGTTGTTGTTGTTGTTGTTGTTGTTGTTGTTGTTGTTGTTTTTTTTTTTTTTTTTTTTTTATATTGAGCGCGCACTAAAGGGGTTATGAATACCCTTATAATGATTAAACACAGTGCGAGCAATTAGGAAATGAGGATAGGATTAGAAAGGAGAAAACGATGCACATTGGTTTTGAATGTCTGCAGACTGTAATGAGTGGGAAATACTGTGTCTGGTAAAGCATTCCACATTCGCGTAGTGCGGCTAAAGAAAGAATCTCTGTACTTAACAGTACGTCCGAAATTGGGCTCAAGGGTAAACTGATGGGCATTCCTAGCAGTACGGGTATTACGGTTGAATTGTTTAAGGGGAGGAATGCAACTGGCTATTTCACTAGAGCATTGTTTATGAAAATAACGATAAAACAATGACGGGCATGAGACCTTGAGGCGGTGTTCAAGAGAAGCAATTGTCTCAGTAAGAGAACGATCTCCTATCATTTTTAAAGCTCTTTTTTCAATTCTATCCAGAAGACTCAAGTACGTTATTGGAGCTCCAGCCCAAATATGAGAGTTTTACTCAAGTTTGGGACGAATAAAAGCTTTGTAAATTGTAGCCAGATCAGAAGGGGTAAAAAAACTTCTTGCATCGTCGGAGAAAACCTAAACACTTAGCAGCATTTTTGGCGATGTCAAATATATGATCACTCCACAGCAAGTGGTTTGTGATGCACATACCTAGGACCGATAGTTGTTCAATCTCCTCGATGCAAGTACCACCCATGGATAGTGGTATTGGGGGAGGGTTACGCTTTAGCGACAGTAGGCAGCATTGAGTTTTCGAAGCATTAAATTCTACACGGTTTTTAAATCCCCATTGAACAATGCTGTCAAGATCAGAATTTAATGAGCTTATCATACGCTGCCGTTGGTAGTCCACATCCGAAGAACAAGGATGAGAATCTAAAAACGAATATGAAAAGCAGAGGGTACTGTCATCAGCGAAACAATGTAGTGGGTTAGAAGTTTCAGACAAAAGATCATTTATAAAAATAAGGAAGAGCGTCGGAGACAAAACGGAGCCCTGGGGCACACCAGCGTTTATTTTGTGGATATCAGATTTGAAACCGTCCAATACTTCTTGAATTGAACGGTCCGAAACGTAATTTATAACCCAACAAAGAAGAGATTCATCAATACCAAAAGCACGCATTTTCGATAAGAGAGCTTGATGCCAAACTCTATCAAATGCCTTTGAAATATCAAGTGCAATAATCTTACTTTCTCCAAAACGATGTAAAGATTTATTCCACTGTTCGGTGAGATAAACCATGAGATCACCAGTGGACCTATTGCAACGAAAGCCATACTGCCGGTCTTTAAAAAGCTTCCGTTCTTCAAGATATTTCTTAAGCTGAAAATTGATCAGCGTTTCCATGACGATTGGAAAGAAGGGACGTAAGTGCAATTGGACGATAGTTAGAGGGGGAGGAGGATTCACCTTTTTTAGGGACAGGCTGGACAAATGCAGTTTTCCATCCACTCGGAAAGAGACCAGTAGAATAGGACAGATGGAAAAGCTTACGCAGTGGTTTTGCCAGCGTTGAAGAACACCTCTTCAGAACACCTGTTGTTGTTGTTGTTGTTGTTGTTGTTGTTGTTGTTGTTGTTGTTGTTGTTGTTGTTGTTGTTGCTGTTGTTGTTGTTGTTGTTGTTGTTGTTGTTGTTGTTGTTGTTGTTGTTGTTGTTGTTGTTGTTGTTGTTGTTGTTGTTGTTGCTGTTGTTGTTGTTGTTGTTGTTGTTGTTGTTGTTGTTGTTGTTGTTGTTGTTGTTGTTGTTGTTGTTGTTGTTGTTGTTGTTGTTGTTGTTGTTGTTGTTGTTGTTGTTGTTGTTGTTGTTGTTGTTGTTGTTGTTGTTGTTGTTGTTGTTGTTGTTGTTGTTGTTGTTGTTGTTGTTGTTGTTGTTGTTGTTGTTGTTGTTGTTGTTGTTGTTGTTGTTGTTGTTGTTGTTGTTGTTGTTGTTGTTGTTGTTGTTGTTGTTGTTGTTGTTGTTGTTGTTGTTGTTGTTGTTGTTGTTGTTGTTGTTGTTGTTGTTGTTGTTGTTGTTGTTGTTGTTGTTGTTGTTGTTGTTGTTGTTGTTGTTGTTGTTGTTGTTGTTGTTGTTGTTGTTGTTGTTGTTGTTGTTGTTGTTGTTGTTGTTGTTGTTGTTGTTGTTGTTGTTGTTGTTGTTGTTGTTGTTGTTGTTGTTGTTGTTGTTGTTGTTGTTGTTGTTGTTGTTGTTGTTGTTGTTGTTGTTGTTGTTGTTGTTGTTGTTGTTGTTGTTGTTGTTGTTGTTGTTGTTGTTGTTGTTGTTGTTGTTGTTGTTGTTGTTGTTGTTGTTGTTGTTGTTGTTGTTGTTGTTGTTGTTGTTGTTGTTGTTGTTGTTGTTGTTGTTGTTGTTGTTGTTGTTGTTGTTGTTGTTGTTGTTGTTGTTGTTGTTGTTGTTGTTGTTGTTGTTGTTGTTGTTGTTGTTGTTGTTGTTGTTGTTGTTGTTGTTGTTGTTGTTGTTGTTGTTGTTGTTGTTGTTGTTGTTGTTGTTGTTTATGTTGTTTATGTTGTTTATGTTGTTTATGTTGTTTATGTTGTTTATGTTGTTGTTGTTGTTGTTGTTGTTGTTGTTGTTGTTGTTGTTGTTGTTGTTGTTGTTGTTGTTGTTGTTGTTGTTGTTGTTGTTGT
>CATNUY010000373.1:37500-45000 GCA_951217065.1 Baccha elongata
GTTGTTGTTGTTGTTGTTGTTGTTGTTGTTGTTGTTGTTGTTGTTGTTGTTGTTGTTGTTGTTGTTGTTGTTGTTGTTGTTGTTGTTGTTGTTGTTGTTGTTGTTGTTGTTGTTGTTGTTGTTGTTGTTGTTGTTGTTGTTGTTGTTGTTGTTGTTGTTGTTGTTGTTGTTGTTGTTGTTGTTGTTGTTGTTGTTGTTGTTGTTGTTGTTGTTGTTGTTGTTGTTGTTGTTGTTGTTGTTGTTGTTGTTGTTGTTGTTGTTGTTGTTGTTGTTGTTGTTGTTGTTGTTGTTGTTGTTGTTGTTGTTGTTGTTGTTGTTGTTGTTGTTGTTGTAGTTAACACCCTGTGAAAATGCACCGTTAGCAAATCAATCATTCACACGCTTACGTGCATTTTCAGCCAACAAATAATGTGAAGTCGATGCACGCGTAGACGTGCTTTTGCTGATGTCAACAAGTTCCCATGGGAATGCTGGACGACGACGAACGATGACATCGGAAACCTGCGGCGGCCGTGAACTTTAGGTTTAAATTATTTTTGATTATTTTGTAATATTTTCCATAGCTCTTAAGTTTGGATTATAAGATTGGAAACATTAAAAGTTAGTCTTGTGACAACCGGAATAAGAGCTACTCGTTTCATTTCTAATAGAACAAGTTGGGCCAACTTCGAGTTGGCGTTCTAAATTTTTTTGATCATTCGAAAAGTGAAATCCTTTACTGGCGCCCGAGCAGTTAAAACCCGAGAAAAAAGAAAAGAAAACAGGGAAAGTGAAGTGAACTAAGAAAGAACAGTGAGACAAAAAGTGAACTAAGACCAATCATAAAATAATTTTAAATTGAAAACCCAAAATTTAAATTGAAGTGAACTAACACTAACTTTAAAACACAAAATTTAAATTGAAGTGAACTAAGAAAGAACAGTGAGACAAAAAGTGAACTAAGACCAATCATAAAATAATTTTAAATTGAAAACACAAAATTTAAATTGAAGTGAGCTAAGACTAAATCATAAAATAACTTTAACTTGAAAAGCCCATTTGAACAAAAATAAAGTGAGGTGAAGAACAATGAGACAAGACAACATGCATCTGGAATTGTAAGATTATTTTTATTTATTAGAAAATTTTTTTTGAAACATAAAGACTTAAGAATAAAGCCTACATTATACATATGTGAAAGATAGATTGTAACAATCATTCATTAACTATATGAAGCAACTCCAACTCCTTCCCCCCAGCCAAGAACTTTAAAGTTTATGTCTAGGAGTAGTTTCTCGTGAATAAAGGGACCAGTCAACTTTACTTTTTTAAAGTAGACAATAATTACATTGTTCGGTGGTGAAGATACTTGTACCTTAGTAGGTTGTTTGCAATTATAAACGCTCACGACTAAAAAGGACTCATACGAGCCTTCCAACCCGGAGTAGACTGCCCGAAACATTAAAGAGAACTCTCATCGGACATCCATGCTGGCAGGGAAAATAAAAAATATAATTAAAAAATAAAATAAATTGTGCTTGTGAATTAAGATACCTACTTCTATCCCATTTTGTTGTGTTTCCATTTAATTATGGACGAGCTAAAAGATTCTGTTACGCAAATAACAGGAGCCCTCAATACGGTCCTGGAACAATTGAAAACTATTGAAGCCAGGATATAACAGGTAGAGCGTAGAGAGAATACCCTCTTATCGATTAAATCCTTAACGGAAAAGTTAGGAAATTTAGAAGAACAATTAAAGACAATAGAACGCAATAACATTAGCCAAATGCCTCCTGCATTCGAACCTACGGAGGCTCCCGAGCCCCTCCGAGGTCCGATAACTGAACAGGAGCTAAAAGAGATTTCAAAGCTACCTGACGCTGTTAAGGAATTGCAGGTATTTGACGGCAATCCTGTGCATTATATTTCATGGGTGCACAGCGTGGAAAATGTTCTTAAGGACTATAAAATAGTCCGTAATAAACCCATTTATCGTGCTATTCTCCAGCACATTCGGCAGAAAATAAGAGGCAAGGCTGACTCTGCCTTTGTTTCGTACAATGTTTTTGATGACGAATGGCAAGAGATAAAAAGAGTTCTTACTCTTCATTATGCCGACAAAAGGGATCTCAGAACCCTTGAAAACTAGCTAAATAAATTGACTCAAGGGAGTTCGAGAATTGATGATTTTTACGCTACCGTTAATCATCAATTCTCTCTTATAGTCAACAAGTTAAGGGTTGAATCACGTTCGCCCGAAATTCTTGATGCTTTAGTGGAGTCCTATAGGGATAGGGTTCTTGATGTCTTCATGAGAGGCCTCAATGGCGACTTGTCCAAGCTCATTATAGTCCAAAAGCCTAAGACATTACCCGAGGCATATTCTCTGTGCCTTGATATGCAAAATCTCAACTTCAGAAATAATTCGGTGCATGTGAAAGCGCCAAACACAATCTCTGCCCCCATTCATTACAACTTTAAGAACGATTCAAATTATAATAGAGGTCAGTATGGGAGCCGCTATCCTCCACATAGCCAGAATAGACGGCAATACCCAGGGTCTTCAGAACCACCACCAAGGCCTACAGGACCGAAACCACCAATTAAAATGGAATTGGGATCTGGTCAAAGCCGAAACGTCAATTACATGAACCGGCCAAATAACCCATTTAAAAGAGAAGCTGGATCCGATAATTATAACTCTTATAAACAACAAAGGCTATACAATGTGGTAGCAAGTGCTTCAAATGACACAGAAAATCAACAAATTGAGCCCAATAATGAAGAGGATTTTATGGAAGGGGCCTCTTTTCCAGCGTACCATACTTAGAGTATGTCACGCGTAGCGGGAAAACACTCAGTTTTCTCGTGGATACTGGTGCAAATAAGAATTTCATCAGATCCGAATTAGTAACAAAACCTATCCCTGTACAGACTCCCTTCGAGGTAGCCAGCCCTGCTGGAAAAATTCCAATAAAAAATAAAACCGTTGGGAAATTCTTTTCTTCAATTGGTTGTGATTTGGACATTTTTTATCTTGCCAAATCTTCAGTCCTTCGACGGGATCATTGGAGATGACACGTTGAAACAACTCAGGGCTGTCATAGACAGAGATCAGAATAAACTCATTATTAATTCAAATAGTCGAATTCCCCTCAGAAACCGTGAAGCAACCACGGTTAACAGCTTGTCAATTATGTGCAAAAATGCTTCAGAGCATGCAGAGCTCCAGCTCCAACAATTATGCAGGAAATATGAAGAAATATTTGGACCGGTTTCCAATGAAAAAGTCAAAACATCAGTAAAGGCCGAGATCCGCACCATCAACGAAGACCCGGTATATATGAAGAGCTATCCGTTTCCAGCCTGCATGCGAGGAGAGGTAGAAAAACAAGTCAATGAATTACTGGCGGAAGGTATAATAAGACCCTCCAAAAGCCCATATAACTCTCTTGTCTGGATTGTGCCTAAAAAGCCAAAACCAAACGGAGACAAACAATACAGAATGGTTATTGATTTCAAGCGCCTAAACGCTGTAACCATTGCTGACGCATATCCTATCCCGGAAATTAACGCTACGCTTGCAAGCCTCGGTGACGCAAGATTTTTTACAACCCTTGACCTTACCTCAGGTTTCCATCAAATATTGATGAACGAAAAAGATTTTCATAAAACTGCATTTTCCACCATGAATGGAAAATATGAATTCCTGAGGCTTCCTTTCGGGCTCAAGAATGCGCCCGCCATATTTCAGCGGATGATTGACGATGTACTCAAAGAAATCATTGGAAAAATTTGCTATGTGTACATTGACGATATTATTATCTATAGCAAAACCGAAGCCAGTCATTTGAGAGACATAGAAACCGTTTTTCAGAAAATCTACAGTGCCGGGTTGAAAATCAACCTCGAAAAGACTCAGTTCATGGCTAAGAAGGTCGAGTTTCTCGGTTATCTCGTTACCGGGGAAGGAATCCTTCCCGATCCAAAAAAGGTCAAGGCTATCGAAACAATTTTACCTCCTCAAAACCTTAAAGAGTTAAAGAGCTTCCTTGGCTTAACATCATACTACCGAAGGTTCATCCGTGATTACGCAAAAATAGCTAAGCCTCTTACAAATATGACCAGAGGAGAACTAGCGCAAATAAAGGCCAACCAATCAAAGAATGTCCCTATAACACTGGACGAAGAAGCACTGAAGGCATTCAGAAATCTGAAGGAACTGCTTACCTCAGTTGAGGTCCTTGCCTTCCCGGACTTCAACAAACCGTTCAATCTGACAACAGACGCCTCTGACTATGCCATTGGAGCTGTGCTGTCCCAAGGAGAGCAGGGAAAAGATAGACCGGTAGCATATATTTCTAGGTCCTTGAACAGGACCGAGGAAGGATATGCAACAAACGAGAAGGAATTGCGAGCAATAGTATGGGCACTCGACAATTTAAGGAACTATCTTTATGGCGCAAAAAAAAATAAAAATATTCACGGATCACTAACCTTTAACGTTTGCATTAAGTAGTAGAAACTACAATGCTAAGCTTAAACGCTGGAAGGCGAGGTTGGAAGAGTACAACTACGAGTTGATTTACACACCTGGTAAATCAAACTTTGTGGTCGATGCTCTTTCCAGATTAAGAACGGAAGTCAACCACTTGTCTCCTCTTGCTCCTGGTCCGACAACTAGCAGTAGTTCAGTAACAATGACTGCTAGCGAAAGAGATGAAGCCACAGAAACCGCTAACGAAGCCAATGAAACATGCACGGCTGAGGAAGGATTCTGCGAGCGGTCCAGTGATAATGAAACTGTGCACAGTGCTGACCAAGATGGTTCCGACCTCATTCCACATGTGAAGGCGCCCTTGAACGTTTTCAGAAATCAAATGAATTTTAGACAAGGAAAAGAGCTGTCCTCTTATGAACAACCACACCCTAAATTTCATCGCCATTATATTTCATCGAGAATTCTAGACTATTCTTTCATCAGAAACACCCTTAAAGAAAAACTTAACCCAAGTGTCATAAATGGAATTAAAATTCCGCAAGACAAGCTTGGAATACTTCAGTCTGTTTATTTAGAGAACTTTTCAAATTACAAAATTCGAATCACGCAACGAGTTGTAGAAGATGTCGCTAACGAGAATCGCAAATTACTCTTAATAGAAAAAGAGCACAAAAGAGCTCATCGAGCACCAAGGGAAAATAAGGAACAAATCCTTGAAAACTACTACTTTCCCCACATGATGGCATACATCAAAAAATTCGTTAAGTCCTGTGAAATTTGTAACTCTAACAAGTACGATAGGCACCCAATATCCCCTGAACTGCAAGCGACTCCAATTCCAAGATATCCATGTGAAATCCTTCATATGGATATCATGGAAATACAGAATGAAAAATTCATAACTGTCATTGATAAATTTTCTAAATTTTGCAAGTTTTTTAGAATAAAAGAAAAGTCATCTATCTACATTAGATCAAAACTAATCAAAATCCTACACTTCTTTACTGTACCGCAAGTTTTAGTCACAGATAACGAAAAGGGATTCTTGAGCCCCATTATCTTGAACTTTATTAAAAGTTTAGGAGTAAAACTGTACTTGACACCGTCCTACCGTAGTGAAGTCAACGGGCAAATAGAGAGAGTCCACTCCACCATCTTAGAAATCTATCGTTGCCTAAAGACAGAATATTCTCAGCTTAATGTCCATGAATTAATATACGTGTCAGTAGATCGTTACAACAACACAATTCATTCTGTCATCAGGCAGAAACCTACAGACATATTTTTTAATAGAAGTCAAAGGGTTAATTACCAAAATCTTCTCAATATACGTTCCAAGGTAAATAGGGACCTAAGAGGGATCATAAAACGTAACATAGAAGCTCGAAACATTCGGCAAAATAAAAAAAGAATTCAACCGAAAAAATATAATAGGGGTGAAGTAGTGTTTGTGGCGATGAAAGGTATTAAAGCCAAAGCCAAGCCCTTATTTCGAAAAGAGATTGTTGCAAGAGACAATCGTGTCACTATAACAACAGAAAGTGGCAAAAAGATTCATAAAGCACATTTGAAAAACATATCACAATGATGGAGAAGGGGTTGCACAAAAAAAAAAAAGAAAAAAATTGTTTTTGAAAATGATTGCACTACATAAATACAAAAACTGAAACGGTGCACCACAAAATGTAAAAAAAAAAGAAAAAATGGTTGCACCAAATAAGTTGTTAAATACAGAAATTAAAAAGTAGAATACATTTAACTAAATAAGTAGCACATCAATGACGATGCTCAGTTATGAAATAATACCTATATGTATTTAATTTAAATATACGAATTTATGATTTAAAAATATATATAATTATTCCAAGCATTATTGTCAAAATATATGAAAATTGTTGTATAATTAATCTTTGAAAAACATTTAACTATTTTAATTATGAAATTAAATTAGTATGGCCGAAATAGGTCAATCCTTTTTTCGAAACAAGCAATATTTGTATTTACTTCACAGATTAATGTTTTTCACGATCGCCCAGGGATTCCAAATCCACAATTATAAATCGCACTTAGTCTCTTTAAAAGAAGGAAGAGGATGGATTATTGACGGTACTGTTAAGCTTGTACATACCATCGACCTGAAACCTTTTGAACGTCTTCAACAAAGAATGACTACTAGTTTAACTAACAATGTTAAAGATCCATACAGGAGGGTCATCATCGAACATTACTTGGGGCAAATGAAAGAACGCCTTAACCAATTGCTAGGCAAACCAACTCGAGTACAGAGGTCAATAAACTGGATTGGGTCAGCGTGGAAATGGCTTGCAGGGAATCCTGATGCAGAAGACTGGAGCAAAATACTTCAAAGTGAACAGAGGATAATTGAGAACAACAATCACCAATATATCATAAACGAAAAACTTTTTGGCAGTGCAAAACAGATTACACAAAAGATTAACCAATCGATTGAGAAATATAAAAACGGTATCAAAGATGCAGCTACTGGGAAAATAGAACAGGACCTTCTGGACGAAGTTCAAATCACTAAGGAAGAGATAAACGAGATCGTACGCGCTTGCCAAATGGCAAAGAGCGGAGTTATTAATACAAACCTTTTAGACTCCGAAGAGATAAATAAGATTATCAATGAGTTGGAAACCTTACCCTATGCTAACGACATTGAAGCTTTAGAGTACGGGAAACCATCCATCTATACGAACGGGTCGATGCTTCTTTATGTTCTCTCCATACCGAAGGTGGGACTCGAGGAATTTAATCTTCTTATAACTAGACCAGCCATAATTGAAGGAAAGCAAATCGACCTCAGATACAAGAACATGTTAGTTAATCACCAAAAAACATACGGATTAAGAGATTCCTTTTTATCGATCAACAACATTACCGTATGCGAAAGCAGAGCCTTGGAGAAGATCGCTGAGGACAGCTGTTTAGCACGTCTTTTAAAGGGAGGCCCCACGACTTGCACCTTCCGCACCAACTCTGATGAAGTTGTGGAA